>VWYI01035104.1:17783-28302 GCA_013399455.1 Anthoscopus minutus | reverse complement strand
AGCACACTCCCCTGGGCCTGGGGTTTTATTGCTTTGAGCAACAGAAATTCTACCTCCACCCCCTTTGGGAGGAGTGCATGAGGGCTAATAGATCACACTCTTATGCAATTTTTCCTGATACATAGCCTGCATTTCCTTTGTTTGATGTCTTTACTCCATTATTCATATTTATAATGGTGCTGGGTGAATCCCAGGTGGTTCTGAGGTTTATTCCTGTTTAAGAAGGCATGCAAAAAGCCAGAGACTATTCTGCATTCTTTAAACCTTTTGGTGCCTTCCTGACAGGCTCTGTTATTTCTTCCCTGAAACTGCCCAGGACCCAGTAGAAAGCCCCATTTCTCTCCATCACAGAAGGGTAGAAGGTTGGATACTGGCCAGTCCCCTGCTCTGGTAAATCTATTCTAAGAACAGAGACTAAAGCCCTCATCTCCTCAATCTACAATATGCCTTTTTGTCATCATTACCCAGTGGCCTAAGTCATCCAGTTTAATTTCCTGTACTCATCAGGCTGTTGATGTGCTTTTTGTACTCCCTTACCTAATTGAGAGGTTTATCAATCTGTTTTTATTGCACTACTTCCTTTGATGTCTGAGCACAAGAGATACTTCTTTAAGTATTTTTTCTTAAGTAAAAAAGGTATTTATTAAGCTGTTATTTCAGCTGATATCCCATGAAACTCTGCAGTAATCAAACGAGAGCAAGCAGGATCCCTCCATTTGTTCTGAAGAAACCTCGCACAGCAGGATGTAGTCTGTGGATTCCTCCTGCACATGGAGAAGACTCTCAGGCTACTCCATGCTTTAAGGATGCCCAAGGAAAAGTCCAACTTAATGGTTACTGGCAATCTTGTTTAGCAGAGGCATATTATACATGTGTGCAAGGCCAGGGACAGACAGTGCTACCAGGACTTTCTCAGTATCTGAAATTCTTCTTTATGGGAGCAGGCTCCACTCTCTTCAAATGTCAGAGGCATTACTCTCATCCTTGATTCAGGCATCTAACTTGCCCAAGACACATTAAGTCACAGTCAGAAGGACTGTTCCTAATACTGTCATTTTAACAAACACTAGTTACCAGGGCTGTAGGAAGAGTCAGATCGTACCTTTCTTCTGTAAGGGTCTAAGAGGGATTTAAATCAGTGTTTCTGTCAAAATGCCCCCTGTGCTACAGTGAAGTCTGTCTTCTCACTCTTTCCCTTTGGAGGTAAAATAATAAAAAATTGTTCTGCTGTAGAAAGGGAAAAAAAAAGTGAGAAATGTCTGCTGTAGTCTGGTAATCTAGGCATTCAGATTATGGGAAAATTGTTTTTAAATGCCTTTACCTGAGGCAAATTTTCATTTTTTATACAACAATGAATTGAGTACACTCTGTTCTACAAATAGCATGTTTTTCTCTTTGGAGACAGGATGGCTGCTGTTCTACACAACATCCAAATGTAGGATGCTGACTTTCCTCCAGTCACACCACTACTGCTCTAACACCAGGCAAGACAGGAGGAAGAGGCACAAGCACCACTTCTCCTGTGTGCTTTATATGGTTTAAGTGTGCTTTTAGCCTGCTAGATGCCAAAAGGGGAAGCTTGCTGGCTTACAGGCAGCACAGTGGTGGCTGTTGGCCTTTGGAGGTGCTCATGTAGTTAGCAGCTGGGGACCCGGTCTTCTCTCATACCACATAAATACAGGTGGGAGAAAACCAGAGCTTACACAGACATGAGCTTCCTTTGTTCCCTGTCCTGGACAATTACAAATACATAGTTACAATTTATTGCCATCATCTTATGTCTGAACTATATACACAGGTATCAAAGAACTCAAAGCAGATACCTGTTGTCTAAATTTAATAGCACAGTCAAGAAGTAACAATAAACTGCCACACTGCCAGAACAATTAACTGGGCAGAGTACTTACTTACAGAAAGGGGAACACGATTCTTTTTTTCTGAGGCAGAGGACTAAAGACCATCAAATCAACCCTAAAATGGCACAGGAACACTTACCAAGAGTAGCATATGTATACAGGGAGATCCTTTTTGGCTCATACAGGCTTCACAGACTGCAAATTATGGTTATTCCTAGGAGGAAAGAAAAGAGGTTCTGTCAGTTGTACAATTACTTTTTATTGGCAGTGCTCTTTCAACTCAAGAAAACATTGGCTGAGGTTCAAGACCAAGATTTGGCTCAAATGCCACCACAACTTTTCAGAAATGTGATGAATGTTCCTCAAGAAATAGTTTCCTAAGGAAGCCACAAAAATGTGTCCAGCTAGGTTTCAGGATATCAAAAATGATATCCAAAAGTTGCTACCACTGAAGATCAATTGCCTTAAGTAATTCCACCAAATGACATTTTTAACTGTCAGACTGGCTGATGCTTTCTGACAAAAAGACCCCTGACACATTTGGATGAACAGTTTCATACACTTTGATGTGTTTTTATCTCTACACAATTCATCACACCCATCTCAAGCATTTATTTTGAAGGATAAGCTATTAAAAAAAACCCCATCTAGTGACAGTGGAAGACACTCCTGTCTCCGTGATGGCAGTGACATGTTGGACTCCGGGTCATATACTGGACATAAATTCAGTCACTGATCTTTCATGCCTGAGTAAAAATATTTCCAGGCCTGAGTGAAAACTTCATTTTAGAAAAGCTGATGAGACTTTTTCCAATTAGTGTCAAGGAAGGCAAGATGTCAAAAGTCTGTCTTCTTGCTGTCTTCCCTGAAGAGGTATCCCTATGAGACAGCAGGGTTAAAGCATTAACCACTACTGCTCTCAGTTCTAGAAAATTAAGAAAACTAGCAAATACTAGTAAACTTATCTTTAACTTACCCTGACCTGAATCCTTAATTGCCAGAAGAGACTGGAGATATGCCCTATAAAATATCTACTTTTGTTCCCAAAACACCTTTAATGGTTACTGCAGTTATCTAGATCACAAAAGGCTATTTGTACAATTTTTCTACAATGCTTTACACAGAAATACTGGGAAAATTCTAGGTACTTACAGAGAATTCCTGTCTGTAATGGGATGAAGATATAAAACATAACCAACAAGCAAAAGCAGGACAAATAGTAATTTTTATTTGTAAAATATGTGCATAAATATATCTATAAGGTGGCAAATTTTAAAAAAAGCTCGATTCTAACAAATATTGGGAATATCTTCTAAAATTTCAGAAGATTAATATCTTTGGACTTTTAATCAGCTGTAAAAACTAGCATTTTTAATTGTTTTTATTCAGTATTGAGTTAATTAAATGTAGTAACATATTTAGGTATTTACCAGTGAAAGACACTGCTGCTAGCATATTAGTTCAACCCTCCCTTAACTGAATGGGCCTCTCCAAATCTGTATTTTGATTCTGATTTTTTTTCTTTCCTGAGCTGTAGAAAGGTCCATAGTTAACCCAGAGGATGCTTTTATCTTTCCATCAACTCCCTAGTGAATTCTTAATACTTGAAATTGTGATACAAGTGTGATCAGATACTTTTTCCTCACATTCATTTCCAGTTATTTCAGATTATAAAGGCCTGGCATACTCTCAAGCACAGATCTTAAATCTGGCAACATTGCTCCAACAGATACATGCATACAGAAAGAACAAGGCTAGACAAAACAGGATAATGTGAAGACTGTATTTAATAACACAGGAAAGAAACAGAATCATATTTCCTAAATTCGATAGGACTGCTGATAAGAAGTGAACTTGCAGTTTAGTGAAATACGTAAGTTTTGCCCCTCTGTAGGCTTTAAAAATTAATGTTTGCTAGTTAAGATTTCAATAGATTTCAACAGTTTGGTCCATAATTACTTGCATTTCTAGAAAACTGAGAGTAAATGCATAAATATTCAAAGTTCATTTGGAGTTCATTAATTTAAACCTTTCCCAGACCTTAAAATACAATGGGTGAGCTTTCTTCTCAAGTAAAGGTTAGATTGATTCCTCATTTAATCAGTTGCTAAGCATCATTAAAATCAGTGGCTTATACAATGTCTTAGACCAAGAATAACCCTCCTGTTAAAAATCTAAATCCATCTAAAAATACCCTCTTATATAGAACAGACCATGTAGTAAATAGATGACAAAAGACACCATAGAAACAGGTGATAACATATTCCTACCTCTTTAATGGAAACATTTTGTTACAATTTAGGTTATGTGATATTCTTGCACTTTTAAAAAGTGTAAAAGAAAATGCACAGAATAAAAAGTCAAAGGACACTAGTGAACGTAGATATTTTAAATGACCAAGTCAAAGAAGAAATAAAATTCATTACACAAATAAACAAAAGTTATATCAACAGTCATGAATATATACTCTCCTCTACACAACAAAAACAACAATAAAAAAAATCACATTATATGCAGATAGTTCTACTTACATCAGTACAATATACTGTGCAGCTTTCCTTCTGTTTTCTGCTCAACTGGCACTAGGTTTCTCTGTTGTCCAGTATTTTTCCATTAATAGGGAACAGCATCACTGTAAAAAAATGGGACTAAGTTCCTGTCCACAGTGTCTATTCTGAGTCCTGTTAGTTTTTGATTGTTACACCCTACGCACAAAAGAAACAAGTTCTACCCATTGCCTTCATCCTGCCTCTCCAAGTTTTCTCAGCACTTTCAGACATGCACATTAAGACTCTCTTTGCTGAGAGAAAAAGTCCAGACCATCCCCAAATAGAAAGCAACACAGCTGAACTCCTTGTGCCTGCTGCTAATGCACAGCATCAGCAAAACCTGTTTGTAGCTGGGGCATGGGGGCCAGAATGGTGTGTTCCCTGCGCATACCAGTAGACATTACAAAAAAAACCCTAACATAAGATTTTTTTTTAATACCGATTTTGTTATAATTTTGTTGCTGGTTCAAGCATCCTCTAGAAACATTCACATGACAGAAACACCAAGGAACAGCTCACACAGAGTCGATTTTAAGCTTTCAAAGATTTTTCATCTAATGAATCCACCTAAAAATTCTGAATATAGCTTAACATACAAACTCTAACAGTGTCAGGTTGTTCAGAGTAATTTGTCTTTGATGAAGAATATTAATTTGGTGGTTAGTGAGAGATTCTGAGGGAACTGTAAGCCTCTCCTTTTTGCTAGTGTTTTTATGCTGTAAATTTGTTTGATGTCAGTTAGCACCTTCTAAAAGGTAAATTCTGGGAGAAATAATGGCATAATAAAAGTCTATATAGTGATACACTGGACACAATTAAACACTAAAGCCTCAAAATTGGGGCAGCCTTATCTTCTTGATCAAAACCAGCAGTAAATCCATAAAAAGTCCAACATTAATCTTTTTCTTTTCTTCCTCTGTGCTTGAGATAAAGGGGGAGCTGCATTTATGACTGACTTAAGGCTTCACAGGGGCCAACCACAGCTCTCCTGCTTTATGCTGTTACTTCTTTACAAGAGATCAGACACTATCAATGTCTGCTGCACAGCTTGCTGACCCTGCAGATAGCCAGGTCTCTCACAAACAGCTATTTGTTTTAATTTCAACAATCATTTTTCATCAGACTCACAGCTCAGATGTTAAAAGGCATCTGAGAACGGAAAACAATTCAGCCCTCAAGCCATCTGAATTAATTTCTGCCTCTAAGCATGGATATGCACAGTGCAAACTCTTCCATTCTTCCACTAGAAAGGTTTCACACACACACAAATCTTTTTGTGCTTTTAACAGTGAGAAGGAAAGGTGGGAGGAGAGGTGACACTGCTAACTAAAAGCAAAGGAGAGCTGTGCAGACAACACAGTCCGGAGAGAGCTCTGGGGGAGTGAAGGCTGTTTCTGCAAACAAACTGAGGCTTCTTCTTTCCCCTCTTTGCTCTCAGACCCAGTCTTAAAGGTGCAGAACTTAATATGTAACATAAACAGAGCACACGATTGGGGATACAAGCATCATAAAGTCACCCCAGGACAGACACACACACAACATACCTGAAAGCAAAACTTTTCCCAGCATGTCCATGTCCTTAAAAACCCATTGCAAGAGCAATGCCTGTGTTTCTTTGTTTCTAAGAAGGGCTAAAACTGATTCCTATGAAATGTGCACTTGGAAATTTGTCCCTTTACAGCTCACTGTTTTGAGGTGAGTTATTAAAGCATGTTGCTAACCAACAGAAAAGCTAATGTACCATTAGAAACTGGTATTTCTGTTCCCATGTGCTCTGCTGTGGGGAAGGTGGTTGCTAGACTTGACATCATTTTATAGCAACAACAACAAGGATAAAGAAAACCCCTAACAGGTACTATTAGGTCTAGAACTCTGATTGTGGCTGCCATGGCCATGGGCCAACACAAGGTGTACTGACAGCTGAGCAGTGTTCAGCAATGAACCATGTCTGAAATTACATAAAAGTCAATGCTCTCAGTGAAGAAGGAGCATTTCTGACTAAATGATTGAGAATGGCTGTCTTCTTTTCAAAGTGCTTCTGAACCTAGATAAAAGACTGTGAAAAAATAGGTAATTAAAGACTGTTCACTCTACTCTTGGAGAAAATGAGGATAAACAACTTTAACTGCTTTACTGAAAGAACTAGAATGCCCACATGGCTACACTCCGAAGCACAGAGGAGGGCAGTGAAGGATGTGGAACTGTCTTGAGCTCCGGAAAAGGTGGACTGAATTGCCAAAGAAATTTATGACCAGGACTATTAGCTTCCTGTCTTTGATGTCTATTCTTGGCTTTCCAGGAGCATTATGGCATTCATGAGCTGAAAACATCACTGGAGCCAAGGTCAGCTAAGGCTGATGCAGCCTGTTCAACTGCAGAGCTGAGAAATTCACTCTAAACTGCTTCAAGCCTGAAGACACTCATTGAGGGCCCAAATTTACTTCCACTGAATCAGTAAGAGGGGTTTTTTGTCAGCTTAATGTGTGATTGCATTTCTAAGCCAAAAAATGAATCAGAGATCAACCTCCCAGTAAAACATGTTGTCAGGGAAAACACTCTTTATTTTGTCCAGCACAAACGTTTTCAAAGCATTAGCTACACCTTAATAACTCTCCACTGAAAAACCCCAACAAAATACTCCCAATAATGCAATGGCACATTGCTTAAGAACAAATTGAAAATAGATCAACATGGTTTATTTTCAGAAATTAATTAATTAATACAACTCTTGAATAAACTGAACTCTGGCCACAATCTTCCAAGGGGCTGTCAGTCACACTCAATCACAAGACCAAAAGTTTTCAGAGCTCAGCTGGGTGTGTCTTCAATGAAGCACATTAGAGCAGGAACTGGTAATTAACCCTTGATGGTGGTAGTCACAGACAACTCAGAACACACAAACTGCCCATAAACAAAGGTTTCAGAACTACCAGTGGCCCAGAACAAAGCACCTAGACATCCGACTCTGAAGCTGTGGGTTTCTGGAAACTAAATCACAGAAACTTTTTTAAGTTCTGCTTCATTTGTCAATTGCAGTAGAAGCTGGGTGTTGAAGTTTTGACGGTAAAAAGGCAGGAAAACTGTCCACAGAACCTTCAGGAAGAGGATTCTGAGGTGAATCAAATATTAAGCTAACCACTTTTCAGTAATTTTAAAAAACACTAAATTAGCAGAATTTGTCAAACTTTGACAAACAGAATATGAAGCCACTATTCAATTTCAATTTAACAGGCACAGCTGTAAAATTTAGCAGTAAATATTTCCTACACAGCCAGCCTTTCTTAAATTCAAGCACACGTTAAATCTCCTTTTGGTTCAGCCACGGCCAGGATCATACCCTTTGGTCCCAAGTGAGCAAAGCACTTAGAAGCTGAAGTTGAGCATATTTCAAGTGTGTTCTGAAGGGCTGAGCTGAGTCAAGGGTCCCCTTGTGCTTCTGTGTAATACAGATGTATGTTTGTAATAAGGGCAATTTGTTGAATAGAAAAACATAGGGTTTGGAACCTCTTTTGATAATCAATTATTATTATTTTGATTAGACATTCCCTTACAGAGTTCAGAGCCTAAACATTGTGGCATTGAGCTAATGCAGATGAACCAGAAAGGAAAAGTGCATTAGCCAGTAAAGAATCTCTCTGCTGAATAATCTAAACTCAAGGCAGCTTCTGATCTATGGTCCATGGAAGACTTGGGAACTGTTAGCAAGAGGTCTGTGAAAGGTAGCTAAGAGGAGCAAGTTTATTTATGCCATGAAGGAATCTACTTAGGTGAAAGGTCTTAAATTATCCACACGCTTCCATGGGAAAAACGCATACGTTTGCGTGCATGGATCTGCAGACATTAAAGTCCATTGACCTAAAATGCTCTGAGGCGCAAAGAAGGTTCACCTTTCTTGGGAGGTGCAAGGATGCACAGGTTTGGCTAAGCCTAGGTCAGCATCCCACCAACAGACATCTCACAGAAACACTTCCTGAGGTCATGATTTAAAACCCTACATAAGGGTTTTAAAAGATCAGAATTAATATTTTTTTAATTAAAAAATGACCTTTCACTATATTTTTTTAATAGGTATCATAAAATGACATAATAAATAAACTGTCCTGAGAATTTATTGTCCAAGCCAGATCTCCCATCTTCTGGTGTGACTCCACCGTGCATTGCACAGGAAATATGTACATCTACACAACGTCTTGATTCCAAACTAGCCACAGTTTGAGTACTAGTTCAAACTGCAAAGCAAGTCACAATAAAAATAATTTCCAAAAAAGCTTATGCTTCAAATCATACCCTCTTTTCTCTACACATTTAAAAATTTTCCTTGCCTTTTTTCTGTGGCAGAGTAGTCATAATGGGTCAAAGAAAGTCAAAATACAGAAAGGCCTGTTTTCAAAACTAGAAGTAGATCAAAACCACTTTTAGAAGTATCTAAAAAAAATCCCAAACCTTAAGCATGCCCAGGGGCTAGACAAACTCAACTGCTTGGGGAAAAAAGAAATCCAGAAACTAATCAGGAAGTCTTTTTTTCCTCCCCAAGCCCACATCAGTATGAACATTGCTCTAGCCTACTTCTGGTGCCCATGATATATAAGAGAATACTTCAGAAAACTGTCCCCTAATCAGTGCTGCTTTGGCTAAAGCACATTTGCAGAAGTCACACAGGCCCAGACTGGGAAATGGGATGCTGGAAATTGACTTCCTGCACTAGAGCTGCCCTGATAGTCAGGAAGCTTTGCCCTCTGGCTGCCTGGGACATAGGACAGGATATCACAAGGGCAGGTGATGAACCCTCCTTATGCTAAGAATAAAGTGAAATATGAGGAAAAGATATGTGTCCAACAAGAAATAAAAGGTGCCAGAAAGCAGGCACAGCAAGTTTTTGTTCTTCATTCCCAGGTGTCCCAAAGAGGTTTCTCAGAATTGGTAGTCTGGGCCTTTTCAGGGCCTAGAAGTTTTGTAGAAATCAGGCTTCAGAGCCAGTTTTGATTAACTTTCAAGCCTGACTACAACTGCTGAGACTTGAAAGCTTTGCTCATGAAATCAGAATAGAATAAACGAAAATATTTCATGGACTCTTAGAACCACAGCCACAGCTCTGTATCCCCATTGACAATACCTTCATGGGTCTTCTTCACCACATTTACACTAAGTTCATTTCTATTTGTTGACTAGAAAGTGCAAAGCTCTCATTTGTCCAGTATAAAATAACCTGTCAGTAGCTAATTCAACACAGATTCAGTTTTGTTCCTGGTAAAATAAATGGCAAAATTTCCAGGGATTCTGATGACAGCAGGATTAAAGTCAGCCTCAAATAATGTTTTAACATTTGATTCCTGAAGGTAGTTCCTTGAGTGTTTAATTGTACACACATGAATAGTTAAATCTCACTGACTTCTATAGGACTCTTAAACATGTGAAAAATGCATTATTTACAGCATCAGGGTGATCACCACATAGACAATTCAATAATTTCAATTGTGTTAAGTAACTCTTTGAATGTTGCACATGCCTAGAGAAAAACATGGAGCAAAGAGTCTATTACCATCCACAAAGTCATTTCTCCTCCCCTAAATATTGGTTATGAAATGTATTTACAGCTGTTGACTTTCCCTGCATATTATTCCTATCATAAAAAATATGTCTTCAAAACATCCTCTTCCTTAATTTTTAATCCTACCAAAGCAAAAATAGATACTTTAATAGAAAAATACAAGATTAAAAATATCCTAAAAAATAAAATGGTAGCATGGAATGTCATTTTTACACACGAAAAAATCCCCTTTTGAATTTCATCAGCTATACAAACACTTTCATATTTACAGTTATGGATGCAGTCCTGTGCTCACTGAAGTTAATGGAATTTTGCCACTGACTTCACTGGGAACAGGAGCAGGCTTGACATGGACTATATCTGCCCCTCAGAAAAGTCATGGCAGTGGACAGAAAAGAGTGTGACAAAGCACATATAAGACTGAAAAATTTATCAGTCCTCTCCAGAGACCTGACTGTCTTCTCTGTCACTATTTTACAAACGTGAAACCTCTCATCCTTCACTGGAGTTTTTCCTAAGTCCCACCAGCTAAGAGGGAGAAACAGTGCTTTTGACTGTGATGCCAC
>VWYI01035104.1:0-17734 GCA_013399455.1 Anthoscopus minutus | reverse complement strand
TTGTGTGTTTCCACGTGCCTGACTTTCTCAGTGGAATTAATTACAAGCAAATGCCAGTTCCCTCCCAGAACTACGGCCCGTACACCAAATTTCATATCCCCTGTTATCAATGTCAGTGATTCAGTGATGCAGGATCATATCCCAAAGGAATCCCTTTTCTCCTTTTGACAGCAACCAGCACCTGTGCCTCTGAAACCGTATTTGATACCCATGGGTGAGATTCAAATACGGAAGAAGGTGGTAGAAGCTAAAAAAAAAAAAAAAAGAAAAGGAACATAACAAGGCATTCCCCATCAACTAAATCAAGATTTTCTAGCCTTAATACATGCCTTAGGAAATTAGGAAATAATTGTCTTTACACATTAAGTATATCCTATAACATCAAACTGCATAATTTTCTTTTCTCATGAGATGAAAAGCCATGCGGCACAATGTGATTAGTGAATCATTCCTGAGCTTCTGAAAGAAATTAAGACAAAATTACTGCTTAAAAGAGTGAGTTCTTGTGAGTTCTTCAAGAGCCTCTTCATTTTACACTGATGTCTTTGGTCGTATCCTTTTCTCTAATTCTTTCTTTTCCCTAGGAAGAATGGGATTCTTTTTCTTCTTCTTCTTTATGCAGCAGAAAAATGAGATCTAATGGAGTCTTCACGTAACTGCCGATGTTTCCCCATGTTACAGTCCTCCTGTCGAGTTCTTCTCTCAATAGTTATTCTGTATTTCTTTCTGCATGAAAGGAGAGGAACAGAATGAGAAATCCCTCTCCAGCTACAGGCTAACAGACTTCCCTTATGAAGAATGCCTGTAGGGGACAGCTGGGTGCTGTTTGAAAAATGAAACGTGGCAGAATGTGAAACCCTGGTCAAAGATTAAAGTAGTTTGCCTCAGAACATTTTACCCAGGCTCAAGAATGCCTATTAATTTCTACATGGCAGTCTCAAAGCACTAAGGCATGGGCATTTGCTTCTTTGAAAATTTCTGATCTAAGTGATTAGGAGTTTTTGTGAAGTGTCTTGTGAACTGTGTCACATCACTGCTTTATATTGATCAAAGCCAAATTACTTTTCGGTATGCTGGGTGGGAGGGAACTTTCTGGAGGGTTCAAAAAGCAGATCTGACTATTCAGCAGCATTTCTTACTGAAATTATGTATTAACTAACTAATCTTCCCATTTCCCTCTGAGAAAGCTACTATGTTTGTAATGTCAGAGGAGGTAACATGAATTAAGAAGAGCGATGTAGAAGACAGATAAGAAATAAACACAAATACTCATGTATCAGACACAGCTCTTCCTGTGTGTCTTCCTCTAGGGCCTTTTGAAGAATTCTGCTATGTTACTCTGTACGTTAAACAAATCCTCTGACTGCCTTTTTGCCTCTCCTTTAGTACCCAAATCTCCGCCCCAAAATCATCAGAAGATTCACATCTACATTTTATACATTATGCTTCTACTCAGTTTCAGGACAAATTTTTCAGAAGGGCATCAGCCCCATGTGCTTGTGCTGCAGGTGGAGATGCATGGCAAAAACCCTGTCTGCCAAGGAAAGCCTTGTTCCACCAGCAGAGGAAGTGGCAGGAGTCACATCTAGGTATGCAGCAGTGGAAGAAAGATTTTCCCAACACCAAGGTTTTGATTCAAGCAACATGGCTGAATAGAAAGTTGCAACATAAAAGTTCTGAAAATATTCCCTCAGAACTTGCATCTGTATCAGTAAGCTCCAAAAATAACTTGGAAAACCTGTGTTGTTTACTTTCTTAATGTATTTTCAAGTCAGATCCTTCCATGGGTCAGAACATGCAAAGTAGTAGTTCATGCAAAAGGACAGGTCCAGATTTTAGATATACAGAGTGTAAGCTAAAATCCAGTCAAAGCTACATAACAGAACTACTCCCCAGACCTTTTCACTGTTTGCATAGACACTCAAAACTGCATTTGCAAACTCGTTTGTGACAATTACTGATCCAAATGAAAGGTAATTAGAAGGGTAGACTTACAGTTTAAAAGGTACAGCAGCTGCAAGTACAAATTGCTCCCAGGTACAAAATTGCTAAAACCTACATTTTCTGAAAATCTGACGCACACACTATGATTTGTTAGGTTTCAGGTATTTATTCTAATAGTGGAATAAGGAGGTTGTCCCTGCTCCTGCTTTGAGCAATTGCAACCAGATCTCCAGAGTGAAATTCACCCACAGGTCTTTAGGTATCTCCAGCACATAGATCCATATGACAGCACCCGCAGCTTTCTTCCGTAAACTGAGAAATAGGGACTCCTAAGAGACCTGGTTTAGCTTTTACACGAAGATGACATGAACTGGACAGAAGAAAAGTACTCATTTCTCCTCTCTGACCATACATAAAAAGACTGGGTGTTGAGCTCGGGTATATTACATCTACTTTTACCGACACCCACCTTTGCTCAGACAGATTTCCAGTCCATTGTGTCAGATGACTAGGAGTTTAAGTTCTGTTCTTACAATGATACTTTGCACAGCTTTATACCAGCCCAGGATAGTTGTTGTTTTATTTCTTATCCTTACATGCCAATTCCCTCCCAGTATCAGCAATGCTACAACCTTCACACACATAACAACTGTCATCTCTGTTTGGGAATCTGTGTGAGATGCAAGAATCTCTGATAACATAAAATATAAAGACAGATTTTTATTCTCTTTTACTTTTAAAGATAGACTTTATTCAGTCCAAGCCAACTTAATGCTATCTCAAACCCAAACACATGCAAGAATAAAATCACCCTGCACAATTTCAGTTTTAAGTACCTGATGAATAAGCTTGGTTCTTTGAAATCCTGAAAGTGTCCTGGTGAACAGAAGCAGGCTTTGCCTGTTTTATTTTGTTAATATTTTTATCAACTGGTATTTTTTATTGGATATAATTATTTGATTCTTGTATGCAGAGGTTAATTATATTCTCCTATCTTTTCCACAGCAGTAGGATAAATTACTGTACACATAAGGTGCTGAACACATATAACTAATTTATTTCATCAGTACAGGATCAATTATCAAGACTTTACATTTGCTGACTAGCAGTGTAAGAATTATTTTACTTAAACAGGAATAAAACTGATCACTCTGCACTGACCTCAGCTTATTAAGTTAAATGCACAGCTTTGGAATCCAAATGCTCTCTTACACCAAAACAGAAATCTCTTTCTGTTCTGCACTACAATTCCATTCAATACAGGCAAATAATATAAATCTCTTGCAGATCACAGCCTGCAAAACTGTGCTCATAAGGAGCACCAAACAAAGGCAGCTTTCAAGGCCAGGGCATTTTACTAAAGCAACTGTGAATGTCTGGAACTCACTGGAATTACTTCCATGAGTAACATTACTTAGATATATAAGTAGTTACAGCATGAAGACCCAAGTCAATAGAATTATTTGGATAAATACAAAAGGACAATCAAAGTATGTTCACTGTCACTTGGTGAAAATGTTACCACACATTATTATAGCGCCTCTCTTTCTGCCATCAAGGATGTTCTACCAGGAGCTGAGAAGTTTGGATAATGAATAAAAAGTTTACAGAACTTTCAGTGAATTGGACTAACCTGAAGAAGTAAAAAGCCATTAGCAATCCTGCTCCAAGCAAGGCGCCCACAACTATTCCTGTAACTGCTGATTCTCCTAGACCACCTGCTTGAAAGGGGGAAAAAGACACAATCAGGGTTTATATTGAGAACTATCTGTATTCATGTATTGGAAAATACACATAATTAGAAAATTAGTGACCAACATTAGCTAATAACTAAAGCCTTTCAGAGCTTGTGACTCCATGGGAACCTGTTCTAGTGTCTGCATGTTTACTTTTAGTCCTTTCTTTCCTCGGGGTTGAAAAAGCCCCCAAATCAGTGTCAGATGAAGGCACAATTCTGGAGACATGACATCAATGGAATGTTAGACAACTGGCCTGGACAGCTTGGCCTGAATCATCACAGTGCCTAGGGTTACAGTGACACCCATACTGGGAATTGGCGCTGAATATGCCTTCAGTCACTGTAACAGAAGCAAAATCATCTTACCTCGATTAGAATCATAACCCTCTATCACCCAGGTTTATTAAAATTACTATGATTATCCAACAGTTCCTACATTTTTTTCTTATTTCCTGAAGATATGTTGTTCCAAGTTAAAGCCATATGACTTTTGACTTGCTTTTCAAATCTCAGCTGTGGCAGAATAGGGACAGAATGGCTGAAGGGGAACCCAAACAGGGACTGTCTCTGAAAGTGCAGGGCTCCTGAACAACAATGGCATTTTCATGTCAATGGATGTCCATATAGTCCCATTTCCATTCCCTGTTCTAGTGTCTGCAGGTTTAATTTTAGTCCTTGCTTTCCTCGGGGTTGCGGAAAGGAACAGAGAAGGAAATTCAACTGCTTCCTTCTCTTCCTTCATCCTTGACCCTTCGAGGGAATTCTGTCTGTACAGGTACATAGCTGACCACAGGATGGTCTGCATCCATACCAGTTTCTCAAGGATTCAAGAATTATCAGGATGGAGTTAGTTTTTCACTGCAGGACTAGCAATTTGTCTCTCCTGTGAGAAGTTAAGACCACCCTTTGTCATTGAGGCACCAGTGATGCTCCTACCCCAAAATCCTTGCAATGCCCTGCTCACGACAACAAGGTTGGCGCGCTGGAAAGAATGGACACCTGCCCTTTGGAGGGTAGTCTCAGCCTTCTGAATTCACATATGTCACCCCACTGAACTGTCTTCACTTCTCCTCAGCCTACTGAGTGCCTCACAGTGCCTTCTCATAACACTGAAAATCTTTCTGCACTGGGAGAACATTGTTCCCACCGGCACAGCTGCTAATTATCAGTGTGAGTATTCTCTGCTGGGGTTTCAGTTACATCCCTCTTCCTGACTAAAAGGCCCCTGCAAAGACCTAAAGCCTCCAGGGCTCTGGCCTGTCCATGATTGCTGTTACGTTTAAGTTCAGGGAAGTGATTCAGACCATGTACTACCCACGGCTGCCAGAACTTAACCTCCCAAGAAGTCAGGAGAGACAGAGAGAGAGACAGTCACCATGTCTCAGTTGAACAACTGTGCTAAACAATTTAATACGGTCCATTATGTTGCAGCAACTCACGGATTCTTCTCTTTGGAGCTGGTGCAGAAGCTTTAAGTCACTAAACTTACATGATTTACATGGTGCATTGTTTGTGTGCTCTGAAACTCGGCTTTCATCTAGTCGCAGCCTGCCGTGGTTCCACGGGTATTTCACATTCGATCGAATTTCAAATCGCCCCTGCTTCCCATAGTAGTCCCCAATCACCTATGCAAAACAAGAAAGGGACAAAAAGATTTTCCTATCGACTTAGGGAAGTGAAATAAACAGGAGAGAAGCATCACTCACTCGACTCCTGAGGTATGATGAATCTCACAGAAGAGGGTTGAAGGGGGTCTGTGGGAGTTTATGTAGTGGATGCCCTGCCCTAGGGCAGAATCAGCTGAACAAAAGCATTCCTGATGTTTATCTAATCTGTTCATGAAAGCCTTCAAAGATGGAGACCTGACAATTTCTGCACCAATTATTCTGGAACTTAGCTAGCCTTACAGTAAGTCAGTTGTTTTCCCTAGCATGTAATATAAATTTCTTTTTTTGTAAAAATCCATCACTTGTTACCAACTTGACAGTGGTCATAGAAACTCTTCCTTTCTGAAACACTGCTTTACATATTCATAGGCTTTTATCTGATTCTGCCCTCAGGCTTCTCTTCTACACAAATCCAGTTTACACAAGCTTTTTAACCTTCTTAATATTTCTCTCTGGGCTTTTATTCAATTGCTCCATAGTGCGTTGAGTGCTTAGGATTGTCACCCAGCTATGTGAAAACATCAGTAGCTAGACATGAGTCTAGGGTGGGCATGAACAGAGCAGCCCTGCCCAGAAGGAGCTGGGGGTGCTGTGGGTGAGAGGCTGGACATGCCCCAGCCATGGCACTCACAGCCCAGAGAGCCAAACGTGTCCTGGGCTGCATCCAGAGCCCCTGGGCAGCAGGGGAGGGAGGGGATTCTGCCCCTCTGCTCTGCTCTGCTGAGACCCACCTGGAGCACTGCATCCAGAGCTGGGGTCCCTGCACAGGAGGGTCAGGGACCTGCTGGAGCCAGCACAGAGGAGGCCGCCAAGATGATCAGAGGGAGGGAGCACCTCTGCTGTGAGAAAGGCTGAGAGAGCTGGAATTGTTCAGCCTCGAAAAGAGAAGGCTCTGGAGAGATCTCACTGCAACTTTTCAGTACTTCAAGAGGGCTTATAAAATAGAGGGAGAACAACTTTATCACAGGCAGGTAGTGACAGAACAAGGCAACAGATTTAAACTAGAAGAGGAGAGATTTAGATTAAATGTTCAGCAGAAATTCCTTGCTCTGGTGTGGCTCTGGCACAGGCTGCAGAAAAAAGCTGTGAGTATAGCTTCAACATTCCTGGAAATGTTCAAGGCCAGGTTGGATGGAGCAATCCGGTCCAGTGGAAGGAGTCCCTGTCCATGGTGAGGAAGTTGGAACTGGATGATGTTTAAGACCTCTCCCAATCTAACCCCTTGCATGGTTCCAGGAATTCAAGCACTTTGAGTGCTGAGTCTCTCACCTACACACTCCAGGCAGGAGTTTTCTGTTTTGGCAAAAGGTACTTCATGATGTTAAGTTAAAACCTTCAAATCTTGCATTTCTGCAGTTGTTGATATTTACATATGCATTATTCTGGTAGTATGATAGTATTTTTTCATACTAATTTATAAAGGCACTTCAGAACTTCAGTCCTGTCTTCAGAAGTTTCAGGCTTTATTCAAGATAACCTATGCTGAATCTACAGCAGGAGTATATCTAAAAAATCTATGTACAGCAGCAAGACCATTTATTGTGACACCGAAGTGGTCAGAAGCAACAGCAGAAGCACATCAATAGATATATTTGTCCTACCACAGATAAAACCCAGATATTAATATACTAGGTTTAGAATTCAAGGCATGGATAGCCTCTTGAAATCTTTCACCTGAATTTTATTTTGAAGCCAATGATTTTAAAGACGTTTGCTCTGTTTAAATACTCAAAGGTATATTTTACACTAAGTAAAGACACTTATTTCTCTCGCAGTTGCAGCTGGGATATAAATCCTTTGAAGAATGAATGTGTTCAGCATTTGTCAAAAAATTCAGGCAAATTCAGTAAAACGGAGAGAAAAAACAGAGACCATTCACAGGCAGCAGATTATTTATTACAAGATTGTTTAATTCATCAAGCAGGAGTGGGTAAATCCTCTACCAGCAAGACTTAATAAATGAGAAAATTTGCAGAATGGCTTAAGAAAAAAATGCTGTAAGCAGGAACCACGTGGATTTGGATCAGAAGTAGGATATAGTTTTTTGAAGAGCAGGAGCTGTTCATCTGTGGAACAAACATTGAGGGCACCAGCAAGGCAGTCCCTGTTCTCTCAGTGTCTTCAAACCAAAAATAAATGCCTGTTGCAACATGAGCTTTACTCACTTGTAGACTACAGGGCTCCATAAAGGTTAAGAAACCTGCCTGTGTCTAATATAGCAGAGGTCAAACTAGGAAATCTAGGTTTTCTTCCAGCTTTAAAGTCTGAGAATAGTCTTGGGAAAACAACTCTGCCCAAACACCCATCCATCTGGCACAGTTCAGCTGAGAAATATTCTCATACACAGAAAAAGTCATCCAGATGAATAGAACAAGTTATCAAAGAAACAATGTTTTCAGAGTGAAACACGAGGGTAGAAGTTATGTGGCAGACAAAAGTAGTGAGTAATCATGTGTAAAATGTTAATTTCATGTGTATTTATGTATCTATAAAAGCAGAGGTATATTTCACAATAAGTTAAAAGAATAAATGCAACATTTTTTAAAAAAGGTAATTTAAATTGCAAGTGAAAGAGCAATGGAATGAAGGGTAAGAGAGGAAAATTGATAAATGGGGTAAAAAGCTACTGGGCTGAACAAACCCACACCAAAGTTAGCTCAACCATTTTGTACTCCTGCCCTGGGAGTGTCTGCAGTTCACTGGTGTGGTTTTTCAATCATTTTTACACACTAAAACACACAAGACATCCTCATACTTTTAAAAGAGCTCCTTGAATTTTCGTCTGCTGAAGTACCAACAGCAATGTAACTTCACTGGACTCAAAACCACTTATAATGTCCAGCTCAGATACTGCTACTTTTTGTTTGAGCTTGTTGAATCTGGGGAGACCAGCAAAGCTGAGGCTGATGCTGACTGCAACTAACAAAAGCATTACTCTGCAGCTGGACTTAGGGCACTGCATGTATTAATAAACTCAGCCCAGCCATGCTATTCTCTGTGTGCAGCTGGTGCTGTTTCTCACAGACTTTTTCACAGTCCATCTTTCACTCCTTCTGCGTCCAGTGGAATAACCAATCTGGTGTATAAGGAGCCATCTGATCAAAATGTTTCTTAAACACTGAAAAGAAGGCACTCAGGAATGGCTGCCTGACAAACAAGGCCAGGCAAGGCCTGCACTCCTGCTTGTGGCTGACCAAAGCATAAGATTTAAATACCTGTACTTGCTGTGTTAATACATCAGGACGACTTGTGCATCACTGTTGCTGTAAGATTAATTTTCCCACCAATAAATAAAAGGTATTGCTCATTTTTAAACAATAATTTCTCATATTCAAAATTTGGAGTGCTTAGTCAGCTTGTGAGAATTCACCCTTTAGTCAAAGGCTAGAATCATGTGAAGCTGCATTGTTAAAGAAAACAAAGTTAAAAAAACTTACTATAACTACTTCAAGACAGCTATTTTACAGAAAGGATTTAGTCTTTAAATTGATAAGATTAAGCCACCAAGTAAAGAGATTATATCATATTACTTTATACTGAATTACCAATTCATCAGTGGCCAACTGCAATGGCATTTGTTTCCTTACCTCCTGTGTGCCT
Organism: Anthoscopus minutus; assembly: GCA_013399455.1. NCBI lineage: Eukaryota > Metazoa > Chordata > Aves > Passeriformes > Paridae > Anthoscopus > Anthoscopus minutus. The sequence goes on along the minus strand of VWYI01035104.1, from coordinate 8,785 downwards.
GCCTCCGGGTCTGTCATTCCAATCACAGAGAAATCCCCGTATCTGTCTCCGTTGGCATCAATGGACACCTGCCCTGCAATGCCTAAAGAATGGCATGTGAGGAATCAGAAGATTAATTAGTTAAAATAGTGAGCCTTTCCAAGCAAAACATGAAAACAGTGGACAGGTTTTTACAGACTGATATGACAGGAAACCTCATCAGTCTCCTGCATTTTTCTTGGCATTCCAGAAGAAATTGTAATTTCATCTCGGTGTCTGCATTCCTGAATTCTTAACATTTCTCCTTTTTAAATATTAAATGTGTGAGACTGGAGAATACGTGAGAAAAATCTGGTCAAAAAACAAAGACTAAAACACAAATATATTTAATGTGAATCATTTACAAAGAGAGCTGAATCCTGAAATATCGATGATGCCTCAGTATAGAGAGTGCAGTTCATGTGCTGCAGATGACACAGGGACAGAGACCTAGATTCCACAGGCTGAAGGGGCTGCTGCACCCACACAACCAGTCCAATGCTGTTTCCACCTAATGGGATACTGGACATGGCATGGATAAGGGGCCCCATGTGCACTGCATATGCCTTAAGCCCTGCATTCATCTACATGAGATTAACTATGCAATATGTGCAGTTTGGTTTATATTCTTCGAGCCCCATTCCACTTCCTTGTTTTACAATTTCTACAAAACTTTGGGGAAACTGGGGCTCACTGATTCATAGAAGAGATTATCTCAAGTTTGAAGGGGCTTCAGAGATCCTGAGCCCAACTTCCAGCTCAGAGCACTGTCAGCCAGGAAAATGCTCAAGGTTCTATCTGCTCTGCAAAACCTCCAAGGATGGAAACTGCACAGCCTCACTGGGGCAACTGGTTTGGTCTGTCATGGGAAATGAGCACATCCTTTGATTCAATCTAAACCTCTTCTTTAAAGGTATGTCCTTGTGTAAAAAAAGCTTGGCTTCAAATTCTGGAGTGTAAGTCAGTTTCTCAAAATCCATCAAACAATACCAATTAAGAGTGGTGAAGACATCTTAAGACTGCTGATACACTTTTTCACCTCAGATACTCTCAAATGTGATCTTCCACTGCCTGACACCAAACACAGCCATTTACACCCGTGCAAGGCAAACAGGCATCATTGTACATCCATGTGACACCAACTACACACTTAGACCAGCACTAAGCCATGGAGATTCAGGCTCTCAGTGACAGACAACCAGAAAAGAGAGGTCAGATATTCAGAGTATAAATTTTCCCCAAGTGATAGTGAGCATGCAAGAGACTTAGCATCTCCATTTATTCTGTATCTGTTCAGAGTCAGTGATGTCAGGAATATTTCAGCTTGCTATGGTTTTCAAAATAGGTAGTGGTAATCAAAGATTATTGTAAAGCATTTATTTCATTATAACAACACAGTAATCCAGCAGCTGTCAATTCAATTACTGCAGGGAAATCAAAAGGGAGTAACAGCCACTTGGCTCTGAGACACTTAAAGAAGAGGCCACTCTGAAAAACTGTGATGTTCCTGCTTACACATGAACCTGGATTCTGGATCTGATAGGAGATGCCAATTGGAACAGACACTTTTGTGATCTAAGAAAACCAAAACTCAGTATTTGCCAACAGGTACTGAAATTGAAACCTATGGAATTTTGTTTTCAGTAGGAAAGACTAATTTTTCAATTTTTCATCCAAATCAAAATGATAAATTTTAAAAGGTGACATTTCCTTCAATTTCCTTAAGAAATAGAGGAAGGAAATTTTGAAACAACCTTAATGAAGTATTGAATTTGCATGAAGGTAGAATGATTTTAAATCAGCTTACTTCCTGGGGTTTTTTTATGTGAGATACCTACATAAAAAAAAAATCGCTACTTTTTCTGAGGAAACGCCAATGAATAGCAAATATTCTCCACCATATGTGCCCTGAAGTTATACTGTGCTGTCTTTAACAACCCAATCACTAAGAAATCCTTTGATAACCTCAGCCTCACTTTCCTAAGCCTGTAATGTCTGTGCAGCTGTGGCAGACAGATGGAATTTTGCAGGAAGAAGTATCTCTATTGGGAGTACTGTTAAGTCAGAGCAGCCTGTACAAATGAGGTGCCAAGACAATCAGATATCTACATGTTAGAAGTTAAATTAATGTCATTAGTGAAACTGGAGTTCTCATTATCAAGGCCTGCAAAAGTCAAAGAGAATTACAAAGCTTCAGTCCTGTGGCAGAACCTGATGGGTGTGCATGAACCATATTCTGTGATGCTGCATCCACAGCACAGAGGGGCTCACAGGCAGAAAAAAGGGACATTATCTTAAGGGACTGGATTGCAAGACATTGAGTTAAAGGCCTCTTTCAGGGTCAATTTTATGTACAGCAAAGTACTGCCCACAGGGAGAAAAAGGTATATGACTCATGAGAATTTTGACTAACTGCACTCTCACAGGCCAACTCAGCTACATTTTCAGAATAGGTGGAATAAATAGGTCAGCCACCATCAACAATCTGGTTTTCACAAGTGAGGAAAGAACATTTTTTTCCTCCTGCCAGGTTTTAAAAGCAAGGTGTAAGAATCAACCATGTAGCCCACGTGGAGCACAGGGTACTACAAAGGATGCATGGGCACACCAATTGATGGCTTTCTGGAGCACAGGAATAGGAACAGAGAAAACAGGCTCTGCTGGGACATCTGCTCATGCACAGCACAGAGAGGCAAATCCTTAGACACCTGATTCTCTCCCTTTTAAAAGAGAGTGTTTTGGAGAGCCACAGGTATGAAGAGTAGGATGCCAAGCACAACCTACAGATGGTGCAGGGCTTCTTATGGGACAATAGCAACCAGGAAAATTTAAAGCAATCCCTTGCTTTAAAGTGCTTCAGTGTTCCCTTAAGCTGCCTTGAGTATTCTTTTGCCTTGCGCTCACACTACAATTTGAGAACAGAAAACTGGTTTGGAGCTGCTGCCCTTCTTGCCTCCCTACACTATGTCCAATGTGTTCTTAGAGCTGAGAACCTGGCCACTGAGGTTCTTCTTACATATTCAGATGAATCATTCACTTTTTATCTAGGGGAAATGTTTCCTTCTCTCAGGCATTTCCACAGGAAATCTTGGCAGTCCTACAACAAATGATTGGACTACTATAAGAGACGGAAGGAAATATTTTAAAGAGGTGGATGGAAATATTTTAAGAGACAACAGATTAAACCAATAATCTTCAGTTTCTTTATTACAATTCTTACCTGGCAAAAGCATCTGCATTGCTTTGCATCAGCGAGGCGACACACAAATGCCAGCTGTGCTGCAAAATTGCACAGAAAGGCACAGTGCTGTTCAGCTGCTGTCTCTGAGACAACACACACAGCTCCTGAAAGGAGGGTAGGAGAAATCCTCCTGGGCCCCAAAGGAATCCCATTGAGAAACACAAAATAATCCCAACTCTGGCACCTGCTTGCTTCTATCCATTCCCAGGCTTTCAAGATAAAGTGAAATGGAAAAAATGAGGCAATCTCAGAGCTGATAGATGAACGTGAGCAAAGTGAGCAGCTGTAATCTTTTCAAAAACAAATACAGAGCCTGAGAAAATTATTGGTATTTCTTTACAACATCAGTGAAGGTCATTAAATTCTTAAGAGCTTTTTGAACTGAGACAAGACCTCGACAGTTGGTGCAAAAAAAAGACAGACTGGTGAGATATGTGAGCCAGCCTTAAGGATGGACATGGTTCCATATGGTTGCTTTCCTCTCTCTTAGGAGTGGAACAGACATGAGACCTTACTTTGCACAGAACAAAGACCTGAAGATTTTTGACTCTGAAAGCTGGAATTCCATATTAACTCTTACCTTCGTAAGTTCTGTTCCGTGTTTGTTGAACAATTTTTTCCCCATCTTTCTTACTGAAACCAATCTTCAGGACTTCCTGTAAAGCTAGAGCATAAAGAAGAATAGCATCATGGAATCCTTCCACAAACATGTTCACCTAAAAAAGAAAGAAGAAAAAAGCCAATAGCAATTGACACATAACAAAATTTTTCTTTCCTAAGTAATTGACTAGAGAGAATCTACAAATTAACCAAAGTGAGTCATTTGGAGTTACTTTCTCAGCTGCTGGAAAAGAAAGGGATATATCTCACATAAACCTCAGGGGACTGGCAACTTTTGACCCATTTTTACAAACAGTTAACCACTATCTGCTATTCTGGACATTCAAAATGTTGTGTCTGAATAACTGCAGATAGGGGAGAAATCTGCAGATCCCAATTCCCATGACCAGAGGCACAAATTCTGCACTTGACCATGTGAGATTCTGTTGGTGCTGAGCACCCTCATCCCATAGCAGCAAGTTTAACTCCCTCCCTCTGCACAGGGGACTTAGCACCTCTCAGGACTGGAAAGTATGTTCTGTCATGATTTTTTTTGGAGAGCACGACTGGTGGATTTGCTTGTTTAATGATTACCACTTCCATTTCTGGCCCTTGTTCAGCCAAGCATCTCTCCACTAGCAAATGAGCAATGGAGAAAACTACTTACCCTCCCCAGTAATGTGCTCTCTGGAACTGCCAGGAGAACCTTTTCCTGTCCTTTATAGTTTTCTCAGTAAGTTACATGAAATGAATGAAATAACCCTAACCCTGCTTTATAACCCTAAACACAAAAGAAGATTGCTGCCAATGAACCTTCATAGGCAACCTACAGTTTTTGGTCTGTGAGTTACAAAAACAGTTAACAGCTGAGCGCTGCAACGCTACAAGTTTGCTCTCAGGAGCCTGACATGCTTCAGTGGTGAAGCAATAATTATTTCAGGAGTGGAGTTCAGATGGAGACCCATCAGTAGATGTTGATCAGAACGACCTGAGCAGCACAGGTATTCTATTCCTCTTCTGTAAGCAGCAATTCACATTTCAGCAGTGCAGTGTACTCACTCAGTGCACAGTAATTCAGAATGAACGATCTTTTCAGCTGCAAGACAGACATTCCCATCTACTCAAGAGTTTTACTACAATAAAAAAACTCCTGATATGCTAGCAAAGGTGTAACCACATTATGGGGTCTCTTACTGCCACTTCCAGTGAACAACTCAACCCTGCAATATTTTCCTGGACAGAACTAACATTTAGCTTATCTTCCACTTTAGTGTACCTGAACAATTTAAAATGCTAGTAAATGAAGTACTATTCTGACTCTCACAGGTTTAGCTGGACATTAAAAATGTTACAAGACAAAACATGTGGCTGGCCAGTTAACTAAATAACTGCTCCATAGATAAAAAGTATTACATAGTTGACTGGCTAAGCTGAACTAGTCAAACCCTGATAATGTAATTACATCCAAGACATGCCTTCACTCTTAAAGCAGTTGCCAAAAGTAAGGAGAATTTCGGAATTATTTACTGAAAATATAAAAGTTACATTGCTCTGACATTTAAAACTGGACTCTCAGTAACTCTAACCAATGCTACAGCTGAATGCATCACATTCATCAGGGGGAAGAGCCAACAGTGCTACAGGAGGTGCAAAACAGCTCAGCTCAGTCTGACAGCCACAGACTAAAGGGCATCTGAAGTTATTCTAAAGTAAAGAGAAAGCCTGAAAAGAGGTGAAAGTCAGGCTTCTGGTGGAATAAAAAGAGCTGATGGACAGGGTGCATACTAGGACAGGCTTTGCCAGCAAAGGCTTTTCAGAATTGAAAAAAAACCAATCAAGCCAAGAAACCACAAAGCTCGACAACTGCTTTATGTGCCAACGTTAGAGTCCAAGCGGCCTGTGGATGATCAAACCTCAGCTTTCTTAACGTGACATTCCTTCTCTCAGGAGAGAAATTAACTCTCCAGTAGCTATACCTCTCTTCTGGCTGATTTACTGTTTGTGGCTGGCATCTGTTTCAAGGAAAGCTATTTGTCACTTCTTTTGTTCATGTCAAAGACCTCTCAGTGTAACACAGCAACCTTCAAAATCCATTTTGTCAGCTGATTTGCTCAACCTGAAATCTACGCATGCCATGGGCCTGAAAACCCTTCTGTAGACACTGCAGATTTTCCAGATAACCCCTGTCAAAACTCACTTGGCAGTTTGGGAGGTTGCTGCCACAGCCTCTTACCAAAGCTCCCCTTGGCCAAAACTCCTTATATTACATGTGAAAAATCACATTAGAAAATTGTCAGATACTCATTTATGCCACTGCTTAGTTGCTCACACACAGTTGTGTCAGTTCCTCAGTTGTCAAGGAAGCTGAAACTATGGATAATTTATGCCATTTAAAATCTTCCAAAAGAGTTGCAATTACTGTTTGCAGATGGGATTGCACTTAACACTCCCCAGCCAAACCATACGCTGGGCACATCTGAGACTTTTCACTTTAATCCAGGAACATGTTTAAGCAGCATTTCTTGAAAGGTGATATAGAATACCATGAAGGGAATAAAGTTTTCCAGCATATTATCTTGTTCAATCATTTCAAAGTTTGGTCCACACAGACCAAAAGTTGCATGATGTGGAGAGAGGAACATTAAAATGTGAACTAACAGCTGCAAAAATTTTTGAAGGGTTTGCTCTTTGCTGCAGGAAAAGCATTAAAAAGGGCTAGACTATAAAGTTTATATTCAAGGAAAGCTTCAAATAGGAATGAGAGTAATGACTGTGAAGATGTCATCACAGGCCACTTGAAGGTGTCCATGGTAATTAATAATGTGTTCATTCAATCTTAGACACTCTCAGGATAAAAATCGAACAGAGCATAAAATCTGTTAAAGGCCCTCTAATCTCATAGATTATTAAAGATTCTTTCAGCTGAGCTCTAATACAAAGTAGAGTCTTTTTATTGTAGTGTTTTCTATTTTCATTACATGTGTGAGCAGAGCTCCAAATGTGATCACAATCCCCACAATGCTGTGTCCCTGCGCCATTCTGCAGGGCCACCCCCTCAACGTGGCAGCAGAGAAGCTGCCAGGTTTGCTGAGTATCTTTGGAGGCTGCAGTACACATATGTGGAAACCTCTGAGCTATCTTTTTTCTCATCTTTGACAGCCTATTCTAATACCACATATCTAAAAAGCAAGTATGCAAAGTGCATAGGTGAATAAGATATATACTCCTTCTATCTTCCTGCCTTTCTACTCTAATTAATCATCTTCTATCAGAGAAAACAACCAAAACCCAACAACCCCTTCTCAGTGGAAATCACATGCATAAATTTTACCCAGTTTGAAGTTATAGCTCCCCAAGCAGCTTTACTGTAACCACACTGCTCATATATACACCAAGGTGTTAACAGCATACACAGCAATGCAAAATACTACCGATGTGGAAGACAGCCAAGATACTGCTATGCTGGACCCATAATTTTCCATATCCTGCCTACTGACTGTGAAATAAGATTATTCTCCTCCATCTGGAACTGCCCATCTCTGAATCACAGCAATTACAGCAATTCATACCACTTCCATGCTTAGTGGGGAGCATCATCATCATCACTTTTTCTACTGAAATGGCAAACAACATCACCCACACTTGGTCTCTGCATTTATTTTCCAGTACATCTGTAGCGATACTCAAATTGTCAAACTATAGTTCCAGCCCCAGTCAGTGAAGACCCTAGGGAACTGCAGAGGGCTATACCAGACATTTTGCAAAATCCTACCCATTTACGTATCTGACGTGATGTTCCTACTATCTGAAACTGTTACAACATATCTCAATAGAAGCATTTTTCTAAGCAGTTGCAATTTAACTGTCAGTTCTCCCCTTTTAATCCTCCCTCACCAAGCCAATTATAATTACGGTCCCTTCTTTATGAGCTTTTCTAAGAAGCCCTGACAAAACTAACTTCTCTTACATGCATTCTTGGCACATATCCTCAGTTGTCTTCTGCTGACTCGCTATCCAGCACTATTCACTTAACTCTACAACAGGGACTTCTTTCTTTAATACCATTTGCTGACATTATGTATTCCCATTCAGGACACTGCCACAGCCCACGCTGTTCTAAGTACTTATTTATGGTCCTGAGATGGTCAGGAGTCAGGAGTTTCTTTGATTAGAGTTGCTGAGACTTTGCTCTGAGCTGCACAAATCTAGAACAAGGTAGTCATGATTCCCATAGAGCAGATGATCAGCATATATAAATGATTCATGTTTAATTTTTTTAAAAGATAAAATATCATAATTACAAATTGATTTTGTGCTAAACTTCTAGTTTATGTAATCCCAGTGAGAATCTCTGGGCGGAACTGGCATGTAGATTGAGAACATGAAACTGAGGGAAAAATATTTTTACACCTGATCATTACCTGAGAAAAGGTGAATTGCATTTCAAACCAGCAAGGTCACGTGCAGCTCCAGCTTTGCAGTAATGTATTAGCCCTACTACCATAACACTATCATGCATCATTCTGCATGTTTCCACCCTAACAGGATTATCAAACTTTTCGCTAAACCCCCACCATCTCCTCAGATCCTCACAGGATTTCTCCATTCCACTATGCAACAGAATATTACCTATGGATAACAGCTGGGTAATGCTAACATGCACTGGGACTGGGATTTCAAGGACTCCCAAGTGCAACAAATGCAAAGCCACGGGATACACTCGTGACAGTCAGCTGTCATAAACCTATAGACCTATAGACAGGGATGCATCACTGTGGAACCAAAGCAGTAACTGGAAAGGAGAATAAAGCTCTAAGACAGTTAATCAAATCTTTATGTTTAGATGCCTGAGACTTAAAATACACGCTGTTTGCTTGGGCAACCGTACTCCTCCCCTACTCGAACACAGTGCTTTAAACGAACCCT
>VWYI01035084.1:84371-141251 GCA_013399455.1 Anthoscopus minutus | reverse complement strand
TAACATTTCTTGTGGTAGTAAAATGTAAGTGATTAGAGCTCAGGGTAGGTATCTGAAGCAGTAAGATCCCTTTGTCTTATATGAGACATATTTGATTGTTTTAAATTCTGATATTAATCTGACAATAAACATGTGGATCTACAACAGAGGCAGTATCTTTTTCTCCCTCTTTAATCATAACAGTGAGAAATACTTTGCAATACTTAAGTATTTGCAGAACTTTGCAAGTTCTCAAGTTCATTTTGGATTCTCCCTTTAGGATGGGAGAAGTGATATATATTTAAGTGGTATACATTTAAAAGAAGTGGTGTACATCTAGAAACTTGAAATATCTACAAGTCCTTTAATCAGATAAATCTGATTTTTGTCCCTCGTTCTCAGTTCTGCAACATCAGCAATGTGCAATGTGGAAGGGATGTCTCACGATTAAGAGGTAATGCAATGATGACTCAGGCCGCAGAGGGAGTCTCAGGGGATGTGTGCCCTAGTTAGCTGTGCTATTAGAGGAGGCTTGTGGTCACTTCTGTATCCCTATGGTGAATGTTCACCTATGCAGAATTTAAAAGCTCCTGAAAATTGGTGGCAGCCCTATGTAGACAGATAGGAGCAGCCTCACATTCCCATGCAGCAGTTATTATGGGGAATTTCAACCACCCTGGTATCTGTTGGAGGGACAGCTCAGCAAGGAATAAGCAAGCCAGGAGTCTCTGGAATGTGTTGATGAAAATGTCCTCCTCCAAGTCCTAGAAAAGCTAAAGAGGAGATGTGGTATGCTGGACTCTTCTGACCAACAAGAAGGGGCTGGTGGGCAATGAGAAGCTTGAGGGAAGCCTTGGTGGAGTTTGAGATCCATATGGCAGCAAAGAGGGCATGCAGCAACCTCACTGTCCTGGACTTCAGGGGAGCAGACTTAAGCCTCTTCAGGAAACTGCTTGATAAAGCATCATGGGAATAACTCCTAGAGTTAATAAGGACCCAAGGAAGCTGGCAGTATTCAAGCATCACTTCCTCCTTACACATTTCTTATGAATAAGGAATCAAGTGAAGGGAACCACATAGATGCACGAGGAACTTCTGGTAAAACTCAGACAGAAGAAAGAAGTTTATATAGAACATGGGGAAAGAAGAAGTCCTCTTGGAAAGCATATAGGAATATTGTCCGTATAAAAGGATGCAATAAGGGATGCTAAGGTCCATTAAGTATTAAATCTGTCAGGGGAAGTCAAGGACAACAAGAAGGGCTTCATCAAGTACCTCAGTGGCAAAGGGAAGACTAGGGAAAATGTAGGTCTGTTGCTGAACGAGGTAGATACCCTGATGACAAAGGATACAGAAAAGGTGGGGTTACTAAACATCTTTGCTTCAGTCTTTACTCCTAAGGCCAGTGTTCAGCAATCCCAGACCTTGGTGGTAAGAGAGAAAGTCTGAAGAAAGGGAAGACTTCTAGACTTTGGTCTAGGAATATGAAATTAGAAGTCATTTAGACAAAATTGACATCCACAAATCCGTGGCCCATAATGGGTTGCACCCATGAATGCTGAAAGAGCTGGCAGACATTATTGCTAAGCCACTCCATCATCTTTAAAAGGTCATGGAGAAGAGCAGAAGTGCCTGAGGAATGGAGGAAAACCAGTGTCACTCCAATCTTCAAAAAGGGCTAGGGAGCTACAGGCCAGTCAGCCTCACCTTCACCCTGGATGTCATGTCTAAGCATGTGGGTGTAATCTCTAAATATGTGGAGGAAAAGAAGGCCATCAGGAGTAGTCAACATGGATTCATAAATGGAAATCATGCTTAACCAGTCTGATAGTGTTCCGTGATGGAATGACTGGCTGGGTAGATGAGGGAAGTGCAGAGAATGTTTTTCACCTTGACTACAACAAGGCTTTTGACATTGTCTCCCATAACATCCTCACAGGTAAGCTGAGGAAACATGCATTAGATGAATGAACAGTGAGGTGTAGTGAGTGGCAGAGTTGAGAGATATGTGGCCCGAGGTGCAGAGCATAGTTGGGGGCCTGCAGCTAACAGTGTTCCCCAGGTGTCAGTTCTAGGTCAAGTTGGAAGGCAGAACAGAGTACAACCTCAGCGAATTTGCTGATGATACAAATGTGGGAGGAGTGGTTGATACACAAGAAAGCTGTGCAACCATGACCTGGAGAGGATGTGGAGTTGGGCAGAGAGGAGCTGATGAGGTTCAGCAAAGGCAAATGCAAGGTCCTGCACCTGGGGAGGAAAAACTCCAGCCTCCTGTACAGAAGGGGACTAAACTTCTGGGAATAAGCACTGCAGAGAAGTTCCTGGGGGTCATTCAGGACAACAATTTGTCCATGAGCCAGTAATGCGTTCTTGTGGCCATGAGGACCAAAGGTATCCTGGGGTGCATTGGGAAAAGCATTGCCAATAGATGATTCTGCATGATAGAAGATGATCCTGGCTCTCCATNCCTTAATATATATATATATTAGTAAAGAACTGTTATTCCTATCCCCATATCTCTGCCTGAGAACTCCGTGTTTTCGAGATATAATAATTCGGAGGGAGAGGGTGGGGGCTTACAATTTTTTTCTGCCTTCCCTGACAGATAACTGTCTCTAAAACCGGGACAATAGGTGAGATTCTTTTCAACGATGCTTAGTCAGAACAAAGGGCAATGCATGCAAACTGACACACAGGAAGATCCATCTGAATATGAGGAAAAGCTTTACTGTGAGGCTGATAACTGTGGAAAAGTCTGCCCAGAGGGGTTGTAGAGTGTCTTTCTCTGGAGAGAGCCAAAACACTAGGATATTATCCTGTGTAGTTTGCTGCAAAACTCTCCAGAAGTACCTTTCAACCCTAACAATTCTGTGATTCTGTGTAATTAGGCCCATAAATTTTTTGCAACTTAATTCACGGACATGCATACTCATGCATCGTCCATGAATGTCAATACAAGTAGCCATTTGCACCAAAGACTAATCATACACCCTTACTGATCTTATTTCTCCTTGATTTTCTCACTTTCTATCAATTTCCTTCAGGCATAGATGACTCACAGTTTCCCTTCACTGTTGGTCTAGTAGAAAGTCATTTCAAGCACTGCAGGTCTGCCTGTGGTAATGACCATGCTAAATGCCATTGTGTGGTTTGGATCTTCACAAATCAATGCTGCTCTCTTACCTTCCTTCTTTCCTTCTCAAAGGTTATAGGTCTAATAATTAGAGTGGCCCCTTGATGAGCACCTTGAGACCCAGTTTTCATGCCTTAATGATAGTGATAAGAATAGAATTATAGCTCTTCACAGCAATCTTTTTTTGATTCAGTGCTAACTCTGCATTGTGTAAAGTCAAAGTGTGATTATTATACCCTTATATGCCAGAAGAATTTCACTTACGAGAGAAATTAGGAAGATTTTACCTCTTGAGACATTCTGAAACTCTGTTGAAAGAAGAAAACTTAGATGTGTAAGCCACCTGGACAAAAGATCTCTTTATTTTCAGTTTCACTCAGCAGTAGGATTATTAGCTAGGCTACTAGACAAGTAAGACAACCTTCCCTTAACCAGTGACCCATATCAACATCTGAACACAGGGCTGTACCTTATGATCTCTGTCAGATTTTTGAATGTACTTAAACACATGTACTTATCTGCCATTCTGAAGTAGTTATATTTTCCTGAATAAAGACCCAGTTCTAGCAGTGCAGTCAAAAAAATTGCTGTAGGAATAAATGCAAACAATACCAACTTTGATACCTTAAAAATGCTTAAATCTACAAGCAAAAAGGGAAAATGGTGGTGACTGATCTATGGGTAGCCAAAAGCAGTTGTATTGAACCATGTTGAATCCTTAAATCACAGAAGAGCGGATTCTTCTCATAGAAGAGGCTGAATTCTTGTGTGGTTAAGACCACAGGGGTGTCTGTGAGGAGAGGTCAGCAGGGACACATGCCAGACACAGCTGGTTCCAGCTGGTTCCAGCCAGCTCCAATGGCCCCATCAGAGGACACAGCTGATCCCATCAGCTCCTGCTGGCAAAAAAGAATCATAGATTATTTCAGTTTGGAAAAGACATCTAAGATCATCCTGTCCAGCCATTAATGCAGCTCTGCCAAGACCACCACTAATTTTCCGCAAGTCATGTCTGTTTTACCACACCAGTAACCAGTAAGAGATCTCCCTGGTTTTGTCTGAACCCAGGTGATTCCTCTTCTTTCAATTTTTTCCCTGGTCCTGATGTGAGAGGTGAGGTGGGAAGTGGGCAAGTGGCTGATGGGGAGTTTAGCTCTTAGCCAAAGTTAACCCACCAGGCTGGGTGTTTTTTACTGCTGTGCCCTTTGCAGTTCTAATACCTGTAATACTTGTCTAATTTTAGTCTACATTTTTTCATTTGGATGTACTGTGAAATGGGACTGTGAACTTGCAAAGCCTTAATTAATACATATTCAAAGTTTTTTTCTCTAACACATAGAAGAGCAGTACTAATTGGTCCTTAATCTCAGAAATTTAGGGAGATTTCAACAAATAATAATAATAACAACAGCAATTAAAATAATCCACAACACCCCCATCACCTCCAAACAAACCAGAAAGGAATGAGACTATTACCAGTGAAAAAGAGGCATGATTGCTCTTTTTTTCAAAGTCTTCCATGTAAAAATGGAAAAATAGCCTGCATAGCAGAAACAGACTCCAGAAATCACTGTAAGTGACTTGAAGATCTGAGGGGACTATTCTGGCCAGAGATAAAGTAAAATTTGAATAATCTTAATTTATCTTTGGGCAGTTCTTGATATACAACTTAAAATTCTTTGAAGTGACTAAAGCAGTTTAGTACATAAAGGAAATACTCTTTGAACAGACATCATTTTTCAGAACAGTTATAATTCTTTAGATTCATATTCCACCCTTTTTACAAGTTTAAACAATAAAATGGAGCATATGAGAGCTTTTTGAATGGTATCTTGGATATAAAATCAGTCTTTTAAGTCAATTTCACATTTTTCATAGTTTTGAACCTTCTAAAAGGACTGTCTTCCGAAATTATATTACATGAAACTCTGCGTTGCAAAAGAATTCCCGTGAATGTTGGTTTTGTATTACTGCTAAACAGCTTCCAGTACATTAGATTACTCTCTTGCATAACATTGCACTCTGTTATTAGTATTGTTGTTGTTACTGTTCATTTTTTTATCTCATTGCTGTTTCCAGTAAATTGTTCTTATTTCCACCCATGATCTCTAATTCTTTTTGCCAGTTCTCCTCTCCATCCAGCCACATGGGCTGTCGGGGGGAAGTGAGAGAGCAAAACATGATCTGGGATGTTTCAGTGGGAGTACTAAATGGAGGAACACCATTCCTAAACCATGACAACACCATAAAATAAAAGTGGTCTTCAGAAGTGAAGCAGGATTAGGCCAGAGAGACCACTGCCATTCCTCTGTCTTCTTTCTCATGGATATTCATCCTTTGAGTAAGGTTCTGCAACTTTGGCTGTTGAAAGCCACTTTTCAAGTGAAAAGAAGAAGATGAAAAGACAGGGAAGAAGGGAAATTCCTAGAAGCATTCTGGCATTTTTCTGGTGTTTTTTTTCCAAATATGGCAAAACAAACCATAGCCTATATGCAACTGCAAAGAGGAAACCAAAATCTTCTCAAATGCATACTTATGAGACATATAAATTATGTCCAGTCAGAGATACAGCCATGGTTCCACTCCCATGAAATGAGCTTCTGTGAGGCTAGAAGAGGAAACATAGAAGTAACACTTGTTACCTTCCAAAAGGTATTTTAAGGTCTATGTTACCAATTACTCGATATAGTTGAAATTATGGAAAGTTTTAGGTAGTATGACCTAAAATAGAATTTATTGAGTTTGTTTATCTAGTGGATTTAGATAACATTGGAGTTGACTGTGTTGATTTGGCATAGATGAAAAATCATGAAAATAATGGGTTAGATTGCCAGTATCTCAGAGCTTATTTGAGAGACTTATGGAGTAGGAAATCATAAAAATAAATAAAAATGAGAAGTATTGAAGAAAAAAGGATTTTCTTCATTATATCTTCCAAAGCTGAATGAGAACAAGCCAGTGGGAAATGTGAATCTTTTTTCTTGATGTATGGAGATGTCAAGATTAGACAATTTCATATTTTCCATCATCACAGGAGTTTCTCTTACTGACCACTGAATCAGTGTCTGCACCCTGAAAGGTTATTAAAATAATCCAAACTGCATGTTCATGGCAGTATTGTTATACACTCATAATGTGTACACAAGTTTGGTAGAAATATGCCTGTTTCAGTACACATTTGCAGCATGGATCTGTGCAAGAATCTGGTAGCAAAGCATCATTTGAAATGAAAAGAGCTAGTTCCCTGTATGTTTGTATATTGGTAATGATGAATGAACCATGAATGGCATGCTTCTGTGTGTATTTTGGCAATGCAGGAGTTGCTTTGCTCCCTGTTCCTCCTGCATGTGTGTTTTGGCATGCTGGTGTTGTGCATATTCCTAAATAGAGAGTAGATTTGTAATGCTGAGCCTGAGTCTGCATGTTCTATTCTTTCACAGCACTAGGCGGGAAAAGAATAATTGAAAGGGGAAACAGAGTATTGTTTTTTTAATTTAATGATAGCAGATGTCAGGAGAGAAACTGGGAAAATGTAAAAAAAACTTCATATCAATATTGGCTGAGAATTGCAAAACCAAACTGGGGTGTGATTTAGTTGTGTAGCTGAAGAAAAAACCCCAAAATATCTGAAATTTTGCCAAAACAATCCAGAGATGTCAAGCCCTGCTCATCCCTCAAAGTCATTGAATCCATATATATGAGGTGTAAAGTTGGTTTATAGTTACTTTAAAAGTTTATTTGAAATATCCTTATCCTATATGTGTCTGATTCTCCTATTAGCTGCATCAGGATGAACCAAGTAAAACTTCCCAAGTAAATGGCCTTAAGCTGGCTTTACAGGGAATCTGTCCCACCAAAGCCAGTTCTGCTTTACTCCCTGCCACTCCAGCGACTACTGAATTAAGCAGTGAGAAACATCACCTTCTATTTCGGCCACCTAGTACATGTAAGAGTGAATATGTGGCAAAAGCAAAGGGCTGGCTGTTGAGAGGTCTGGTTTATGTTCCGAGATCTATCACTAAGTGCTAGTTTCTGACTTGGCATGAGTATTTTAAACCCTGTGTTCACACCTTTTTCCTCATTACAAAGTTAGACTGATATCACCTTACCGACATGATAGAAAACCATATATTTTAGTAATTGTAAGTTTTGCTTTTAAATAATTTAATAAATGTTCCTGTTAAGCAAATATGAATTATGAATCAAGTTTTCTTGGGGCTTAGGATAAAAGCAGGACACACTTGCTGAAATATAATTTATGATCTCTTTCAGAGATCTCTGAATTTTTGTGAGGTACTAAAAGCTTGTAACAATTTTACATTTTTCAGGTGAAATTAATGAGATCAGGACCGACCTTTTCCAAAAGGGAGCAGGGGACCTCTCCTTCTCTCCTGTCCCTTTGTGCTGAGATTCAAAATGCTACACTGGAAATTCAGTCTATGTCTCAATACAGATACGTTGAACTTTCTGAAAAGCTGTATCTGTGAGAGATTTTTTTTCCCTCCACATTTAGTCTTTGTACTGCTTGGAAGACTGAGGAAAAAGGTATGTGCAACTTACTAATAAAAATATAGAAGTTTAGTGTAGGAGTAGTGTCTCCAGCCCAGCTCTGTGCCATAATAACAGGGCCTTGGTATTCTCTTTTAGGAATAATTAAAAAGGAATAATGTCCCATTGCTCATTAATGGCTATTATAAAACTTCCTTATGTACGATAACAATAGGCAAAGCCTTTCTCTCCCTTCCTTATTTCTGTACAATAAGAGCTTACAAAACTCTGACAACTTCATGAAATTTAATCAGTAGGTGCTTGCTGCAGATGTGCCCTTCAGCCTGTTTACAATTATTTCCTTCAGCCTTTTAAAAATTAAATAAAGTTGCAAAAGAAAATAAGACTTTGTAGTGTTTCAAAGTACTATTAGTTGAAAATACATGTAAGAGAACATGTCTGGAGAGAAAGTGAATGGTAGTGTAGTTAGACAAAGCCATTTGCCTGTCTATGCTCTTGAAGTCTCTCTTTGTTTAGGACATCTGTATCTTGGCAGAAGTTCTCATAACAGCATTAATTCCATCTCTTCTCCCTGACAGAGGTATCCCCACAATAGGTTTGGCACCCTAGCAAGTATCAGTCACAAATTCTAGCACTGAGATAAAGCAGCAAAAACAGTTCCAGGGAGAAGGCAGTGGGTGTCTCTGAAGATTTGTAATGATTTAGTCTGCAGAAGATTCTCTGTTTTTCATAAATGTCTCACAAGATATTATTTTTTAGGTCAGATATTTAATTAGAGATCTTCTAACACTCTTGGAAAAAAAGTTACCTACCTGTGGGATATTTCCCCTTCATTGCATTGACTCAGTTGCACTGATGTATATTCAGAGCATCTCATTTGGCATCAGGAAACTCAGATTTACACCAGATAAGAGAGAAATAGGATTTTTCTTGTCTTTACTGGACACCAAGCAAAAAATAAACCTCTCCAGAAGGCAAATATTTCAGGGCTCTAGAGCCAGCTGCCTGCAGCATCCAGGTGGAATGGTGGGAATGTGCTTCTCTGAGATTGTTCCCATTATTCTATGTCAAGTATCACAGCCTCATCATGGTCCACTCTCCCAGTACAGTAAATTCGTTCTTTGTCCAGCCTTTTACTCCTCTTTGCTATGGCAGGAAAATGAATATGAATTATAGTGGAGGTCTATTCTGCAATCATACGAGGTCCAGACCCACAAGCCAGGTCTGGATGTGAAGATCCATGCACGCTGCTAGCAACAGCTCTACTGTGTGAAACATGTCTAGGATATCTGGGAGTGGGGAAACCAGGAGAGGAGATCAGAACAGGGTCTGTGGCTAAAGAGAGGCTTTGAGTTTCTAAGATCCAGTATTTTCTGTCTAAATCAGAGGGTGAAATTATACATCTGTGATTTCCTATTTGGCTGCTAAGGCATCTCTAAGATTCTTTGCCAAGGCTTTTACAGAAAACACAGCCCCCCACTCCCAGCACTAAAGATAGGGTTTGAATATATCTTTACAAATCTCTAAACTTCACCACTTGAGGACTTAATCCTAATTGTGAGTATAAAGAGTGAGACCTAATACAGGAAAAGGATTATCCTATGCTGGCCTACAAGAGGCATTTTTTACACCATGATGAAGGCAAGTGCCTGAATCTTGGTCTATGACTATTTCTACATTCTTGTAAACATGTTTAATGAAGACAAGGCACAAGAGCAAGCCTTCTGAAGTTGTCTTGTAAATCAGCTCATTCTGATCACTAAGTTGAAGCCATAGTCAACCATATGTGGGACAAAGAAGATGTCATGAAGAAATTAAAATTCAACATGGAGACAAATAAATGATACGTAACTCTGCGCTAATTTTAATTTAGTTAAATATAAACAGAAATTTTCTCTAGTGACATTAATAATTTGAAGCAATACTTTGCTTTGCTTTTCTGGTTCTATGGACTGTTTTAGGATCAGAAGGGAAATGTTATGAAAACAACTTTCAAAGATGGGCAGTAATATTTTTTCTGTGACCCTCTTAAAAATATTGTATATATGAAATATAAAATAAGCCAGGCTTTTGTGCATGTCTCCTAGACAAGTATATTTTCTGCAATACTTGAAGTGCAGAAGAATAAGAAACCCCTAAGTCATAACACACTTTGTTCTTTAGGGAACAGAGGTGGGGCTTTAGCACGTCACAGTGATCTCCTCATCAGGAAAAGTATGTCTTCTGTCTGGGCTGTGTCACACTGTATTTGCTTTTGCAGTTGTGCCCTTTGGACTGGGTTCTGCCACTGCTTACACTCAGTGGTGCTTACAGAAGGGTACAACAGAGGGACAAATTTGGTTCTCTGTAAGCAGGCACCCAGGGAATGACACGAGTTGCCTTATTAGGCAGCACAAAAGGAAATAGTGCCGCTTGGCAACCCTCACGTGTTCCAGCCGCCCGCGTCTGTAGTTGCTCAGACCTCCCGGGCCTGTGCTTTTTCACTGTAAAACAGCAAGCCCTTGAAAACACAATGCTGGCTTGGCAACTGACCGCTGCCAGATAACGATTGACACCAGGACTAATTTAGTAATGTGCAGTTTTAGGGAGTGACATTTACTGTATCTCCTGGTGCAGCTGATACAAAGCATGCAGCCGTGGCAAGCCCTGCATGGTATTTGCAAAGTGTCAACTTGAAAGAGTCAGGCTGCTCTTATGTCTGTTCTCAGAGGCAATTGCTGCAGCCCATCAAGTCAACCTTCATGTAATATAAACAGGGAGACGTTCTCCCGCCATTCAGGGCTGCTATTCTGTGCGGTTGCTGCTTATATCATGTGTCAACACATTGTACAGATAATGAAAATGGGGAGTCTGAACTTGTACGGGAGATAAAGGTTTCCCCGGAGAAGCAAAATTACAGTGAATCTGTCAGGCACAGATTAAGGATTTTGCAAAATAATCAGAGACACAGAAGTTAGCCCTTTTGATATGACTCTTAGCTGTGGTATGACTTACTGTGTAGAATAATTCTATTAAATTAGTTCATTAATATGTAAGTTATAATGATCTCTGTAAAAAGGACTTTCAGCATAAAATACCAATAGTTCTTTCAGGGATTCCAGGTGGGTCGGCTGAAAGCTATTGTGATAATGATTGCAGAACTAAAGGTCTCACAAAAGAAATTTTCACCTGGATTTTTGCAGTAGATATTTTGAGGTGAGGTATAATGAGTGTTATCAAATTCTCAGATAAGTATATTATTTTCATCATTTCTTACATTTCATTGAAAAGCAATGTTCCAAACAGAACAATAGAAGGAGGTGTATGTGCAGCTTTACTTTCACTCATTGACTTTTTGCCAGAGCAAGCAAAATGCTTAGTTTTCAGCAATTCATCAGCGCTCTTTAATAAGAGCTGTGGCTGTAAGCTACTGCTGTGCTGAGAATAGGATATTTTGTCCTGATATCCCACCACTCCCCTAGCCAGGATCACTGGGAAGCAGTTCTGGGGCTACCTCAGTCCAACCCTGTGAAGCCACATGCTCTGCACAACTCTTCTCCTGCAGAGGCCCCCAGGCAGCACACAGACAGGCAAACGGCATCACAGTTTCCCCTTGGTAACTGCTTCCTTGGTAGCTCTAACCCTTGGGAAGATAATTGATCTTAATATTAAACTCCATCAAAACTTGGAAAACTGTCTCATAGAGAAGAAACACCTGTCTCGAAAAAGATGTCAAAATTGTTACCATTACTCGTGGTTACTTTTTGTGTCATATATTTTTATATTTTCTGCTACGCTGCAAGAAGTTCTTTTCAAGCATATGAACCTACAAAGAAATCACTGAGCAATAGCCCCAGAAGTAAAATGTTTCTTCACAGGGATATTGAAGAAGTGGAGTAAAATTGATGTCAACAATTTCTGCTAAAAATATCATTTTTGAAAATAAGAAGTCTTTGTAACTAGAAAAACTGCTAGCTATGAAGTTTTAATCAATTAAAAGATGCTTATGACACATTTCATTCTAAAAATATCTTGATGCTTAACTGAAGCACAAACTGATCTGTGAACTCTGCCAATCTCAGTGGTGTTTCTGCTGTATCTGTGTCCCTGTACTTAATGTTGGAACATTAAGAACACAAAACGTTAAAATGTTACGATTTCATCTTTCACTCCTCAGCATAATCCCATAATGAGAAGTCACAAAATTCACTGTGGGAAAATCATGATGTCTCCATGGGTTTTATTACTAATTTCTTTTCTTCATTCTTGTAATGATAGCATTGCTGTTGTCTTAAAGTAGCAGCTCCATATCCAGGTCAATGATTAAGCTCCTGCATATCTATCATAGCCTGTGCATCAAAACAATCCCAATTTCCAGAAGTCCTAACTGGCTAAATTCAGCATCTGCTAGAGTGAAAACAAACTCTAGTTATTCTGGCATAAGGACGTTGTTCTCTATTGCTCTGTGTGAACTAGTTCCATGGATATTAGGAGGGCTTTGAGGGAGCTGGAGTGTGCTGGTGTGTGGCACCTGGGGAAAACCTGCGCTTTCAGCAGCCCTGCCTGCAGACAGTGGCCAGTTGAGGACACAAATGAAGTAAAATGACAGAGCCTACATGTGTCCACAGCTCTACAGAACTCTGCAGGGAACAGTTCAAGGCATTTCTTAATCAGTTTTATATTCCCATTGCATTGCATTTATGTTTCAGGAGTGGAATAATGCATGAGCTTTTGAAAGAATTTGTGTGAATATTAGATATGATATTTGGGAGAGAAAATATTTCTGTTTAAGAGCTGTCTGCAATTGACAGAAATGTATATCTTACTGTGACAGATTCAATTTTTTTTTTCAGATCATTTGGTAGGTTATGATTAATAATTTATTAGCAATCAAAAATGGTCCCTCTATGGTTCGTTTTAGTAACATAGTAAATGAATCAAAAAGGACAAAGGAAATTCAGAAATGCCATCACTGTCACATAGCTGAATCACAGGGAGTGCCACATTTGCCAAGAGAGTTGTGACAGGTTTTTCTGTAGGTCATGGAGGAGGAAAAGGCTGTCCAATTTTAAGGTCTGCATCAAAGCAACATTTGAAAAATTTTGTCTTAGGCATCCTTTTACGCTGGGAAAATATGTTTTATTTGAAAATTGCTAGATTTTCTCTTGGTAAAATCTAAAGGTAAGTGTTTATGTGATGTTTGAAAGCAATTCACCAAATAGTTCCTAAGTTAGAGATCACCAAATGTTTAATGAAAAATAGTGGAAAAAAATAATTTCCATTAAGTCCAGCGAGGTACTTGAACTTTTTTTTAAAAAATTGCTTTCTTGTTTAAAATATTATTGTATTTAGCTGTTAACAATTTTCTGTCTAGGCTAAGCCTTTTGGAAAACTGATATATCTGTTCTATTTGAAGACAATACCCTTTATGGTAATTGTTACAATTCCTTTTCAGGCCAAATTGCCTGTGATGAGGAAGACCTTTTCTTCCTGTTTTTTTAAATGATTTTTTTGGGGGGGGATGTAGGGTGTGTTGTTTGTTTGGTTTGTTTGCCTAGGCAAAAGTAGAAATTAAGCAACATAAATTCAGATCAAAATTAAATCCCACATTTTGTGTAAGTCAGATTTTTGCCATAATTTTTCTTTTTGTAATTTCATTAGATGGTTAAAAAAATAGCTAATTAGCTAATAATCATAACTCAGACTGCCCTCTTCCACTTTTATGATACTTAGTTTTAGCAATGTAGAATGTATTACATTGTTAAGTGGTAATTTTTTTTTTTACTTAGAATTTAGAAGAAATAACTGTGTTCTTCCTTAGACAGGCTATGAAATTGCCAATTTGGCAAGAAACTGTAAATTACTCAACTTTTTTTCAATCAGTTTTGGAAGATCATCACTTTATTTGATTTTCAGTGCCTTGCACAGGTGTGAGTCCTCCAAAGCAAACCTCTGTTTGTTCTGTTTCTTTGTATTCACCTTTACAGGGTTGATAAAACCCTAGTCTGTGGAGCTGGAGTTCCTATTGCAACTCTGCTGAACTAATGGCTTTACAGATATCACAGCAGTCACGGCACTTCCCTGGGATTGTTTGTTCAAGAAGTTCATATTTAGAAGACAGTGATATATAATGCCAGACTTTTCCCTATCTCCAGGGAACAAATGTTGGGAATTGGTGCAACATTTTTAGCAATAGCTTGGCATCTTTTAACACTTTACATCATTGCTGGTAGGAAGCATATTTGTACCGAGCTCTAACAATGTGTGCAAGACAAACCTGATGTAAATATCTCATGAGAGAAATATTGGCTGTCGCTGTCTGAATTAAATCATATAACTTCCCGTGTTATATAAAAAAGGCATCCAATTTATAAGATTTTTTTCCTAAAGCTGTTAGCAGAAGGTTCCACTGTGTTATCATGTGATTAAAAAGACAAAAACTTTGTTTAACACAGCTTTTAATCCAGACATGAAATCATTAAAATAAAATGGAGAGATGATATTTTGGATGAGAGCTCAAGAAATTTGGGTGAAATCCCATCTGTGCTGCAAATATTCTGCTTGAACTTTGAGAACTGATTTAATCTGTATTTGCCTTAAATCCCTCTTTATGAATTTAAGGTGATGATACTCAATTTGTCCTCCTTAGGGAACATCCTAAGAAATGCATATGTGATTTGGAGCTTACCTCCCTCATTTCCTGTAATACTGAGAGTGCAGAAAGGAACTTAAAAAGTGAATATCCAACTGGATGAATACTTGACAAGTTGGTAATTTTAATGCTGTTGTACAAAGCTGGTATTGTATGTTAATAGCATGCCAGCAAATACAGCCTTTTGAACTGGTAATTCTCTAAGTATTAGGTCGTCAGTTGAATATATTCATTATAAATGACATTCTGGAAAAGGATCTTTATTCTAACACAGCTGCTCTTGAAAGTGATTTCTGTTTAGATCACTCCATCAAAAAATCAGTGGAACAAACTCCATGTCTCCATTATTGAGACAGTGGGATCCTCACTGTGGTAAGAACATGTTGCTGGAGTATGACTCCATGACTATGGTAATACAGGTGCAAGTACAATAGCAGTGTGAAAATGAAAACTGTTATATTAAACTCTTTTCTGGAGGCAGGGCAAATTTACCTTCCCAAGTGCTTCCACTGAGACAAAGTAGCAGCACAGTAACCTTTTGCTGCAATGTTTGCATCACACTGTAATCCTCATAGTGTGGATGGTTGTTGAATGCCACCAGGGAACCTTCACTACCTAATCAGTTTATTATTCTCACTCTTTTTAAAATTAAATAATTTCCTTCAAAGAAACAATAAAAAAAGAACTTTTGAAATTGACAGTAGAAAATAAGCAGACATGCTAGCAATCATTTTTCATTTGACCATATCCCTGAACAAGATAATTCACCTATGCTTCAAGTCCGTCCTGAAAAGTGTCGCTGTTTTCAGAGATAAGCCTAAAGCTGGAAGCTCGGATCAAGAGCAGATCTCATTGCTGTGGCAAATACTGCTGTACATCCAGATTCATTATTACTTGTTTCCACAGTCTTTATAGTAGTTGAATTTGTGGATCTACTTGCATTCTACAAAGGGGTTTGAATGGTTTTAATTAAATGTTGATAAAACAGAAAAGGAATCTTGGGATGTGGAAACAAATTAATTCTGGTCATTAGTCACCTGACAAGCATATTATGGTACAGATTTTTTATAGCTCCATGGATGCCTGTGAAGCTGGAAAGATGGTATTCTAAATGGATTCCTTGTTAGCTGCTTTGAGTCACTGTGAATATCACTTTAGTTACCTACTAAATTACTGAAGCAGTTATGTAAAGTGCTTTCAATGCAGTACATTACCATGCCTGTATATGATTTTGAAAACGAATTCTGAAAGCTTAGCTGTAAAAAATATAGGATCAACTTAGTATAGTTCAGAAACGGCTGTAAAATCGTGACATGAACGTAGTAGAATGGTTTGGTGATATGCAGCTGCCAGCTGCTCTTATGGACATAGCAGAAATATATTCCATATCCCTCCTTCTGCCCTGCTTTTTTCTTTTCTGTTTGTTACATGTCTCATGAAGTTAACATTTGTCCCCTTCTTTTTGCATCCTATGTAGTACTCCTGTCAGCTGAGGAAAAAATAAGTCAGGTAATAAAATAGGCTAGAACTGCCTTAGCTAAACCATGAGGAATCACTCTGATTTCAAACATTGATCAAGCATGTTGTTTGTTTAGGAAAACAGTCTGTGTAAATACAAGAGTGTGATGTATATGGAAAACTCCTCAATGTTCCCTAAAAACCTGCTACTGCGGTGCGTATTACTGGGATTATGAGGGACACATAATGCTTTCTATTTCTATGCAAATTCTGGCAGTTCCCTAAACGAGTTGTACCAGATCTGAAAATTACTTTTACCAAAGTACTGCTACTTGAAGTTGCTTTATTTTAGCTGTTATGCAGAAAACATCTTCTTATGTCTCAGTTTATCAGAACAGACTATTACACAGATTGAAGGATGTTTGGATATCCAGATTATATATTAATTTGCAGTAAAGTAGCAAATTGGAAGAGAGCATAGAGTAAATGAGCTAAAGTAGGCCAGCAAGACTAATTTCTTTATCTTAACATAGCACGTTGTGATCATTAGATTTTCCACCAAGAGTGAATCTTGCTTGCCTTTTGTCTGTAATAGAGCTGACAAAGAAAAAAGGAGAAGGGAAAATAATGAAACATTTACATTTTCCTGGCTGACTGACACAGATTTAGACACCCTTGAAGAGTGAGTCTGCCTAGTGAGCAGTATCAGTATAACTGACATAATTGACACCAAGATCACCTTTGCTATCTGACCTTTAGGACTTTGGAGCTCATGTGAATCGCAGGCCTAGGAAACTTTTGGAAGCCCTGAACAATCTGTGTTAAATGCAGCTTGTCTGCATGCTTGCGCTAATATTCTGGGTCAGGGAAGGTTTGGGCTTCTCTGTTAATGAAATAAGTCTACAGAGAAGGTAGTAGTGATACAGGGTGATGCAATGCAACCAGAATTTTATTGATGGTCACTATTCCTGAGAGCTGTTGAAAGTTTAAAAGAAATAAAAAAAAGTTTGTTCAGAATTTTTTGGCCAGCTGAACCATCCATAATTCCTTGGGCAGAAGTAACCTTTTGGCCAGGTGGGACTTTACTGTTTCAAGGTGAGTGCATTTTAGCTATCCAAATACAATTGTCTCTAACATGGCATGCTACATGCCTGCCAGGGTATCAGGGTGGCCTCTTCATCTAATACTTGCACAGAACTGAATACTTGCACAGAACTGAAACCCTTAAGTTTTTGGGTTTTCTATTCTGCATTGGTGTGTGGCTTTTGTTCAGGGTTACTAAGATCCTTTCACAAGGTGATGAAGACACAACAATCCTACTCCAATTGAGGACTCAAGGACATTTTTTCCAAACTTCAGGCTTGAAGTATAAACAACATGGAAGGAAGAGGGTGAGCAAGTGGGACTCCTGTATGCAAATGGACCCAAACATAAAATGTGTGGTCTCGGGACTGGGCCCTTCTTTGCCTCGATTTTGGAGCCACCCAGGCAGAGCCCCAAATGTAGCACTGGTGCTGCCCAGGTGTGGCCTTTGAGGGCCTCAATAAATATCCTTTATTCTCCTTTACTCTATCTAGCCTCTGTTCTAGCTCCTCAAGGTATCAGAAGCAAAAAAATCCAATACTGAACAGAGAGTGATAAACATGCCAGTGAAATACTGTGCTCTTGAAGTACATTGCAAAGGAGATTTGCAAGGAAAAACTTTGAGGGGAGGGCAGAAGAAGAATAATACCAGCAGCTAGCAATGGGAAGGCTCTTTTTGTTTCAAATTCCTGTGCCTCTTTAGTTAGTAGCTGTCACCTACAAAATGTTATTATCTCTAGCAGAGGAGCATTAAACAGCATTAAAGAAAAGGAAGAATTAAGTTCATTATCTGAAATGGATTTATCTTAGAACTATCTTGGAACATAATATAATATGGTTTTTAAACAGTGCATTAAGGAAATAAAATAAAAAATCCAATTCTATTAACATGATTGACCAAGAAATTGCTGTTGGTTGACCCTTCTGGATGCCAGATGCCCACCAAAGCTTCTCTATCATTGCCCTCCTCAGCTGAGCAGAGGAGAGAAAGTATAATGAAAGGCTGATGGGTTGAGATAAAGGCAGGGAGAGATCATTTATCAGGGACCTTCATGGGAAATAGGATCCTCTTGGAGAAATTAGCTTAAATTTTTGCCAATCAAATAAGAGAAGAGTAATGAGAAATAAACCCAAATCTTAAAACATGTTTCCCCCACAACACCTTTATACCTGGGCTCAATCCCATTTTCTCTCTCTCTTTCTCTCCAGTGGCACAGGGGGATGGGGAATTGGGGCCACAGTCAGCTCATCACACATTCCTGCCCCTCCTCCTGCCTACATGACAGCACACCACACGCTCTTTCCCTGCACTAGTCTGAAGTCCATTCCAGAGGAGACAGTCCTCCATGAACTTCTCTAGTGTGATCCTTCCCATATGCTGCAGTTCATGAACTACTCCAAAGTGGATCCCTTTCCATGGGGTAGAGTCCTTCAGTAACAGGCTGCTCCAGTGTGGGTTGCCTGTGTGGTTGGAGGTCCTGTCAGCAAACCTGCTCTGGACAGGGCTCCTCTCTCCTTGGGGCTGCAGGTGCTGCCAGGAACAGACTGTCCCAGCCAAGGCTTCCTACAGGGTCACAGCCTCCTTCAGGCTTTCCTCTGCTGTGGGGTCCTGCACAGTCTGCAGGTGGATCTCTGTTCCACCCTGGATCTCCATGGGCTGCAGGGGCACAGCTGCCTCACCATGGGCTGCACCAGGGCCTGCAGGGGAATCTCTGCTCCAGTGCCTGGGACATCTCCTGCCCCTCCTCCTTCACTGACCTTAGGGTCTGCAGAGTTGTTCCTCTCACATATTCTCACTTTCCTCCTGTGACTCTTGAGGTTCACCTTTTTCCCCTTCTTAACTGTGTTATCCCTGATGGTCCACTTCTGTCATTGATGGGCTCAGCTTTGGCCAGCCACGGGTACATCTTGGAGTTGTCTGGCATTAGTTCTCTCCTAATCCTTTGAGCCCTTGCTACCAAAAGTAATCCTTACGTACATGTAGTGCCATATCTTAAAATCAATGGCATTGCATCCTACATAGTGCTGCTTTGTAGGAGTTTGAATAAAACCAGAACCCTGGGAAGATGCCACTGAGAGTTCAGCTAAATTCAGGTAAAAGTACTCAGCTCCTCATTGTTAAAACAAGACAGTTTTGTCTCATAAAATGGCAGCTGGTTTGGCTGATTGTAGTTCTAAAATTTGATATTGTTCAAATATTGAAATGTACATCTCATTGTGAAAGGCATGCTGTGCAAAATAGACTGCCACCCCAAAAACAAAAGGGATGAAATCTTTTAATTGGAAAAAATGTAACAGTGTTTCTGACCATATCTTAAGGTAGAGGAGCTAGCAGAGATTTGATAGGAGAACGAGAAAAATATTTCTTTTATCATATGGGATTGTGCTGTTAGCTGAGAATGGAGATACAGTCGGTGAACACTGAACTCATATCTTCACTTGTTCTTCAAAAACAAAAAATCCTTCTTTATAAAGCAGAGTTTCAATTTTCTAAAATCATGGTTAATAAATTCCCCAGCTGCCTTCTTGTACTATAATACATTCAAATCCACTTTTCAAAGACTTGAAGTGTTATGAGGAATTGTGTTTTCCTTTATCTCTCCTACCAGTGACAGTAAGATGTCTGTATCCCAGAAAGTCAGCCAGCATGGATCTCATGGATCTCATCTCACATCTCTTGCCCTGTCACCTGTTACAAGACAACTCGCAGCAAACCCAAGGCTTGCTGGGGCAGTAAGATAGGGCAGAAAGATGGCTGTGATAGTGAGGAAACTGCAGATCTTTTCCCTGCAACTGAGCTGAAGCAGCATGCTGGTGCGATTGTTTTTATGCACATATTTTTGGCAGTAAGTGAATCGGAATATGTTGTTTTCTGCTACCACAGAGAATCATCCAGCACTTCAGATAGTGAACACATTATTTCATTCTGAGGTTTTACTATTACTGCTCCAGATTCTGATCTGCTTGTACGGTCTGTAAGGAGACATAGTAAACATGCTCAATTTAATCCCACTATGTGAAAAAGAAAATAAGTAATTTTTTTCACACAGAGAAGACTTAAGATTTTAATTGTGAATTCTCAGCAAAACTAACTTTGACTTGAAGACTTCCCATGTTCTTTACCAGGAGATAAGTGTGAAAATACTTTTTTGATAATTATTGTCAATTTTTTCCTGAGTTTAGAGTGATACTAAAGCAATTTACATGGAAAGAATATATGAAACAGTTTTACTAGGCAGCAGGAACAACAAGCAGTGCTATTTGGAGGGTTAACACTTGCATCAGCTTTGGAGCTTTGAGGCCAAGTGACATTAGCTGCTCAAGAAATGCACTAATCGCCTTAGAAATGCAATGCCTGGAGAGTCTCTTAGGTATTATGTAATGGAAATTGTAAGGAAAAGGATAAAAGTCAAACTTTGTGTATTTACTGAAGATTATTGACGTAGTTGTGACATCACTGACGGACAGTCACAAGACACCTTTTGTGTACATAGTGCAACAGCCAGTTGGCAATCAGCACAATGCCACCCAGGCAGCTGGAAATATGGTACTGTACCTACAAACACACCCCAGGAGAAGTTCCCCTAACAGCTGGCTGCCTTTCCTACACCAGACACAGCAGGTGCCGTGGGACTGACTACTGGTCTTGTAGTAACTGTGGCAGTGTCATCTGAAGGGTTGGCTTTCCCTCATCACATCCTGGAGTGTCCAAGGATGGCCTATGAAGCTGATAAAAGGTCTAGAAAACATTTCTTACAAGGAACAGCTGAGGGAACTGGGATTGTTTTTTCTGGAGGAGTCACAGGGGGGACCTCATTGCTCTCTACAACAGCCTGAAAGGAGGTTATAGCCAGGGGGAGGTTTGTTCTCTTCTGCTATGTCTCAAGTGACAGGATGAGATTAAATGGCCCCACATTGCACCTGAGGAAGTTCATATTAGACACAAAAAAAAAAAATTGACTGAAAGAGTGGTCAGGAATTAGAATAAGTTTTCCAGGGAGGTGGTGAAATCACCATCTCTGGAAGTTTTCAAAAGGTGTCTGGATGTGGCACTTGGGAATATGATTTAAGGGTGATTATGGCAGTGCTGGGTTGATGGTTGGACTGGATGATCTTGAAGGTCTCCTTCCAACTTGATTTTGTGACTGATTCCCCTCATCTTCTATATGATTGCTCAGCTTGAAACGCATACAATGACTTAAGCCTATAGAGTGCTTTTGTTAGGATCTATGCAGTGTGAAGGACTCTGCAAAATGCCAGTGGGCTTTTGACTTATTTGGGGTATTCAGCCATCTCTTTAATAGGTGGAGGCTAGGCAAGCATAAAGGAAATATGTTAATGAGACAATTCAGGTTGTGGTGGATCACAACTCATCCGGAGTAGCAGAAATCTCAAAGTTAAAGAAAGCAGCCCTGCTCTGCTGGGGGACATTTGGCATACAAAGATGGTCCCTGGGTGATGCAGTTAAGTGGCATGATATCCTGAGAAATTTGCAACTCCCAGAGGCCAGAAGGTGGCTTCAGAAGCCCAAACTTGTAAAGACATGAGTTTGGATATCTAGACATATGATACCTAGCTCCCTGCTATTAGAGAGTTCTACCACAAATCAGTTGAATTTTCTAGACTGGATTTTGTAGATGTCTCCTTTATGTTCAAGCAAAGTGCTCTGTAGAACAACTTCAAACTGCTCAATGGAAATCTTATGATTGGTGTGGGAGGATGGAATGTATCCAGTGAGTTTGAAAGCAGTTATTCTTACCTGCTTCTATTAAGAGCTGAGAAATCCAAGGAATTAAAAAAGGAATGACGTAATTTTCCTACTACAAAGCAATTGAGGTCAGATATTAGGGCTCTGTGCAAATCTGTTAGTTTAATTGAAACTCTACATCAGCCTCTTTGCCAAAATTCACCAGCCTGATAAACAAGTCCCACAAAACTCATAGTCTTCAGCCAGCAAGTCCACTTCTCTTCAGCTGATGGCCACTTTCTGATATAGTAAAAGCCATGGATTCTAAATAAAAAGAAAGGAAAAAAAAGAGTTAAAAAATTCTCTATTATGAATAAAGATTCTGTTGGCAAGTCTTAAATGATTCTACTAAGCTTTGCATTTTTATCACAGAAGAAAATGATAATGTGGTGGTAAAAGATAACTTTAACTAGAGACAACATAGAAAAGGTATTTAGGAATTGCTGAAGTGAATAATCTTCAGTGGACTATGTGCTATGGCATCTGTTCTTTGACCGTGGTGAATGCTGCAGAAGTGAGGAATGGGGTAGTAAGCAACCCTGCAGCAGCATGTCCAAGAGAAACCACTAGAGTAGGGACTGCAGCCTTCTCTTCACGACTCCAACCAGGTCTTACTGGGTGATGAGATGTCCCTCTTCTTTATTTTATTGTCAAACCCCACTTTTCCCTATGCTACTATCATGCAGGCTTCCAATTCAGGAATTATTCAGTGTAGCAAGATAGAGACAGAATCCTACAAAAGCTTATTCCTTTCTACAAGTCATGTTTTTGCTTCCCCTGCTTTGTTCTTCAGTTTTATTTGCTGAAACCGTATCTGACATCACCTTCAAACACAATGATGTGAGCAAAGGACACCACTCTTTTCTTGTCTTGTCAGTGACACTGCATTTGGCAAGAACAAGGATTTGAGGCACAGGAAGGAAAGGCTTGGGAGCAGATACTCAGATGCTTTTCCCACACCAAAGAATTGAAAGATTTTTATCTTCTGAGTACCAAACTAATTCATTTGAAGTTTCATATTCTGAACAGGGACTGTGCCCTTTTGCAGAACCTAGAGATTTCTCATCTTCATCCATAGCAACAATGAATGATGAGCTGTGTTACTACCCCCACTGCCAGCTAGCTTCATATTTCAAGTACCTCCATCAAAGCAGAAAACACTATCAAATAATTATAAAACAATGTGATTTGTTGGACTTTATCTTATATCTTGAAAGAAACCATTCAGCTGAAATTGAAAGCCTTATTTTCCCAAAGTAGAAAACTCTTAATGGCAAATGAAATAACACACTGGTTTCAATCCTGTAACTTGATGTTTGTAAGAGCAATATTAAATTCTAGTTCAGAAAAATTTTAGACAATAGTGGTTCAGATTGCTTCTGTATTTTAAATTCATAAAGAGCTCAAGGAGAGCTTGCTTCTTAACTGTGAGCCATGATGTGCAGCCATAGTGATGCAATTTGCTATAGAAAAAGAATTAAATTAATTATATCTACTCGCAGTGTAATCTGCAAAGATAGAGTTGATACATGCTTCCCTTTTGGCTCCAGTCTTGTCCTTGTGACCCTCTGGTTCTGCACCTGCAGTGCCCTGTAAAGGTTGCTATACAATCCGTTTGGCTGTCTGGTAGGTGTCTGTCAGGTGAAGGCAGAGCTCTGCCTTTTTCCCAGCACTTCACAAGTGCCCACAGACAGCGGTACAACTATGCATTACATTCACAGACAGAAGAGCAGGATTGTGTTCAGTCCACTAGGAGAGCCAAACACTCTCATGCTTAAGCATTATGACCAAATAAAATTGCATCAGTGGTTTTTCATCTTCCAAGCCTGCAACAAATCATGATTCCCTTAATAGGCATTGATCACTGAGTACCCTAAGTGAACACAAAAATTTGTTCTGTGTCTCCAAGAATAAAATGCAGAAGGCAAAATACTTTAAAAATGAAAAAATATTTATTTTGTTTTACTATGTTATTCATTTAAATTACTCTTGCTTTACTGTTGTTTTCAGAGGTGTCATATACTACCCCACCTTTCCTATTATTAGAATATTTCACTAGTGACTAATATTTGCAAATCAGCTACAGAGTAATGGATGCTTCTTCACCTTTCATGCTTTCAGCTGAGAGCCCCAAAGGTGTTTAGAATCCAATGACTACTGTGGCCAACCTTGGCCAGATTGTTCTGGACTGATCTACTGTGTTTTCTCGCAGAAGTGGAATTTCTCGGGAAACATAAAAATATTATTTTTTTGAGTAAAGATCAGCTCTTACACTCTTTTGACATGTGCCTAAGTGAGGAGGTTCATATGTAAAGTAGTTGACACACAAAACAGAAAGTTACATCATAAAACACAGAAAGGAAAGGAAAAAAATAAACCAATGCTAATAGGAAAGAAAAATGAGTTTGTGTTTCCAGAGAATGATATCACAGTTTTCTGTGACTTTCCATATCATCCCTATTAGGTTTATAATTCTAAATCAAGACTTGAAAGAAATCAATGGCAATAATTCCACTGATTTCAACATTTTCTTTGTATCAAGAGACATGTATAAAAACCATCAGTTTTGCCATTGAACAAAGCATTTGTCTTCTTATGGAAAATAGTATTTAAAAAGACAAGAATTAATATATCAGTTGTGAGATTATTTTTTTCAGAATTGTGGAGGAACATTGACAATGGCATTGTGATTTGCTATGTGCTTCAGCACAGCAGAAGATTTTGGCCATGAAAGAGTATTTAGAAAAGCTTGAGTCAGAAATGGAATGTAGGGGAAAGGGATCAGTGTATGGCAACAGTTACATGTAGTGGGACCTGATCTGTAATGGTATCACTTTGCAGCAAGAACAAGAAATAAACATGAATTCAGAAAAAGAGTTGCCATGTGTGACTTTCAGAGCACAGCGTGAGCCTTTTACATCTGTGCTGTTGCCAGGCCTAAGTGTTTAGAACAAGACCTTGGTGGGAAAAAGGGTTTATAGAAGTCATTTGCCATTTGAACTGCCTGGCTTGATAGAGTTGGATGGGGCAAATGCAGCATAACACTTGTAGCCTGCTGGAGGCTTCCAGCCATTGAAGTAACAACTGGTAATTTTGCCACGTTGTTTTCAATTAAAAGAGTATATCTAAGAGAAAAAGGGCGCTGTTAAAGAGCAGCAAAAGATCTTGCACAAAAGCTTGCATGCTATTTGACAGCAAGCTCTCACAGAGGTTACAGCAGCCCTTGGCCCATGCTGCACACTTTTGTGTTTGCCCAGGGAGCAGCAGTCAAGACTCTGCCACTGACAGCACCTCCAAAGGCAGATGAGCACACAGGTGTGTGCGTGGGTGGGGAGTGTGTAACTAAGGAAGAAGAATAGCAAATGGAGAGATAAACCACACAAAGGGACTATGTTTGAGCTTTGTTATGAAAGCTCAGAGACAGCAAGAGCTGTAAAAGTTACTTGCTGTTCCACATAATGAGCTAACTGGTACAATATTCTGCAAAGGCCCAGGACTTCTCTGTGTTTCTTAAGGACAAATGAATGTCTTTCATTTTGCTAGAAGAAAACTTCTTGTCTGAATAGATATGAGTGACTTTCCTTCCCTGACATTTCTTATGTGAAATTCTGTACTGTGTTAAAATGCAAAAATTCTGTACTGTGTCTTTGATGTAAAAATTTCAGTCACAGGTCATTCTTTATGTAAGGTTATATTCTCTTGGTTATTTAGATCTGTATATTATATATTCGTAAGCTTTTTACAAGCTCGTTTGTGTGTCTCATGATTAAAAATTCTGTTTATGTTTTTTCGCTTGTCAAGACATAATCAGTTTTCATGCTGTGCCTATGTGATATCTTCAATAATCAGTTAGGTTTATGGGGAAAGCAGGAGCAGCAATACTGTACAAAGTGCTTCTTGGGGATGAGCTGAAGCTGTGAACTCCGTTTTCATTCTGCTTCGCTTAAAATCTGAAAGCTGTGGGCTGCTGCCAAGGGAAGTTTCTCTAACAGCCTGTACTCTGTTAGCTAACTAGCTCCCCCTCTTGAAACTCCAGAAATGCTGACAGGAGTCAGGGATGTAAAGGCAAATGAAATGAAATCCATCAGTGCTGAGGTTCTCTCATTTATGTAACCCTTGTGGGTTGTTTTTTCTTTTATTATATGTAACTGAGAGCTGGAGAATGTCCTTATCTTGCTGCTATTGCTGGTTTCTGAACTGACCTCGTAAGAATGTAAATGGGGTTTTGGTGTCCACTGCAAGGCAATTTAAGGCTGCAGAGGTCACCCTAGTGCCAGCGTCCAGTGGAGAAAGGCAGCAGAATTCCCCAGCTGAAGGGCACTGGAGAAGGATGGTGGAGGACAAGGATGGCCGGGGGACAAGATGGTTTAGCTCCACTCCGCAGCAGCCACAGCTCGGGACTCCAGCAAACACAAGCCCCCATCTGTGCAGGACACAAACATCAGCTGTGCCTCCCGGGGCATTCCTGCCTGACAATGAGCCCAGCTGACGAGGGGTGGTGGCAGCTGCTGCTGCACGGCAACAGGGCTATCAACGCAGTAGGTAACTACAGTCCAGATTTTCCGGTTGCTTCATTTCTTTTTTTTTTTTTCCTTTTTCTTTTTCCCTATCTTTAACAGATATTAGGTATATGGAGAGATTTTGTTCTGGGGTATCAAATGGAGTGGTATGTGAGTCTGCAGCTGAGAAAAAGGTGTCTTTGGTATAGAACAGGCCCCATTACATGGGACTCTTTTCACATGGGTTTTACAGAGTTGTTCTTGCCTGAATATTCCCATTTGGAAAAATATAATGTCAGGGTGGATAAAGGGCAGGAGAAGGGAAGTGTTTCTTCTTTGTAGAGAGGTGTAGCTGAGATACGGAGCTGCACTCAGACATCCCACCACACTCTTCAAGCATCCAAAGACTTATTAGATGAAAAAACATTTGCCATCCCTGCCATCCCCGAAAGAATGAATGTTAGAACTTAGGACACCTCATTTCCAGGTTTTTCCTGTCAGTGGGCTGAAAATCCAGACCCTTTTTGTTTCTTCTTCCTCTCTCCAATACCATGGATCTTTTATGCCTTTGGATAGTGGCCCACTTTCAACAGGAAGGACAGAGTAAGACAAGTATATAATCAGGTCAGATTTATTCTGGGTAGGGACAGAAGTAATTTTAAATCTGTAGCTTGAAGAGACTGTGACCAATTTTCTGGATAAAAATCAATTGTTTAAGATTAAGAAGACTATTACTAGGTTGATTTTGGGCTGAATATGATCTCGTGTCATTTTCAAATAGCAGAGCTGTTTTGGTATTCCAGCAGCCTGTGTGTCACTGTCGGCATTCAGCAAACCAAAGTGGAGCAGCCATCACAGCTAGACATGCAGCTGAGAGTGTGTACCCTTCTCATGCAAATAGTGTGGCATTTACCCACTTCTCATATAATCCAAGTGGTTGAAGTTTTATAGTTCTTAGTCAGCCTAAATACATCCTTGGAGATACATCGTAGTTGTTTAGGTCTCTTGAATTCTATGTAAATCCACTGTAAATCTTGGTCACAAAAATATCTTTCAATATCTTATGACACCTGTCCCAGGTCATCCTGAAAATCTATAAGAACTGAAAACAAATTGATTATATTCTTCCCAAGAGTTCTAACCACAATATGGTGTTTCACTGAAATTCAGTAAGCAGCACTTTTTAAATAAGTGGCAAACCCAAGGATTTAAATTTTTTGATATCCATTGTAGGACACTGTCTCACCTGGTTCTTCAGATTAATTATGCCTTCAGAACCTCTGCAACATCTCTCTGGTAGGTCTGCACTGTAAATTATAAGCACTGACCTAGTTACAATTATTTTTCTTTTTAAAAACTCCCATCTCAATGATGGAGAAAAACATGCATAAATGCTTACAGAATTAAAGAAAGTGTTTCAAGGCTACACTCTCAAATCTGATGAAATACTTGTAGTGTTCGGGTGAACTGTAAAATCATTGGGAAAAAAAATCAGATTTTTAGTCTGCAAATTGTATTTGTACTTTACCTACATACAAAGAAAATTATTATAGAGGCAGATTGGGGTAAATTTTTTTACCCCTTCCAAAGTCTTCTAACAAAGTATTATTTGCCCAAAACATAATACATATTTTAATTGCAAGTAGTAATGATCAAAACATCAAGAAAAGACTGGGTTCTTTTTTCCATCCAGTCTTTTCATATTTTCTTTAGTCCTCTGAAAGCTTGCTCTCTGCATGCTTTTTAAAGTAGAACTTTAGGATTCAGCTTTTCAACTGATAATCTTAGAGAAACTTTGCCCATTTTTATTTATTGAAAGTCTGAACTTCAAACAGTTTCACAAAAATCAAAGCAAAGAAAAAAACCCTTGCTATTATGAATAATAACCCAAATTATGCACATAGGAAACTTGCCATGGAGTGTGTTAGTATGTCTGAAAACACAGCATATTACTCCTGATTTATATTTTATAAACTGCACAAATACCAGCACATATTAAATGCCTGGGTCTGCATGCAGCAGTGTTCTTTAATGCTCATCATATTGAAAGCTGGGGGTCCTCTAGGCAAAAAGTGACTGTCTGGTTTGGAGGTGAAGCAAAGAAGGTCATCTACATTAAATGAACTAGACTGGGCTCAGTAATAGTGAGCTATTCTCAAATACTAATGACCATCTGGATTACAGATGCAGTAGCCAGATTGTCTGTTGTGTCCACCAAGTGAGTTGTCTTACCCTGGGAAAAAACTGTCATCTGTCTGTCTTGCCCTGTAGACATGAGCTTTCTTCCAACCTGTCCACATGGATTTACTGGTGGCAAGGTCATCCCGTTCTCTGGAACGTCACTCACTTGTATTTGCTGGCTGCATAGCAGCTGCCAAAATTTTTGGAACAGAACAGAATGGCAAGTGGCTGGAAATAAGATAGTAAAACTGAAATATTTTCTCTTTCTTTCTGGTGTATATTCACCAGTACTTAAAGGAAACAATACCTATTTATTAGCCAATGAAAAACTCTTTTCTCGGCTCTATTTTTTAAATAGACGATGTCGGTTTTAGGGTGTTTCTCTTCTCAGCTCCCATGCTGTGAAACTCCTTTCCTTTTGTTAAGCAGAATAAGCAAATCATTGCAAGACCTAAAATCTTGTTAAAAATGCACCAATTTGATTTGGCATTTAATTAACACATTTTTTTTGGTATTACTGTGTGAGTCTTGACTCTACTTTCAAATTTCCTTTTCATTTCATTAATGCAATTATGCTTTGCTATTAAGGGTGCCCAGAGAATCCACTCTGCTCTGATTTTGTGCGTTTAACATCACGCCATTGTTTATTCAGTAGAGGATTGTAAATATTTTTCTGAGTACAAAATTTAGAATCATTCCTGAAGACTTTATACTGTTGAATGTTATCCTTGTGTTTTAAATACACAATACTGAAGAAGCACTGCAAAGTATTGCAAGCACTTGCATTTATTTTCAAAGCTTCTTTATATCCTTGTGAGCACATAGACAATTAAAACCTGAAAGGGGTTTGTGCCTGAGTTAACTTCATATTCTAGAGAAAATAGTCCTTCCAGAAAAGGTTTCATCCTAAAATCTACAGGTAGGTAACCTGGGGATTCATTTGTGATTGTCATGGTGAAGTGTTTTTGCTAATTAATTTTGCTAATGAGGTGATAAACAAACTAAGGGAGTCCTCTGCTTTTTAACACTAGCTCAGATTTCATTAGTAGTAGCTTGTCTGTGACAATTGCAGGTAAATCCCAGACATTATTAATTCCAAACAGTACATGTAAAGCATTGGGATGCTCTGACATGAATTTCAGCCCAAAGCCTTGGATGATTCTTGTGACTGGCAAGCTGGATGTTCAGTGAGCTGCAGGGTGAGCATGGAAGGCCATGCTTCCATGTTATGGCAAACCCATGACATGGCTTTGATGGGAATATGTTGTGAAGAACAATGTCACTGGTGGAAGAAAGGAAGGAAGGAGGGCTGCTGTTAAGAAACTGGAAAATGTGAAATTCTTTGTGTATTTAGGGACATGCTGTCATGCACAAGTATGTGTTCGCTCTATATGCTAAATAGTTTTAGTGTTACGTGTGTGTTTAAGTACCTCCTTACACTAGGGTTGAAAGAAACATGGCTAAAAAAGCAGGGAAAAAAAGGGATAACAAAAAGGAAGTTAAAAAGGGAACCAAAAGAAAAAAGGAAGAAAACCATGTTTTTTTCACTCATTTACTTCATGGACTGCTAATATAGCATATATATGTGTGTCTCTCTGTATATATAGATGTAGACAAGTGCATATGGTTAGATATTCAGAAAATCTGTGTGCAGGCAGAGCTTTTATCTTCATTATAGTTAAAAGAGGACCACTGTGCTTGAAAGAAGTCTTGTGTGTGGTATTTCATCTGGCATCATCAGAAAAGGTGTTTTCCAAGCAGATCAGAAACAGTCTGTAGCTCACTGTAGCAATTCTGTTTGGAGTAAACGAGCTCTTAATTAGGTGAGGGCTGATTTCTTGGCTTTTGAGACTCTTTGAAACTCTCAGACTGCTCTTCACATTAAAAAAAAAAAAAAAAAAAGACTACTCTTTGTAAAACTTCCTAGCAAATAGGAACATAGTATATAGGAAAACAGGATTCAAAGCCACACATCATTGCAAAGGTGAATCTGACTCCACTTTGTACTTGATTAATTCCACCAAAACTTTTGGCAAATACCAGCTAGTAAGATACAAGTAGTATCTTCTAAAGCATTGTGAGGATATGATAGCTTGAGCCTAGCCTAAAAATCATCCTCTGCTCTAGGAGGCATCACAAAATGCATCAGCTTCTTTTCTAAGGTTCTTTTTGTTCCTTGTCCTCATAGCAATTGGAGACCTTTTTCTTAGCTTCGTTCTTGTGGTGGTTAGAAATGATATAATTTCCTTCGTTAACCTCTTCATGGCCTTGCTATTGCTGTGGCCCTGGTATCGCCACCTACTTACAGCACCAGCTGCAGCTATGTTTTTCAGCACACCCACCTCACAGAATGGTCTCCAGTCCCTGGCTCAAGTAACACAGGCAGGCTAATATTCCAGGCAAGTCCTCTGTAGAGCAGAGGAGCAGATGAACCCAAGCTACACCATATAGCCCATATGGTTATGTCTAAAACATGACTGTTTTTATCTGTGGGGGTGGCTTGGTTCATCATATTTAAAAGTGTGAGGACTGTGTTGCAGCCCACAGATTAGCGTTTCCATAGCATGAAGTAGTAGATGTTGCATGCTCTGGGTTGTGGCATAAATGTGCTGAAAATGTTTCAGAGTTTGTGTTTTGGTGGGAACTGGTTCATTTTTTCCCAAGGAGGTCTTGGAAGTAAATAAGCAGATAAGGAGGCAATGAGCATAAAGGGAGAAAGGAGTGAACTGAGTTATCCAATTGTATGAGTACCCATAGGCTTTAGCTTCAGCAGCATAGTCTCCCCTGCTGGTTACCACCATCACCTTTTCTTTGGAGAGAGAAATCATGTTTCATCCTAGGCTGTGTTTTGCTAATCAATCTTCCCTTTTTCCAGATCATTCCATTATCCCCTCTTTATGAACAGCTTTAATGTATCTTCTTGGAATGTGAATTACTAAGATTTTACCAAGTATTCCAGATAAAGTTTTTTGTAGTATTTAGTAAAAGAGAAAAAACATTCTTTGCTTCAGTGGATGATCTAGATTAACATAACCAAAAATTGCATTTATCTTTCGCATATTGGCCTTACTTACCTAGTTCATTACAGGCATATTCACAGTGTGGACATCTCAAACTCATGCGCTTGTTTTCATAATCAATAGAGAGAAATAAGTGATTCATCTCATTCTGAAGTAAAGGTCTGAAAAAGGTCAGATCAATAATGTCTGGAAGTGCCTGTTTGCCTCCTCTGACTGCAAAAGCAGTCTGGGTTGAGCAGAGAGGGGAAATATGTCTATACTGTAGACATCTGAATTTAGGTCAAATAAATCCTTGATTGATCAATACTGAGATGATCACATTGTATTTCCTCTTTGCTGTCACTAACATCTAAGAGCTCTTAAGTTATAGAAATTATTCTTGTTGTGAACCTGCAATTGCAGGAACTTCCATATATTGTATTAATTACATTATTCATGAATTTCTATTAGCTCAGTCCTCAGGGTCAATATGACATTTCTACTGTTAGTAGTAGTATACTAACAGTAAGTAGTTAGTATAGTTCTCTTCTGTAGTGACTGTGTCTCCCAGTTTTATGTTATCACCCAAACTGAATTTGTGGCTTCCTACATCTTGTGCTGTTGTTTGTGAAAGCTTTCAATCACTTGTTCTCTCACCAGTTTTTAAGAATCTTTAAGAATATTGTCCCTAAAATGCAAGTATTGCCCACAGTACAAACTGCTGCTGTCTCCTAGATGGCTCTATTTTTTTCTTTTATGTAGAATTTTAGACAAAACTCAGCTTCTCTATTAACTAGTAGCCAGTGTAAAAGAAGATTAAATGATTTGGCAACGTTTAGGTAGATGGGCTACATCAGCTATATCTTACATTACAACTGAATTTTCTTTTAAATAAAAGGTCAAGGAAAAAAATGTGCTGTTAATTTAAAAAACTGTTTCTTGGTAATTGTTGCTACATTTATGTAATTTTCAATATATTTCCATGGAAATTTATTATTTTCTTCTAACTACATTTAAACAATGAACATTCCTGGGATCCCACCAATGGAATTCTAATTATTCCTTCTCAAATATTACCAGTTTGTTTTCTGGTCTTTCTTCATGTGTTATCTGACTTGATGAATTCCCTAAGAATCCTAGACATTAGACTGAGAATTTCCTGTGTCTGTTCTTTGGATATTTTGGGCTGTTTTCCCTCCTTCCCATAGCTTCTTCAGGTTGAATTCTGAGTTCTATGTTTGTCTGGGATACAATTTTAGATGCAATGCTTTCTTTATCCTTGCCTCATTTTCTTCACCTCTTCTTCAGCATTATTTTATTGAAAACTGGGACAAAATATTCCATTGCTAACTGGATTTTATTTAGATTGTTTAATTTAATTTCTCCTCCAGTCCCAGTGATGAGGAACTCTTTTTTTCTTTCCTTTATCTTTTCTTGCTTATATGTTATTTGTCTTAACTTTTGCTGTTATATGTAACTCAACTACACTATAGCACTATTTTGTCCCTTCAATTTCTCTCCTTCTATATGTGTATATCTCTCAAAATATGTATAGTGAGTGTTTTTTTCAGTTGCCTGTAGAATCTCCTCTTACCTCTAATACACCTTCTCAGTTATATTATATGTAACAGGGTTTAATCCTTGCTTGAATAATGATTGACAGGAAAGTTCATAAATTTGACAAAGAAATTCCAGACTTCATATATAAGGCTTTGAGTTCTTCAGTCCAGTGGGCATCACTCACTAATTACTTTCATTTTCCAGTCTTCTTCTGGAATTAAAAACGTGATCCGTAGATTTGCTTCATTCAAACTGAGTCAACCTATCATTACCCAGTGAAAGGTTTCTTCAGTGGCTAGTTCTTCTACAAAACCTTTTACTGATTACCAAAAATGATGTGTGAGGTGATGGGCTCTCTCTGCAGTCAGTAAGGAGACAGCACCAGGAGATGGGTCATGGAAGTGACTCTTGCTCTGGAAAGGCTGGTCACAGCTTCTTGGCTCAGAGACACTGTGGTTCAGGCAAGCTGGGCATCTTCCCTGGGTCTTCCCTCTGGAGGTTGTGTCTGGTGAGCTCTCACTTGCACAGATAGGAGGGTGACATTTGTTTCCCATTCTCCAAGCAGGAGTCATTCTCCTGTGGCCCTGCAATTCCCAGCAGTGTGCCATGGGTGTGGTATGCATGTGTGTGTGTCTAAAGAGTTCTGCAGATCTTGAGCCATACTTACATTAATCTGATTACACCGAAAGTGCTTCAGGATGAACAATGCTTCCTTAGTGTATTTGTGACACAAGGTGTCCTGGTTTAGCACAAATTTGGGAGGAAACCTCCAAATGGGGTCCCTCCAGGAAAAAAAAAATCAGATTCAAGCTGCTCCTCCTCCAGCTGGTTCAGGAAAAAAGATTTCCTTGAAGGAAAGTGGAAAAACCTGTTTATTTAACGAGCAAGATATCCACAAGCATAAAAATGGAATAATATTAAACAATGAAACCTCTTGCTGTTCAAAGAGATGGCAA
Source organism: Anthoscopus minutus (assembly GCA_013399455.1). Lineage (NCBI taxonomy): Eukaryota > Metazoa > Chordata > Aves > Passeriformes > Paridae > Anthoscopus > Anthoscopus minutus. The sequence goes on along the minus strand of VWYI01035084.1, from coordinate 107,516 downwards.
ATCCAGGAAAGTCCTTGCCGTGAGGTGCAGCTCGGCTCGCTCAGTCTCTTCTCAGTCTCTCAGGCGCCGGAGAGTGCCGAGGCCCAGGCCCCGGTGGGGCACAGGTGTGATCTCCTGGGGTGTCCTGGTTTTCCAGTCCAGAGCAGGTTTGAACAGATCCAAGGGAAAAAAAAGAAAAAAACACAGTCCAGGGAACTTCCCTGCCCCAGCTAGCTAAAACTAACTAAAAGCAAAGGAGAGCTCTGTCCCGCTGTCTGTCTGTGCTGCAGACAACACAGTCCAGAGAGAGCTGTGGGGGAATGAATGCTGGTTCTGCAAACAAACTGCAGCTTCTTCTTTCCCCTCTTTGCTCTCAGAACCAGTCTTAAAGGTGCAGAACTTAATGTGTAAACATATACATAAACAGAACACACGACTGGGGATACAGGCATCATAAAGTCACCCCAAGACACAAGGGAAACCCATTTCACTAGTCCCATCACTTCCTATTTCCATGCACTTTCTTGCAGTGCTGATGTATTGATACAATGGTATTATTATGATATGATTGTAATGACTATGCAACAGAGCTCAGTGTCTTTACCTTTGCCATTTTCTTGCCAAGTTTGGTTTGGATTTAGCAAGGAGTCAAGGAGACTGCAGCTTTTCCTATTAACAGAACTTGGAGAAGGGTATGATCCCTTACAGATGCTACTGCAGGGTCTCCTCTTGCCCTTTCTCTCCTCTGTGTATATGCTGTAGTATATGGAATCCTTATTTTACTTCTCTCAAGACACCTCTATCCTTCATTCATTTCAGCCTCTAGAGCAATTAACTTAATCAAGTACAACTTCTTGTTTTAAAAGTAAGGCATAATCTGTAGGAATAGATGTGACTATCCTGTCAGTTAAGGAGTCACAGGTAGCTGATTTACTTTATAATAGTGCTGTTTTATTTTTCCACCGGGACCTGTTTTCTTTTCCCCTTACTCTTTTTCTCTCACTTTTTCTTTTTCAGGGATCCACTTTTTTCTCGCTGTTTCCTTCCTTTAAATGTCACTTATCCACAGCTCTTTTATATTCTAATGTCTTTCTAGGAAAAAAAATCTCTGTATTAGTAGTCATATTAATCCCTTGAGGTTTGACCAGATAAAGCTGGCAGTGATTAGTTCTGTTGTGAGTCCTACCAGCTGCAGTAGTGGCTCTAAAAGCTAGTGTCATGTCCAGGCTGATGGCTTAGGAGATCTCCAGGTCTGTCACTCTGTATGGTGTCTTCAGCAGTCCCCAAAAAGAAAGGAAATAAGTAAAAGTAACCCTGGCTACCACTGGTCTCAGTGCTGAAAGACCTGTCATTGCCTTGAAAGTGATAAATCCCAGGAATGTGCAGATTCTTTTTGTTCTGATATATGAAAGGAAAAAAAATTATTTGGCTACATGAAGTGCCTTGACTTTACAGTGTAACTTACTGTACTGCTGTGGTGATGTGAACTGTATAATGAAGAAAACTTCATCACTCCCAGGGTACAGTATGAGGGATTTTAGCAACATTTTTGGTTTCAGTTTATGCCCTACCAGTCAGAAAATATATCTTTTCCTGGTCTAAAAGTCTTGAAAATAAAAGATTTTCTTTCCTTAAGATGAAGCAGAGAATGAGGTCACAAGCTTACTACACTTTTTGGGGAGGAAAAAAAAAATCACAGATATTCAAGCAACAGAAGTTTTTTTCAGAATTTAGCATGGAGCTCCTAAGATTCTGGTTCTCGATTCTGGATGAATGTTTGTTGGAAGTTTTGACATTACTGAACTTAAACCAGTGCACATGATGGAGCTGCCTTAAAACTTCAGTCTCTGAAATTCTAAGCCAAATTCCCTTGTTCTTCAGTGGAAATTAATTGGAAGTAATATATATCTGTGATCCAATGCTTTTCCAAGAAATAAACAACCTTTCTGATAAAAACCTATTTTAATGAGAAATTCTGAACTGGTGCTAAGTAAAATACTAGAAATAACAAATATCCCACTGAGGGAATATTTGGTAAGTATGCAAATCTGAAAGTGAACGGAATAATAGGGTGCAGCTGGTTCTTAGTCTTATATTTGACTGTTGCTGTTCACATACAGTACAACAGCCGTGCATGGGGGAGGAGTGTTAACACGATATTCAGTGAAGGCTGCATGGCGTGGGTGTATCTCAGTTCCAGGAAGAGCCTGAGGTTATGGTTTACAGAGTTCACGCCAACTCTTCATTTTAAAATGTAGTGGCACACTGTAAGTCTACTGCTGACAGAACGAAGTTTTACTGATGCTTGACATGGTGACTAAACTATTAGGCCCATCCAAGCTCAAAATATAAAGCTGTTTTCTGACAGCTTATCAGAAAACAAGACTAACTGCTCTTCAGCTGAATATTTCTAAACCTCTCATTCCTCAACCAGTATCAATTCTCGTGACACACATTTTGAAAATCCACTTAAGTATTTCACTTTGTTGCAGAATTCAGGCCTGCTTTACATACAGAGGGGAGCCTGAACAGTTTTATTATTTTATCAGATATCCCAAACAAGCTGCTATTAGCTATTTTTATTTTTTAAAACTTATAAGTTCCAGGCAATCTCTAGTACCACTGCTTGTAAAATTTAAAACAGAGTGACTGTTGCATGAAAAATACACTAGCAAAATACATCTTGCATTGAGAAAGTAAGTTTTTTCTGATATCTTGCATCTTTCATTCATAGATTTGATGATTCTTTTCTGTGAAATGTATTTATTTAGCCTTGAAGATCCTCTGCAAATCTATCACAAAACTCTCCTTTTTGTTATTGTGAGTGAAAAAAAATTTTCTATTATACTTTTCTATATATATTCTAAACAGTATACATATTGAAAAAATCTTTGAAACTTTATTTTCTCTGCAGATGACTTTGAATGTGTTTCTCAATCCTCCTCTTGACAAGTTTGATGTCTTGCAAATTTTTAGGACCTTTAAAACTCTGTGTCTTTATTTAGATTGTGACCTATATTAGAATATACAGTAAGATATGAAAAAAAAAAAATTCATTACATGAATGAGACTTCTTCAAGATCCAGGCAGTGTTCTGTACAACCAAATGTGTTAACATCTATTTTTTAGGGAAATATGGTATTTGAAAAATTATCTAGATATTGAAAACAGAATTCTTTGCTTTTATGCAAAACCCATAAAATATATTTCTCCTTAGAGGCCTTTTTCAGGAAAATGAATTGTAGTTATTCCCACAAAAATACATTTTAACAAAAAAATAACTTTAAATGTATAACATGGAAACTACACTAGAGAACTTGAGAATCTAAATACCCTCCTCTTTGGCCAAAACCATAATTGGTGTCTGTAGGAGAGGCTCTTACATAATCCAGTCATCATATTTCCTTACATGGCCTCCATTTTAATCAAAATTCCCTACAGGTTAGTCATCATGTGATTATAGGTCTTCTAATTTATTTCATTCTGAAGATTTTTGGGCAAATATAATACAATATTTTCAAATCTCCAAGAAGGGGCTTCATAGCAGCTTTTTCTCTTCTACTTTCTATAATTTGTAATTTGTTGACTATCTTTTGCTTGGCAGCAAGATTACAATCATATCTGTAGAAAGAAAGAATCTTGATAATAAATTATTTTTATAATATCCAAATACTTAATCATTGTCTGGCATTTTAATACTTCCCCCTCTCCCTAAAGCCACTTTTGTGGTCTCTACACCTCTGTGAGCATTCATATTCCTTCATTATCCTACATTTGAGAAAGCTGTTTATCTTGAAACATACATTTTTAATTAAAAATTTCACTTATGCTCAGAAGGCTTAGGTATGTGTCACCATGTACAAGCCTGTTTTTTTAATCATAAAAGTCATATTGAAAAGCAGGTCTGGTATAGAGAAGACTGGATTTAATCAGTTAATTGTGTGGTTACACTGTTCATAATCACTTCATTTGCTTTTAATGGCAATGAGATGGATATTTCCAAAGGAGTTTTATTGTCCTCTGTGTAAATAACTAATTGCTTTGTTATTAAATACTTAAATACTCAACATGCCCTGTAAATGCAGTCTGCATGTTAAACCAAATCCCCATACTCTACCCAATTCTTATTTCATAGACAGACGCATAGTTGCATCCAAATCCTGCCTGGGCTCACCTTTGGGTAAATCTGAAGTAATTCTTTTCCTCAAGAGGGAATACTCTGATTTTCAGTGATTACTGCAACGTTTTCTGATTACTTTAACTGATTTCATCTATCTATCTATCTGTTCACACAGTTGAACAGTCATCTTGGAAATTGTCAGGGCTGAATCTAGGAGGGGTATAAATGCTGCTGCTTGTTGCTTCATCTGAGACTGATACAAAACAAGCATGAGCTGTTTCTCCTTTAATCTGATTTAGAAAGAAGTTAAAACACATGTCATCTAGCATATACATCACTTGGAAACTAACCCATCGATTCTTCTACCGCAGAAAACATGTTCAGAAACACATTCCTCAGGGTCCAAGTCTCCTTCTTCACCATAGAAAAGCAAGTAGCTGATTTCCCTCGTTTAATCTACTTTAACCTAGATCACCAGGCTTTTGCATCACTCTATTAAATGAAAATCAAGCCAGAAAAGATAGAATACAGACTGAAAACCAGCAGATCATAGACAGCTGCAGTGTGGAGATCCAAATCTGATCCAGTCACAACTAGGTGTTCTATATTGTCAATAAGGAGAAGCAGGGACTTTAGGGACATGATGCATCTGACCCATATTCAGTATCTACTTTGGGTTAAGATGAATCATGCCCTGAAAGTGCCTATTACTTTCTATTGACTATAAAAAGAACCCTGACAATTGCTCAGTTTGAGACAGCCACACTCACTTTTGTTGCTAGACAAAGATACGACGGGTAATTGCTAATGTATTGAATTACTTAGACAGAAAGATTCTGCATGGGAAAGATATAACAGAGTGCTATTCCAGGAGAAGGAATGTCAAGGAAGGTGCATGCCAAGCTGAAACAGTGGAAGAAAAGTGGCAGTAGTGAGATGCTACCTGGAGGCAGGAAAGTCTAAGATCAGTTGGCATATGGCATATAGGTGTGGCTATATCCACATAGTTTAATTCAGAATCCATGGATTAAAGCAATCAATATGAGATCTTTATATTTGTTTTGTACGTGGTTTGGGCATCTTACTTCACTCTACATGTAATATGGTATTCTGAACTGAACACCCTTACACTGAGTAAGTTTCTGAGCTCACTAAAGAACTGATTGCTGGTTGAGACAGACATATCCCCCTGAATGGCAGCAGCCCATTTGGTGTGCACTGTAGCATGGCCCTAGAAGGGATTGGGTTTGTAAACACTAAAACCTTTCTGTCAATTCAGTCTATGTGCAATAAATGGGGATGACTGGGAGAGTTATTTCAAAAATTAAATGCTTCTCTGAACCAATATGCTAATGTAAATGCAGCCTAAGACAGACAGTTTGCATATAAAATTTAAAATTCTAACAAATAGTCCTGTAGACATAACTGCCTAAAACCCTGATAGAATTGGTGTAAAGTACATAACTTTGAGAGTTGTCAGATCATCAATTCACTAGGTGGACTGAGGAGGACAAGATTTTCCTCTAGAAGTCTTTGCTGGTACTTCTCACTTTATATTGATTATATGGAGCACATGAATAAAAATCTGGGAGCCTCCCACCCACCCTGGCAGTACACTGGCAAATCTTATGGGATAGGCAGGGATAGGACTTTCTGTAGGGAAGTTGTACGCAGTCTGAGGTTTGGTCATGGCTGGAGACTGAAGAGCACTTCATCAACAAATGTTGACCAAAACCAGAAGGCAAGAAGGAGACAGGTGCAAAGAATAAAGAGATGACATGGCAAGTGTGAACATATTAATTTAAATTTTAAATACTCTGGAGCCAAAGTACAATTTTACATTAAGAAGAGGACAAAACAATACATATGGAGAGTTCCGTTTGCATTTGCACCACATTGTCTGGACCTTCTGTTGCTATGGTTTTGCACCACCTGTCTGCTATCAAGATATGTTTACCTTTTTCAGTACCATGCTGGATTATTTAGATGGTTATCTCAGCATGATTGAGTTACCTCTCTGGCTTCATATGCTGAGAATGAAGCCTGTAAAAGTGCTTTTAGAACCATTGTGTTGCTCCCTTATATCTGTTTTTTTTAAACTAAAAATTATAAAATGTTTCTGTTTTTTTCACAGAATTAGAATAATGGTGAATGCAAGGAAATCCCTTAGCATGCAAAAAAGACCTTAACATGAAGAAGTAGGCAGGTTTCTTTTTAACTTCACATAATAATATTTTGCATCAGTTACAACACACTAGCAATTTTCTTCACTTGTATTTAGAGTTAGTGAAAATTGTGATCCACTTTTTCAGGTGGTGTGGAGTGATGTATTTTTATCAGCTTCAGTTTAACTGCTTTTTTCTTCTAAACTCATTAACAGGATGAGACATACATTTCAAACAGTGAACCATCAATGTTGGCAAGATAATATGCCTAAGAAAGATGGAGATGGACCCTTGTACAACAGCTTAGCTGAACTCTTTGCTAAGTTCCAGTCAATTATATCTGCAGAAGTCTATGGAAAACAGTGGAAAATCTCATCTCTTAATCAAAAACAACTTGATTGTATCCAAGGGGGTAATTGGAGCTCTGAATTACTCATAAATGTTGATAGGGTACAAATGGCAATGATCTTCTAAGTCCAGCTGGAGTTTGTAGACATAATAGTTGGAAGTAATGTTTCTTTACATGTAAGCTGAATGAATTTAAATAACAATCACTGACAGACAACAAGTGAGAAAACAAATTCTGGTTTTACACATTTCATATAAAAAGTGCATTCTGAGTCCTAAAGCTTTTGTCCTCTTAGGTATCATGATTAGATTTCACAAAGGAGTGAGTGTGAGGAACAGGAAGCTTAGGTAGGGTTTAGTCAGAAAGAAAGCTCCTGACTCTGAGAATTCAAAACAAGTAATGTGTCATCTTCAGCTTTGTATGACAGCCTTGTGAGCAATTGAACATGTGCTGTTTATCTGATCCTTCATTCTTCGTGTATGAACATCACTGTTTATACCTCTCCCCTTCAAAATATCTCAACCTGGCCATGATGTATACAAATCCACCACAGAGCCTTTCATTTGGCTAGAATCATATCAAATCTGAAAATCTTTAGTAAGAGAAACGTGATGCATGGACATCAAAGGGGTGTAGATGTAGTCTGCAGCTACCCGAGGCAGCAACTGTGCACAATTGGAATAAAGGTAGTTCCATCTCAATTCTCCAGGAGAGAGAGAATGCACTGAATAAAAATTCCTCTTTCACCAAACAAATCAGAAAACTATCTAAATCCTCCCCTTTGCAGACATCTTGATTATTTATAAACAGCATCTCGCCTACAGATTCTCATCAGAATTTTTAAGGTTCTTCAAAAAAACAATGCAAGCAAATATTTTGTATCGAAAAGGCGAGCTTTGAGAACAGACACCTCTCCTTGTCAAAAAGGGGTTGTCGGTCTGATCTTAGGACTCACTGAATCTAAAAGGAGCAAAAACACAGATGAAGGTAAACCAGAGGATAAATCCTCTCACCCTTGTTTAGTATGGCTCGATGGTTTCCAGAATCAGAAGCAGCAAACGGAACTGACGCTGTGAAATTGAAATGGTACTGCCATACAATTAGTGGCAATAACACAGAGTCACAAGATAAGAGAAGGGCTCCTTTGTACTGCTTTATAGCAAGTGACAGAACCTCTTCATAATTTCAGGAGAACTGTGGAAAGCAAATTTCAAATTTAGGGTGTGAACCTGCATGGTGCTACAGCCTCCCCTGTAGGATAAAGACAAATGGATAAGCCCCATTGAGCTCTTGGTAACACTGAGCTCCATGGAAGCTGGTACCCTGAAAAAACTCAAGTCTCACATGAAAAACTTAAATACATGAACTTTATATCGAAATCATTTTGGTTTAAACCCAGTTCCCTAGAAGATGTAGTATCTTTTACTATTTAAGAGTTCAAAGTCACCAGATCCTCGCAGAACTTAATTTATTATTTCTTTAAGAAATAAATAGGAGATAATTAAAAATAATTATGGACATGAAGAAAAATTTTGACATTTAAATGCTATCTAAGTCTCAAAATATGTGCAGTCAAAGAGCAGTTCTCTCACAACAGAAATTTTATATTTTTTGTCTTGCTTTTTAGATGTTAAAATGCAGGATCAAAACAGCCCCCTCTGGCCCTAAATTCACTGTATCTCTGCTGATTTTAAATATCATTTTCCATTAAACAAACAAGTGTTTACCCATTGTGTTTTCTATGGCACTAATACATATGGAAAACAAGAATTATCTTAAACTAATCCCTGGACTTTAATATCTTTTTTTTAAATAATTTGCAATCAGTTAATTGTTTCCTTGGGATTGAATCACAGGATTTAATTTCACCAGTTCAGATTAGTATTAATGACTCTTCCAGAAGAACTTGGATCCTCCCTTCTTTTATTCAGTCAATTAGATTCTCAACCATGTTTTTTTCAAAATAATCTGCTTCAACAATCTCAGTTTATTCTTTAAAATATAATTCTGAGATAAAGTTATTTTAAAGAATTTTTATTTCTATAGACTTATTTGTAACAAGCCATGTGCAAAAGTGAGCTCAACAGGTTTTAACGTCAGGACTCCTTTATCTATTAAGCAGCTTTTTTGCTACCCAGCCTTCTCCTGAATTGTGTAGATGACAGTTTTTTGTAAACAAGAATTTGAGATACAGAATATAGAACACCATCTTTCTTATACCTTTAATTCTCAACATCCTATGAATCTCTGGAATGGTCTTCTCCATTCACTTATCTTCAATTTTTCCATATAATATGAACATAATGAAAGTATTAGTGGGGTTTCAGGTTCAGTTTATTCAACTTTTTTCATGGACTAAGTTTTGAACTGAAATTCTATGAGGTTCTCCATTTTAATCATAATCTACAAAAGCTTTATCATTGCAGTTTCCTGAAATCTTACTTCTGAGAGAAAGTAAGCACTTCAGCAGCCAATATCTTCAGTTCTGACAGTGCAGGATCATCTTGTTGCTATGCTCCAGCAATGGATCAGCTGATAAACATTTTTGAATTGTCAAGGCCTGTCTGTCATTGGGAAGTTCTGGGATAACATAATCCAAATCATGAAAGACAAAGCTGGGAAGAGTAACAGACAATTCCATAAGGAATATCCAATCTTGTTTTAGGGTTCCCATTGGGTATGGAGAGAGGTACACCTGTGGTAGAACTGATGTTTGATGGGAACCACTCTTTGAGTAAGTCTTTGCCAGATATTCATGACTGCACTTGTGCCACAGCTCCCCTGCCCTGGTGGCAGGCATTTCTTCACTGGAGGCCATCAAGGGAGCAAGTTCACCAGGGGTTATGTGCTATGTCCAAAGCAAAGTAAATTGGACCTGCTGAAGATAGGGCAGAAATATTAACCTAGTGCCCTCGATGCCATCAATTGGTACCCACATGCAGGTGGTCTTTCACCAGAACACAGATATAAGAGTTTCTGAAAGTTATTCCTGTAAGCAGGACTGAAAATTTATAGCATTTTCTTCAGTTTGGGTTATTTTTCTTAGAAAGGTTAGAAGGAATAAGGGATTTTTTTTTTAAAATCTGGGACAAACTGGGATTCCTAGGTTGTTTTAGAGATTTTTATTGCGTGTTTTTCTCTTCCTTTTTGTCTCTTCAGACTATGGAGAAGACATTTCTTCAAGCACATGGAAAGGCAGCCAATAACCGGGAGATTCGCATGCTTGCTCTTCTTTTATGGAGTTGCATTATTACTAGCCTGTTTGTCAGATGTCTCTCTTCCTTTGAATAATCTCTTTCAAAGCCTTAAAAGGGCTTCTGTGTGCACTTAATCAGTTCTAATGACCCCTGTGGCTTACAAGATCCGAGTAAAGGAGGTTAGCTAAAGACTGTGACTGGAATTCTCCTATGAACTCCTTTCTGTAGGACAGACTGGTCTGTATGCTTGTCCTTTGAGAAGAGGTGAGTGCAGCTAGGCAATCTCCAAGCAAGCTTCTGACCTAAGATCTCCCTGTGCCCAGCAGTTTGTGGGGCCAAAATATTTCACCTGTACAAACAGCAAACAGTGTAATTACTTGACAACTTTAGTATATTTTTTCTTTGGATGATAACAAGAAAGTTTTGCATTTGTTGTCACTTGTCAGCTCTCTTGACCTGGTCAGGTAGAAAAAATTAGTTTACTCTTCACTAGGCATAAGTTCCAGGGGACCGCTCACTGTTCCTTTATGGAGGAAAACTTTTTGCCCACTACTAATCCGGTTTTTCACTGCCTTCTTCCAGGAGAAGAACTGTAGCTCAGTGAGTGGAGAATGCTTGGCTAGGGATAGAAAAATGTAACAGGTCATTTCTCTAGCATTCTCAATTTGTGAGTTTTGGTATGTTTCTTTGGTTGATGTATGATGTACTGGGTTCTATGAAAGTGGAGAAAAGAGAGGGGAAAGAAAGGAAACAGGGCCTCTGAGTTCTATTTCTTTGCTGCTGTTGGTGAAGAAACAAGGAGACGCCAAACACAAATTCATGTTTGGTATTTTAAGTGTCAGGTGATAGGGCAACCCAGAAATTATGTCAATTTATATGAGTGAGGGAAAAGATTCTATTGCTTGCAAATGGAAAAAATGATGGAGGGAAAGACTATACACAACCTTTCTAAAGTAAGAAGAAAGATATGGACAGAACAGGAAAAAGCGTAATCCAGAATCTGCTACTTGCTCAGAAGCCATGCTTTTGAAGGACAGGTAAGGAATACCTGGAGAATCCTATATATGTGCATCCTTGGCAGTCTAGAAAGCTGTTAGTATAGACTATACACAAACCTGCAACTGGACTGGGCAGGAATCCTCTCGGTTGTATGGTCTTTTTGGAGGCTGTATAGCTTATAATGGTTTCATTCTCCTCCTAGATGATGTTTTCCTGACAAGCAGTGAACTATTCTCACTGATAAGGTCCTAAGACAGCCACATGCACCGAGACAAATGTCTGGCAGAATCTGAAAATATTGGTGCACACTGTCTGGGAGTGAAATGGTCAAAAGGGAATAAGCAGCAAAGAGAAATTCTTAGTTTGGGTCATTAGGTTGGCTTGGCATGCAGATATTGGTATTTGTCTTCACATAATTGTTAGTCACAAAAGGAGGGCAGATATTTGAAACAGATTGGCAATATGAACATAAGTGGTGAAGACAATGCATGCAACTGACCTACAATGACAAAGCATCACTGTATGGTTATTATAAATGCAGACAGATTCAATGAAGATGGCAGGGGAAATCTGTTCTTTTGATGGTCTTGTAGTGGCTGGATGTGGTATTCTTATGGATCATATCAATGATACCTGAGTTTTCGTAAATCTTGTCAAGGATGAAGCAGATGGAGAACAGCTTTGCAGAAGATCCTTGATAGTGGAAGTAATAAAAGATTTTCTAACTTGGAATTATAAAGCCTCATCTCTTTAAACGTCTGATATAGCTGCATTAGCACAGCTAATGATCCTCTGAATGAAAGGTCCAGAAGATAGTCTGCTGCTTCTCTAGATCTGCCACCCTTTCCTCACAAAGGACTGTCTAGGTGGTCTTTTCAGCCTGAAATCAGAAGCCCTCTGTCTCTGCATGTCTATCTATGGGAGGATGTGGTTTCACACATGAGTGCTCATTATATATGTCCCATACATATTTAAAAAAGATGGCTCTATCTTTGTACCAATGTCCTGCAGTTCTTAAAACATGCTTCTCTACTACATAGGTGATGAGAGGTCTCACATTCATTCTGGTCACAGCATTGTGACTTATGAGAAAAGGCTGCATCTTGGTGATCCTGCCGTGACCCCGTCCTGCTCTTTCTCTCTTCATCCCCATCCTACCAAGATTTAGCTAATCTGTTTTTGCTAACACAAGATTAGGATGAATGCTTATTGGTGCAGGTGTTGTGGATGAGTCCAGGGTGGTGAATCCTGGAAGAGTGGGTGAATCCCGTGGAATGGTGGGTGCTGTGCCTGGAGGTGGCTCCTGCTCTGTGAAACATGTGGATGTTGGGACACAGTGGAAGTTCTCAAAGGTCCACAGTACAGAGTTAAATAGAGAAGCCTGAGAAGTGGTGTCCTTGTCAGGATAGGATGTTAAGAGAGTTGTATCACTCATAAAATATTTAAATCAAAGCAAAATTAATTGCATAAATTTGTGCATTAACTACATAAATTGCTCTTTCTTATGTTGAGCTGACTTACCATGGAAAAACTTCCTAGCTGTCAGCTAGAGTTTAAATGTCACCAATAGGATAATTCTGTTCCTGAAAGTGCATTTAGATTAAAAAAATAAAGCACTGATCATAAAGTCAAAACCTAAATGAATAAGTTGGTACAAAATTTCTGCCACATCTTGCTGCTTCTTTAATATTCATGAGACAACAGAATGCATCTCAATTTTCAGTAGTCCTTGAATTCTGACAAAAAAAATTTCCAAGCCTAGGTCTTGAATTCCTGCAAAATTGTATTTATTTCAGCCCATGGCATGATATGATTTTATCATATCAGAGATTTAACCCTCACTGTCTTTAGAAAATAACATAACATAACATAACACAACATATAATAAATATAATGTAATGTAATGTAATGTAATGTAATGTAATGTAATGTAATGTAATGTAATATATTAATATAATATTTAATGTTCCAAAAGGGACAGTCATCTAATAAAGCAGCTTATTAATAAAGCAGCCCATTGTATTCTTACATTTTCTGTTACTACCGATGAGATTTGGTTTGTGTGCAGTACAGAAAACAGACCACTGCTGAAAGAAAGAACAAAAGGCAAATCATTGTAAAATCTGAACTGCCAGAATTAGGCCATCATGTTACAAAGTGGCAATTCTTTCTGACAGCCTCAGCTGTACCAATCATGACATTCGGCAAATTAGCCAGGCCAAGAACAAATAAAAAGAAGAAACAGGTGTGAAACCAACTTCCTGCCTCCCAGGATAAATACATTGTTCACTGAAGGGCAGTGCACCTGCACTATTGTTTCTAGTTGGCAAAGGGGGGTGGGGGGAAGCTTTTAAGTGCAAATACACTTGAGACTTGATAAAGACAAGAGACTTCTCTATAATTTCTGTATAAATGTGCATTTTCTTTCATGATCATTTCTAATAAGTTAACTCTTTGAGGAGACATTTAAATTGTAGTTTGAATAAATTATTGCTCTGCAAGGGAAGATGAAGTAAAGCTGAATATAAGCCTTTTCTGGGCTTTTCAGAAAAATGAGGGGGACCTCACTGTTTCCTTTCTGATTATGTTCTTTCTTCTTAAAGATGCCCTTGTGGCTGAATAGTCCCTCAGTGGGGGTAGATGAAGGAGCCTGTTGCTCATCATCCTGCTGATGCATTGAAGGAATCCCTCTCCATCCAGATGTACTGCACTGAGTTTATTTGCAGAAAGATGTAGAGTAGGAGACAAGAGCTGCAAAAAGGCTATAGTCTACAGACATTAACTGAATAAGTTTGTTGCTCTGTCCCTAAGTTATCCTTCTGCCTTGGTGCTTGGGAGCTTTTGATTCATGAATATTGCAATGGGCAGACAAAAGAATGGGAAGGTGAAAAACTGTGATTTCAGTTAAAGAGCAGCTCATTTCTCCAAGCCAAGAATCATGAACTAGCGAGACTGCTTTCTCAGATGTTTTTTCCACTGGTGCAGGTATGATTCTCAGACACATATTTTAATAAATCATTCTCTGCATGTGGGTGGATTCAGACCAATACCATAACTAGAAGGCTGGTATCCCTTGATATTCATGGTTGCTGTAGGAAAGAGAAAGGAATAAGAGGGTTCAGCCTCCACTGATGATTAGGGGTATTTTGTCCCCAGTGCAGATGGTTTAGCATCTCCACATTTCACCCTGCATTGGCAGAGATAAAGTGGGTATTGGATAGCACATTGAATAGATATTTCCAAGAGGCAGGATAGCTGTGAAACAGTTTTTCTGGGGCAGCTGCTGACCCTCCCTGCCTTGTGCTCCAGTAGCTCCTCTGGCACTCTGGGACAGACGCCTGCCACAAGTGCTGTTTTACAGCAGCACCTGTGTCTGAGGAAGTGCAACAGGTTAAATTTCTGTCATTCTCATGAATCCCTGGGAAAAGGACAGGAAACAGTGGTTTCACAATGATGAGAATGGGAGAGGGTCCAAGAGAAGTAGATAAGGAGGGTTCTTGTGTTGACCTCAGATTGTCCCCGAATATGTTTTTAATGTCATGTACAACATGTTCTGCTTGTTTTTGTTTGTTGCCTGGTTTGTGGTGATGTTACTCTGACAGCTGACAAGGTCTGAGCAAAACTGGTTCCTCACACACTCTGAACACAGACAGGTGAAACTGGAGAATGAAACTATTTCATGGAAGTGTTTCTGTTCCTGCACTGTGGATTTGTCAAGTGAACATTTCTTTGCAGGATCTCATTTTATTAATGTAAATGTTGCTTCCTAGCAGATGAGTAACTCCTCAACCTTCTACTGCAGCCTTGTCATCCTTAACTATAAGGTTATCCTTGTGACAAAATGCTTGGGGAAATGGGCAGCTGTATGCTCTTTATGTCACAGAGACCAGCCATACATTTGAAACAATTTAGGGCCAGAGAAAAATGCTGTTTTTACATTGATGATCTGTGATGCATTAGGCAATGGGACAAATATAAGTATCACTAGTAATTGGTGCTATTATTTGAATATTTTCTAGCTTAGGAATAAGAGCTACAGGATGCTAGTGCTACTATGACAGTTTTCTCTAGCTAAGGAGAGCTGTAAGTGGGAAGACTGTAACAGCTTTACTTGAGATATTATTCAGAATGAGTTGTATACTTGCAGTGAGGATTAGTGTTTGTTTGCACGTGAATTTTTATTTATTTGTGATTATTTCTGTGAGAAATATGACAAGAAAAACCTAACTGAAGTTCTGTGAGTGAGCACAAGCACTTGCATCATTTTAACATCTGTCACCAAGCTCAGTTGATAATGGTGACTGCTATTATGGCATCTTCCTCCCCTCCACACAAGGCCATCTGGGATTTGTGTTATGTAAGAGGATTAGCATTTTTGCTCTCCTCTGTTATTTAAAGTATTTCTCAGAACTGTTTTTTGAATAATAATAACAACAACAACAACAATAATTGGTCTATTTTGTGTTGAGCTTTCTGAAAGAAGTTGGGAATTCTAAAGCTACTGCTCTTAAGGAGAGCACCTGGCCTCACCATTTGGGTTTGAATGGGATTCACTTGAAATAGGGTTTTTCAAGCTGTGGTGGATAGCGCTGATGGAGGGCTGATATCACTGGATGAAGTCAAGGGTAAAGCATAAATTATTGCTAATGGATCATTTCCAGCAAGGAAACCATTGTGATTTCCGTTTCCTCTTCTCAGCCATGATTATTCATCACAGTAGTTTTAGTGAGAACCTCAGCTTCAAATCCTATCTCATAGAATTATAGTAGTGGCTGGTAACATTGCCTGTTAGGAAAGTCAGAAATATATTATTTTCTGATTCTGGCTTGGGTTGTTTAATGATTTGCAAAGATTGAATTATTTGAGCTGAAATGTCTAATATGGAGGGTCTCCTTAAGACCAAAATTTTTGAAAACTTCTAAACTAAGTATGTACCTGTTTTTCAGAACTTGATAAAAAGAAATAGTTTTTTCCATGGAAAAAAAGTAGTGCAAAAGGCTTGTCAGTCAAATTGACATAAACTTGAACGAGGACTATTGAAGGCAGGATTGGGGAAAAAGAAATAATTTAAAATCTGTGACAATTTCTGTGTTTAAATAGTTGTATATTTGAAAAAAATATCCCTGTAATGGAACCCTTTTGTAACTACAGCTTTGAGGTTTGGGCCTTCATCTTTTCCTTAAATATATTAAATAACTAAAAAAGGTTGAATTCTGATGGTAAACTTTGAAAAAATGTTGTAATAATAGCTCTTCTGACTGGAGATGTAATAAAGTAAAAGTAAGAGGGTGGTGTACAAATCCCACTATACACAGTAAGTTCATAGGCTCCCACTGGTGAAATCTTGGTCTGTAGGCCTCTGTGGACATTGTCTGTGCTTCAGTCATCCACACGTCTTGACAATCCCATACATAAGAAACCTCTTCAGCAGGACTTACTATACATCAGGAAAGAGTACAGGACTGCTTTTGGGTGATATTTTTTTTTCATGTGTGTGAGTGCTGGTTTCCTGCTGGTGTGGGAACAGTCTGGTAAAAGCAGTAAGGAAGCAGCCATGGTCTCTGGGTGCTGAAGCTATAACTGAGAGAATAAGAATGGAAGAATGAAGACTGATGTTGGGCCTGGGGACTCATTACTGGCATTACCATGCTGGTGCTGCAGCTTGAGAGGAAAACTTGTGGTGGAAGGAGCGACTGACTGCAGCAGATGGTGACTAAGACTGGGTGAGGTCGGAGGCTATTGCTGGAGCAAGGAGCCTGGGCAGAGGAACAGGGGAGGGGGAGCAGTGGGTGGCAGCTCTGTGTTTGCATCAGCATTTACTCCCTTCAAACCTGCAGAAATCTAGATAATCTTGAGCCTTATCATTTCCCTGCTGCCAGTAATTGCCATACAAATCTTCTGCTGTTAATGGCAAGTACATCAGGCTGACTGTGCTGGGTTGGACTGCCACAATATCCTGTCTCCTCAGCAGTAATTGCCTGGAGGAGAGTACAAGAACAGACCCAGAAAGTGTAAGTTGATGCCTTCTCAACTACCACTTTTTTTTCACATAGAAGACATCTCTGCAGTAGATATAAAGTTCTCCAGTAGCTGCTGACTCAGAGAAATGTCAAAATAGTGTCCCACACTGGTGCCCCTTTCTTTTCAGCTGGCTTTGTACAAGAGCATTAGGGAAGCACAGGCATAAGTAAAGGTGCTGATGGTGTGTGCTGAAGCACAGGTGAGAGGAATCCTTCCTTGCTGCTTCTCCTTGGGCTTTCTTCCCACCTGTGGCTGCATGATCACACACTTGTTTTCTGGGAGGACTCTGCCCCAGCCAGTGCTGAAAGCAGACCTGAGATGAACAGACACAACAGGAGGGCTTGCCATCTGCTATGTCCATCACCATAGAGTTAGAAGTTTGGAATAGAGAAATAAAATCTTGGGGTGAATCAGTGGAGTTTTTCTTGAGTGATTGGACTCTGTCACAACCCCAGAGATCTGCAAGCCTAGGGAAGCAATTTAAAGGTAGCCCTTTAAGGGTGGACACTGTCAATTAGATTAATTTCACCTTACTTTAGAGCTCTGAGCATCTGGGTGTCTAATCATGTCAGTCATTATTGGTACCTGCTTTAGTTGATGACTTTAGACTGATAATTTGAGGATGCTTGTTTCTCTGAGACTCAGGGCATCTGAATTCCACCTTGCTCATCTTGCTTGACTCGATTCTGTGAAAAAAAAATTGAATTATTATAGCTTGGTCCCTCAGAAAAAAGTGAACAATCTCAGAAAGAGATTGAAATAAGGAGGCAAAAAGGACAAGGGTAAGGAAGTAAGTAAGCAAGAAGAGTAAATTATTTATCAAACAGCTGTACATCAAATGATTCTTGTCCATTCCATGTGCTAAGAGGTTGATTTTTGCAACAAATTTTGTAATCCTCTTTGGGTTTTGACTACATAAATACTACATAAATAAACCTATATAAAGTGAATATAAAATTATCTGGACAAAATTAGTGATAGCTTTTTCCTTTTATAATCCTTTCAGTGTTGGAAAAATAATCTGGTAGCAACATTCCTACATACTGTACAAGGTAAATTGCTTTGTTTATGATTCAAAGCTATTTATACAGTCTTTTTTTTTGTTTGAACATGGCTCTTATCTCATAAAGAATATCCCAGTGGACCAACTTTGCTTGCTTTGTGGTAAGCCTCATAGGTAAGTGTGCTAAAATTTAGGCTATTTTCTGTCATTTAGGAGGCAGTTTTCATAACATTAAATGGAAGAGGGAAGTTAGAAACAAGGGAGAAGGAAGGACCCAGTAAATTAGGTGATTACAGGACTCAGTATATGCGAGGTATAGGTTCATCTTTGATGCCTTGGGCTTTTAGGTTTTCTATTCTGCATTGGTGTGTGGTTTTGTTCAGGGTGCCGAGATCCTTCCACAGGGTGAGGAAGACACAACAATCCTACTCTGACTGGAACTCAAGGACACCTTTTCCAAACTTCAGGCTTGAAGTGAAACAACATGGAAAGAAGAGGGCGGGGAAATGATGCAAATGGACCCAAACATATAAAAATAGTGTGGTCTTGGGACTGCCCCCACTCCCCCCCTTCGGCCTCCATCTTTGGATCCGTCCATACAGAGCCTGATTTGTAGCACTGGCACTGGCTGGGGGTGACCCCTCAATAAATATCCTTTATTCCCCAACTCCGTCTGGCCTCTGTAACAGCTCTTCCAGGCATCACCTTTCTCCTTTGAGTCTGTTGGAGCAGAAATCTGAATCTAGAACTGAATTTAGGACTAGAGTCTTCTCTCATCTGGGTTTCATCCACATAAGACCTGAGTGTATTTTCTTCAAATGCCGTTGAAACAAGAACTTGAAAACAATTATTAAAAAATAATTTACAGTAAGAAGACATTCCTGATTGGCAGCTAGATGAGAAAGTCATTCTTCATGAAGTACGTGTATGATCAACACCATGTAGACAGGATAGGTTTTAAGAAAAAATGTTCCAGTTAAACTTTGTGTAAATTTCTGTCCAATCCTCTTGTGAACCAAACAGGGTTGGTTTTTTTCACCCAGCCAATCTCCTGATTATGCTTTACCAGAGCAGCAACGTACATTTTAAGCATAACCTGTAACAGAATCTTACTAGGTGAACAAAAAAAAATAAAAAAGAGAAAGCAAGAAATTTATGTTAACAGCACTGCAGATATAAGGATGTTATTCTAGCTGCATTGTTTAGGCAGATATGCAGTTCAGTAATGCCTTCCTCTTCCCACCCGCGCTTTCTTGGAACCAAGTCACAATTCCTATTGGGCTTCAGATTTCAATTCTCTGCACTACAGAATTACATGGTTTTTCTGCACAGTGTGTTTTCAATATGAAACAGAGTATATTTTTGCTCTGTGAAACCTCCAAACTCTGTCTCCATGCTGGAGGAGTAATTTTGCATTGTGCTCTTGGTTGAATGCCTGAGAAAAACCGTATTCCTAGCTGAGAACTAGATTGCAAGGAAGTTAATCCTTTTATGTATGTATGTTCCTGCTTTCTCATTTTGGACATAGCGAGTATTGTTAAGAATCTTGGCACTGCTCTTTGCCTTGACTTTCCATGCATATCCATGTGCCAAATGTCATCAGAGAGTTTTTTTCCAGCTGTGTATTTTTCCTCATGTACTGATAGACCATTATAACAATGTGCTCATAATGTGGGGTAGTGGAGTTTGGGCATTATGACTCCAGAAGCCCATCATGGCATTTTTCAGTATGGATTTGAAAGAATCTTTTATTGCCTCTCTCCATCCTCAACTGGCCTCTTTTCCTTATAATCATACCACAAAGAGTAAGGTCAGCAAAAACATATGAGAAAAGTTTAACAAACGGGTTCTTTGAGAATATATTCCAGGCTATAAATACATGAAACTTAATGTTTTTGGTTGTGAGTGTACTGCAGAGCTGGAGCACAACTGCTTTTGCTGAGGTCTGGATATAAATGCTGATATTTTTCTTAGAGTCCATTGTCCAAATGCATTGTCCAAATAAGCCACAGGAGATATTAATGTGCAATCTGGTGAATTTTAGCATATATCTAGCATGCTAATACTGTATTTTAACATGCATACTCATATATTTTTGGAAACTAAGCTTTCTTCTGTAGGAGAAAAAAGAAAATAAGATAGTATCATGGATAAAGGATTTCTTTTAAAACAGAAAGGTATACTTGGAACATAACCAGATGTAAAACAATGACTGTGGCTGAAAATTATTTTTCATTGATTTTTTTCCCCCCTAAATATCACACATAGGTTATTTATTGTCTACAGCTGGTCAAGGTTGTGATTTTCAACCTGTGAAAGCCGTTACAGCAAGATTTTCTTTTTTGGAAGGCCTAGCTCTCAATTAAAATCTATCTGATATGTTTGTGTGAGGAGTGAGAAGTGCAGGAACTAAATGAATGAAAAATAAAGATTTTTCTTTTTATCACTTTGTAAATATATCAAAATAACCTTAAAAGCTTGAACATAGTTATGGTAAAAATATATTTATTCTGCTAATAAAAGTAACTAATCTTTTCTCTGTTTTTTTGGTGCTTTTTCCTTATATGAATAATATAAAATATTATTCTGAAATTTAATTCTGAAAGTTTTCTTTTTCTGATTCTGGCATGCTAACCTTTACTGATGAGAATGTTTAAGCACATTTTTACCAAAATAAGTATGACTTGCAACACCTTGCTATCGTACAAGAAACAAAATTTCTTGAAAACCTGTATCTAAATTTGGGATCGTAGGACATAGAAATCTACTATCTAAATCATCATTTAAGTGAAAGTAACAAATAATTTATATTTTTGGTGGGTTAAAGCTCAGATTTGTATTATGTCTTGCATTATGCCTTAATGAAACTGTAATATTTCTCCTGTATCCCTATAGAAAAACATTCTTAAAACATAAGTTTCAAGTAGTTTAGATTTCAGGATATTGACATATGGTCAATTCTTCTTTTGGTCTTTTCTCTTCATGGGTTTTCTTTTCTCCCCTATTGTTTTATATGTGATTTCAACCTGGAAATTGTCTGATGGGAAGTTCCAGCTACTGGGTTTTGTTCCACCTTTTCTCTTTAAAGAAATAAAACTGGATTTTCAAATTTAAAGAATATCTGGCATTTAAAGAATAATGAAAGAATAATCAAGATTATCACAGAATATTCCAAGTTGGAAAGGGCCCACTTGGATCATCAAAGTCCAGCTCCTGGCCTTCCACAGGACGAAGATGGGGATCACACCATGTGCCCAAGAGAATTGTCCAAATGCTTTCTGGACTCTGTCAGGCTGCTGCTGTAACCACTTCCCTACGAAGTGCCAGTTCCAGTGTTCCAGTGCCCAGCCACACTCTGGCTAAACATTTTCCTGGTGTCCAGCCTAAACCTCCCCTGGCACAGCTTCAGGCCATTCCCTCAGGTCCTGTCCCTGGTCACCACAGAGCAGAGATCAGTGCCTGCTCCTCCTCTCCCCTCACAGGAAGCTGTAACTGCAGTGAGGTCTCCCCTCAGTCTCCTCCAGGCTGAACAGCCCAAGTGACCTCAGTCACTCCTCACACGGCTTCGTCTCAGGGCCCTTCACCACCCTTGTAGCTCTCCTTTGGACATTCTCTCATAGCTTAATGTTTTTCTCATACCACAGTGCCCAAACCTGCACACAGGACTTGAGGTGAGGTAGCACCAGCCCAGAGTAGAACAGATCATCTTTCATCCTTTCTGAGAAACGAAAGAGGCTAAATTCTTGAATGAATCCTCTGCAGACTTTGCTGAAACCTCCTACCGTTACTTTATAGTCCTGTAGATAAGATGAAGCCCAGGAATTGATAAATATTTGTTCATAAGCTTTGTTTTGTTTTCCATGGTAAAATAAATCCTCTAATTTATTCATGACATCACTTTCACACTTCAAATCATCTCAGTGTCACCTAGTGTATTGGTTTCCAATATATCTAATATATACCATTTTTTTATACTACAAACTTAAGTCAGAAATCCCAAATATATTTGGGAATTATATAATTATATTTCTTCTATTCAGTTGTCTGTATCAACCAAACTGTAATCTCCATTAAATAATGAAATCCCTTTTGTTTTCATATATTCACTTCCATAAAAATACATCGAAGTAAAATCATAAATATTGTAAAACTATGAATTAATTCTTGCTCAATTCTATCCACTTATGTTTTGATTATTTAGCCCAGAATTAGATTCAGGCCAGCTAGCTTATGCTTATCCAGGTAATTTCATTTGCTCTTTTAAATATTACCCCAACCTTTTCACTTACAATTTCTCTTCTATTCAAAGATATGTCAAAAACTAACAAGTTTGGGAGTTGTTTTTCTGCCTCTTTCAGGATTCTTTATTGCAGGACTAAATGGACAGACTTGGATTTCATCCTGCAGCCAAGTGTTTCTTCAGTGACATTCTCTATATGTGCTTCCAACTTTGTTCCAAACAAACCTCAAATGTGGTTATTGCCCTTTTGTTTTTTTCTGCCTTACTAACAGTAGTGGAAAACATTTTTGAACAGCTACCAGTGTGAAAAAGAGTAGCAGGTGGATTCAGACAAGCAGACAGAAGCAGAGCACAGGGAAGCCACATTTAATCACCAGGGGAGAGGGTGATCTCGGCACATCAGGCTCCTGAACCACTGCCAGTCTCTGGCAGGCATCACAGCAAAGGAGTATTTTAAGATGGGTTTGAAGGACAGCAAGTAACTAAAGGAATCTGGGTTCCTGACTAAGCATTTGGCTTGCAATATAACATCAAAGATATCCAAATCTGGACATGGAAAGGGAAGAATCAGTCCTTTTCACCTCCTCACCAAATTGTGGGTAGCATCATTTTTGTTGAATCACTTAGCAACGTGTTGGCTGACAAGCTTTTTAGAGTTTTTTTGTTTGGTTGGTTTTGGTGGGGTTTTCTTTCTTTCTTTTTCTTTCTTTCTTTCTTTCTTTCTCTCTTTCTTTCTTTCTTTCTCTCTTTCTTTCTTTCTTTCTTTTTGTTAAAACAAGTTCAAACCTCCTTTTGTTCAATTAGCATTTTTCAAGTGGAGCTAAGTTAGTTGAAGCAGATGGTTTATCTTTTTTGGTAGTGCTTCTGGTTGGACAAATGAGACTTATTTCTACATCTTCCTCTCTATTGCAGAGCCTACAAAGTCATTCCACATTTTACGCACCATGTTTTGACTTATTTAATGCAGGCGTACTTTCCCTGCAGTAAACATGATTACCCAAATACTTTAACTAGAGAGCTTCTGCTTTCCTCTCTGGTATAATTAGTCACACTGCACTCACACTGCATTTAA
>VWYI01035084.1:56113-84331 GCA_013399455.1 Anthoscopus minutus | reverse complement strand
ACGGAGCATCTTGCAAATGTGCCTATAATCCCATACAGCTGCTTTCTTCACTTTATTCTTTTTTGACTGCTTATAGAACAAAATTGCTGCAGCTGGGCAGAAAACTGAGCAAAGTTGCAAAGGCACCTCTCCTTTCTTTTCTTTGTGGAATCCACCCATTCAGGTGTCGAGGGATAGCTCTTGATTAGCAATTGCTTAACATGGGGCTAAGTTTTCTTGGATTCTAGCATTGAATGACTTGGCAGGATTTCTATTAGGTTTGAATTTCAAAGCCAAAAGAGTGATCTGAGATCGCATACTGGCAGTTCCACAGTGGTAATTTCCATGTTAAAAGAATACTTATCACCAGCACCACAGCGAAAGAGGCAGCTTTACACAGAAAGGCCCTCTTGTGAAATTAATTTGGTGTTTAGTTTATTAAGAAGCTGATTCCAAATGTGCATTTTTTAGTTTCTTGTAAAGAAAATTCTCTCTAATTCTGCCGATATTTTGAAGGCAAAGATTTGGTTGTTTAAAAAATGTTTACAAAAATTCTGCTGAAGTTGTTTTTCATTTATATGGCCAGCATTCTTTCTAATTCCTGCTTGCTAGAAATGGAGCAGGAGATGGAAAAGGGAATGATCAGTGTAGGTTCAGTAAGATACTGGCCAGACCAGTTTGGCTACTCTGACTTCAGTAGGTAGCTTGTTTGAGAGATTATTGATAGATTTATCATTAGTAAGCTTAAAAGAATAATTTCCATGGCAAAAATTTTAGATCAGGAAGGAAAGGTGCATTTTTTATCAAAAGACCCCCAAAAGTTTATCCAGATCTGTTGCATGTAATATAAGAGTAGAAATCTAATAAAGGTCAGATAATCTCTGCTTATTTCTGTCTATTAACTGAAAATAAACTTTGGGCAACTTGTTCAGATGTAGGCATGTAAAGTCAACTGAGATTAATTCCACCCTTTGGTGCTTGTTTTCCTCTAACACTAACTTGTTATGTTGCTTCTGAGAGTCACACCCACTCAATGTCTGTTCTGTTTGGACAGAGACCTGACAAAAGGCAATCTTGTCCTGTGTGCTGGTACAGAGCTCAGTCCTCACAAAATAAATAGGAGACCTTATCTTTCTTGAAGAGTTAATGTGCCCTAAGGAAGCAGGAATCAACAGACATTAACTTGTGATCACAAGCACAGGAGCTGTACCTTCAATGGACATATTAGAGGAAGGGTAAAAGCTTCATGGAGAGCTCTCCATCTGTTACTAAAATCAGCAAGGGGACAGAGCAGAAAACATGCTAGTACAGAATGTGTACTCTCTAAACATTTATTCTGCATATAAAAAAAAGAAAAAACTAAAAAGAATCAAACCCGATTTATATCAGGCCTTCTTCAAGCTCCATAAATAAAAAAAAAGGTGTATCTGACTGCATTTGTCAATGCATACCTAATTCCTCAGGGCCCATTTAAAACAATCCACCTTCTATAGTAATAGAGATTACTGCAACACATGTATTGCAGCCTTTTCACCTCTGAGGTGAATGTAAGTACAAAAAAGCAATACACTGGACAAAATATGCAAGGAGCTAAATAGCTCTTCATTTGTTGCAGGAGATCATTTTATTCAGTGAGAAAGGAGAACATGAAATGTAAAAGGAAGAAATGAATGTGTAAAAGGAAGAGGGGAGTGGGATTGTCAGTTCAAGAAGATACAGCCCTGAGAAGCAGGATCTGAGAAACAATCTGTGACTGAATCCTTTGTATTGAAAAAGAAGACCAGATAAATAGATGAGCTTAAGAATTTCTGACTTTGAGGAAAGAGATTGGAAAGTTTCTGAACTGCTTTCTTGTCATTTAAACAAAAGCTGGTTTTCATATATTTTGGAAGATAGTTCAGCTGGAAGAAATGCATAATTACGGTACAGATAAGTGTTTTTATATAATATGCAGTGTTCAAAAATATAATTGCAAATACCTTTAGAAGTTATTAATTTAAAATAACTACATTCAAAACATGACAAATGATTAGTCTGTAAGATTATTCTGTATTCTGTAACAATTTTATTAGTAGAGATGTATTAATGGAATTATTATTTTCCTCTCCTGCCTGGTTAATTCTTATAATCTTTTTCTGTTTATCTATTTTCAATTTTTTTTCTTTTAGTTTAGAAAAGGTATGTACTCATTCTCTACATTTTCTTCAAAGCAGAAAACAATCCAATAAACATTAGGACTGAACTCTCAACCCAGCTC
The DNA here is from genome assembly GCA_013399455.1 of Anthoscopus minutus. Taxonomy (NCBI): domain Eukaryota; kingdom Metazoa; phylum Chordata; class Aves; order Passeriformes; family Paridae; genus Anthoscopus; species Anthoscopus minutus. The sequence continues at coordinate 82,095 of VWYI01035084.1, read as the reverse complement.
TGTAAAAGTAGAATCATAATTAGGTAAAGTTAGTTTGTCTGCTGCTGTGTGTAAACAAGTTGAATAACTTCATTATTTTCAAGCTTTGCCCTACATTAGAATAATTCACACTACTTCAGGGAAATGACACCTGCTAATTAACCACAAGCAGACAAAGCACTTTAACAGCCATAATCAGTCATTTTCTCCTGCAGTTTAAAAAAGATTAAAAAAAAAAAAGAAAAAAAGAAAATAAAAGAAAGAAAGAAGAAAAGATCAAAACCTTTGTGAGAAAATGTTTCCATGAATCATCCTCTTGAAGAAACCTTACTGCATGAAGAAGATTCAAATACAGTAAGTTACACATCTGTTCAGAATAGAAATTAAGTAAAGCCACAAGTATGCTCTGTTGTATTACATAGACACCTGTTTGGAACTGAGCTCCACCTAAAAATATATATTTAAAGTGGTCAATATGTATTTATTGAATGACTCATTCCTAAAAGAGGTTTCTATAGGAATGAACCAGTAACTTCCCAAAGTTCCCTCCCTCTCCATTAACAAACCTTGCCTTTGGTGTACACATCAGCACTGCAGATAACTGAAGTTAAGTGGTGTGAATCACAACAGTCCCCAAATAATTTACATTCAACATGCACAAGAGAAAATATTTGCAAAAGGAAATATTATTCCTATTTTGCAGTGAGAAGATGAAAATGAATCTCCAATAGATGGTTTCACTGAAAGTCTGTGATGGAATGGGAAGTAAATAACAAACCACCGGTGTCCTGCTTGAGGAACACTACAGCCCTAATTATGCCTTTTCCCCCTTTGATTTCACATTCTCAGGTCCTGAAAAATTGTTTCAATTGTATTTTTAAGAGTTCCTATCAATCCTGTTTTCCTCAATTAATTTGCAACAATTGAGAAAGTACTTTACATGTCCTGGTGGGCTACTGCATTAAGCAAAACTGTGCTGATACTCTTCAGAACTAATATAAAAGATTCAATCAGTAAAACCTTCTTGTTCTCTTATTCACTCAATACCTATGCTGAGCGGGAAGGATTTACCTTCTGGGACACACTAGGAGAAAAACCTTAAGCTAAAAGAGGAAGACATAAGAAAATGGTTTCACAGTAATTGGTAGTAGAAAAACTAAATATAAAATCACAAAAAACAGATATTGCAGTCTCAGTTCTGCAGTAGATTGGAGAAAAAAATGATCCCTGGGGAAAAGTGCTGAAACAGCAAAAGAAATTATGGAAATCCATTTAAGAAACTGAGATTCTGAATGTTATTCACAAAATAAAAGAGGACTCCAAGAACAAAGAAAAAAGTCATAGCCTTTCAGACATATGCCAAGAGAAGTGAGCAGGTTTGATATTTCCATTTTATGAAACACTGGCAATTCCAGTTTTAGACCTTCTGTCTTCTGACCCCACTGTTCATCTCCAGACTTCCATCGTTATTCTTCTCGGTATTTGCATGCCTTTTAACAATCCTTGAGCCAAATTAGTACTGTCATTATCCAAAAATTGTAATTTTCTAAACCACAGCTACAGCTATTGCCACAAAATTATTACACACTTTGATCACCTTCTGGAAGAGTTTTCATGCTGTGCTTGCTTGAGATGGCAGGAGAAAGGAAGTTTTCACTAATCATTAAGAAAGGAGCTGGCAGGAATTCTCACTCTTCTGATCATGTAAAGGATTCCTTGTGGTCTTTGCTTTGAGAAATTCTGGTCTCCACTTTAAGGCTTTGTAATTGGGCATGTGAAACCTCTGCAGGTGAGACTAGTACATTTCCTCTCTGTGGTGAAATTTCCTACAGGTTGGCTGAGCTGAATCGTGTTGAAGCTTAGCTTTTTCAGGAGAATGTTATCAGTTGCTGCAATCCTAGAACATTCCAGAGAACCTTAGTGCTCCACCTAAAATAAAAGCAGCCTGGGAACTGAGTCCAACCTCTCTGTTCTAGGAATACTGAATGGGATGGCTGGTTATCATTCATGACAGAGAGTGACCCAAACTTATCTTCATGGCTTGCAGCCTCCATATAGCTACAAGATGACCACTTCTTCCTTGGCTGAATTTCTGTGAAGTTCTGTTGCTGAGAGACTGAGAACTGATCTCCTGAACAGATGTTAGACAGTGATAGCCTATGCAGTGACACAGTGGCTGATCAGGATTTTCTGGCATGTTACAGTGTTGAGTTCTACCTTTTCTCTACCAAAATATGTGCAAAATAATTCTTAAAGGCATTGCTTAGGTTGCAAAATCCAAGTCCTATAAATTAGAGGATCTCAAGATAACATTAATTTGCCCCTATTTGTAAATGTATTGAAAGTTCCCATGAAAATATGACCTTGCCCAACATTTTAAAGACATCAGAAACAGAATTAGGTATAAGTTCTTATATTTGACATTTCCTAACATTTAAGTCATTTAACAATCCAATCCAATCCAATCCAATCCAATCCAATCCAATCCAATCCAATCCAATCCAATCCACTTTCTCTTACTGTTGTTTTTGTTGTGTGGTTTTGTTTTTTATTGTTATTACAGACATGAATATACACGTATTTATGCTCATATAAATTTATAGTACTGGGAAAAAGGAAGCTGTGTTTTTCATTCAGTATGAAACATCTTGCTTGACTCACTTCCCTGCAATGATTATTGAAGAAGATAAGTAAAATTAAAAGCCTAAAGACCTAATGAACTCTGTGCTACACCTGTAATTACAGTACTTAAGGGTTCTTAACCACACTGGAGAAGAATAAAAGGAAACTATCTCAACATAAGCACTCTTAGGTACATGCTAAATCTGTTCGCTTTTTTCTTAGCCCACCAGCTGACCTAGTGAACAAGTCCTTTCTGACATCAGAAGAATCTACATTTTAGCCATTCCAGCTAGGAACAAGCAAGGTTGAATGCTGCCATGGCAGCAGTAACACTGAGAATGGGATAAGTAGAAAAGGTGGCAAGGACAGCCAAAAATAACAAGTTATAAAGAAGTGAGATTATCTGTGTTTAGGTGAATGAGGTTAAGCCCTCTAATTAAGCCCTGATGCTTAGGAGCCCTGGCTATGAAAGTGTTTTAAACCCCAAGTGTAGCATGTGATCTGTGGTGATAGATTGCTAACTTAGGAGATCACGGGCATTTGACAAGATCTCATTTGTCCAGTCCACAGAGGATGCTCTGTTTCAGTTCACATACCAATTCTCCACTTATTACTTGGCATATAATGCAAGCTGTGTTTCCTCTGTGATCCTCCTTGAGCAATATAAGTCCCCTCAATTCCTACTGAGTAGGCATCCTTGAGTGACAAGTATTACTATGTAACAAGGGTTCAGAGACTCAATATTTTTCCCTTTGGTACCCCTTAGAGTTCATCACAAAATTGTTCCAGGTCTGCTTTGATGAAAAGAGCAGAGTCCTTGCAGGCAAAATCCTGGCAGCACACAGAATATTCATAGTTTCCATTTTTAATTCTGCACTTCCTGTTGCATGTATTTGCTCTCAAGCTACTTCATTTAAATGATGAAATACAGCACATTTAAACAAAAAATAAAAAGGTCTACAGACTTCCAATGAATCCATACAGCCAACCAAACCATGCAGCACAAGTCTCACCAAATGGGTTGTGTGAGCGTAGAATCACTGAGGGCTGTAGAACGTTTAAAGAATTGAATAAAATGTTTGTGATGGTTTGATATAGCCCAGCTACAGGACATATGGCCAGTGGAGGATCCAAAGTGTGGTTGGTAAGGCAATCATTTATCACTATGAATAAGTATAATTAGTTGTTTCCTATTCCATTATTTTCTAAAAATCTGCAGTATCTTCTTCAGTATGCTGTAAGTTTAATGCGCTGAACAGGATGGGTAAGTGTTGTAGTCATGGAATGGAAATGGCTATATGTATGTTGCAACACATCACTTGTGTATTCTTCCACATAATCAGAAATGAAATAATCAAGATTTATTTTCCTTTTGGTCAGGTTAAGAGAGAGAGAGGTTAATTCACAGAGTCCCTAAGTACTTCCATGTGTGTTCCCCCTTTGCTAAAATGAATATCACTACTGCACAGTGCAATATTGACTGAAGAGTGCAATGTAAATTATTTAAGACTTAAAAAATGAGATGACATTTGAAATGTGTCACTGTTAATTAAAAAAAAAAAGATTGTTTTGAAGTTATTCCCACCCACACATGTCTTTGTCCATCTACCTTTTTTAATCTTTCTTTTTTATCCTAGAAGAAATCTTTCTTTTTTACCCTTTGTCATTGTCCTCAACAACCATCTTACTTTAATGATGAAAAGAACAACAGAACATGAAGGTCCAAAGATGCTACGAAAAATATAACTCAGATTCAGCTGCAATAAAGAAATAGCAATGTATATTGTGGAACAATATATGAGCACTCATTTCTCTGAATAGTCCACTTATATCAATCAGATTACTGCGGTGATTAAAAGAATAAAAGTTAGACCAATATTGTTTTAGAATTAATGTAATAATTTGGCTTTTAGCCCTCTTTTGTATTAATCTGACCAAACAGTCAGCAAAGGGTCCCCTGGATTGCTGTGAAAGTTGCTGACTTGATCAGTTAAACTGGCATGGTTCTTCCAGTGCTCATGGCAGGGACAATGCTTTTCTTGGTGACTATGGAGTCTGTTCTCCCCAGAGCTTTACCACCATTGGGAAAATCTTTTTCTCCTTGCTGAGCAGTGCATATGCTGGCAGAAAGATGAGGATGCACCAGATCAGGAGGTTACTGTGCTTGCCCGAGGAGATCCCACCCACAAAGCAGCAGCAGAGCTGCCATGGCCCCAAAGTTCTCTGAGACTGTAACCTCAATTATCTTAGCATACTGCTTCAAAACTCTACTAAAGCCATGCAGCAGGCTTTAGTAAAATATCCACCCTACTCCCTGTGCCCTGATCCCTTTGAAAAGAGCAGAGACACTAGAAGAGAGCTGGGGTGCTCCCAGGTGGTCATACTGGAGTGCACCTGCCTTGCACCTACCTACAGCCAGAGCTGCCGCAGGTTTGGGGTACAGTTGCTTCACTTAACTCAATGTTTCAGCTGTTTAACCCTCAGCAAGTCATACCTGGCCCTTTTAAGAAAACAAAAAGGCTTAACTGTAACCAGAAATAAATACTTCTAGACTGCAAGATGAGAAAGGCTGAGAAAAGTAATTTGGGATGAAATCACTTTCCACCGAGAATAAATTTGGCTGCACAGCAGCTGTATGAAGAGCCAGCCAAGTGTCGGGCATGGAACTGTAAGCTGCCCTTTGTAACTTATTATACAATATTATCAAGTTTGTGTAGAATATAAGACTATCTATTATGATTATATATTTTGAATGAGTGCATAAGCTTTAATAGATATATAGTTGCCTCTCATAAGACCTGAGCTTTGGCAGCCAGAACATCATGTCCTCTCACATTGTGGTTGTTTTTGAAGAACAGTAATGGCTTTGCAGCATAGAAAGTCAAATGTGTGTAGCTTGCATATTGATTCAAATAGTGCTTTACAAAGTCAAGATTCAGGTGTATAAGCACATAAGAAAATCACCAAATTTTTCCAGCATTTTGTATTCTTTTTGAATGCTGGAAGTTTTGCAATTTCAGCTTCCTTATGCACACCAACAGAAATCTGGTAATAATATAGGTTTCGTAGTTTCATCTCGGAAGGATAAACTTAAATATACTTGAAAAATTAATAGGCTATTACATTACATTTAATTATTTACTATTTAAATAGTACAATGTTTTAGGACTTGGAAATTGAAATAAACCTTGGAAGTACCATATATTGCTTTTTCAGATTCACTGTAATGAAGATAAAATCAGAATATATTTCTGTGACCAAAAACCCCAAATATAATGGACCAAGAAACATGACAGCTTTTGTGCTCTCCGGTGTTGCAGAAAAGACCTCAGATCCTTGAAAATCATGGTCCCTAAGCAGTTAACAATTATGTCAATACAGTCCATGCCATTAGAACAATATAAACAAAGCAAGAAAGAGAAAATTCAGCAGCCACTGTCACCCCTTGTATGGAGATAAATGTGGAGGAAAGTAGCAATGCTTGAAAAGTATGCTTGATTGATTTCTTAAAACCTTTTTTAGTCAGGGCTTGCAGTTCTTTCAAAGAAACAGCACGTGTCTTTCTCAGGTATTTCTGGGTGCTGTGCTCTGTTGCTGAAGCATTAGCAGACTGACAACAATAAGCCCAGAGTGGATTCAAAATGCTGTTGTTTAAACACCCCCTACTCCTGTACATATTGCTCACTCCGCATGCTGGAAATGGAATACAGCTCTCCTTTTCTTGAAAAGTGTGTTCTTAACATAAACTAGATGCCTTCTTTTCTGATTTGGAACATCTAAACTCTCACTTCATGAACAGTCATGAGTCAAAAACTGAAGAATATTATTGGCACATTCTGAGTCATATTGCTATTTTAATAACTACACATTACACTTGCACAGATTCTCACAAGAGAATGAATTACCTTCAGACAAAAAAAGCAAAAGGAAAATAAAAAGAAAAGGAGGACAGAAAGAAAAAGGAAAAAACCTCATGGTAGATGTTCTCTTAATCTTCTAACTCAAACTTCATAAAAATTTTTCTGAAAATGTATTTATGATTACTAGTAGTCTTTCTATGGCCACTAAAATAAATGTATCTAATGAATTTATAAAGGTTACACAGAATTTCATTTGTCTGAATTTACAGTGCTTGGATAACAGGAAAGATCAAAGAATTCATATTGGTTATGTATAATGAGGTAATCAGGCTTTAATGAAAAGCAACAGTTATTAGATAATCAGTTCAGCCTGGTGACTATTGGTCTGTTATTGCAGGACAAGAATAATTAAGGGACATTTAAGGTATGGGAAAAAATGGCAGGCAGAAACTGATGTGCCTATAGGAGTCTCCAAACAACAGGCATTTAATAGCCCTTTATATGTTACTATAGCAACACACTTTGATAACTCATCTGCCCACACCATAGTAAAACAAGGGGCACAGGGCTCCTCGGAAAGTGCAATCTCCTTTAAGCAGATCTATAAGCATTGCAGATGAACAGAACTCTAAACATTCCTCCATGAATATTCATGAACTAAGTTGTTTTTTGTTGCCTGCCTAGTCAGCAGTCACAAAACACATGGTGTGTGTTGGCAGCATCTTGCCTAGGTAGAGGGCTATGGACTGAGGCAATGGCAGGAACCAGGACCTGTGAGGCTGACTGACATTTCCATCTGTAGCGAAGGCTGGTAATTAACAGGAAGGAGTGTGCCTGCAGCATTGCACCATCTGCTAGGGAAACGGCTCAATAAGAAAGGAGCTGGATATCATCTCAGTGGTGGCTCGATCTGGTTCCGACATGAGGCTGGGCATCTGTTAGCTGAGGAGATAGGCTATTAGGAAATTCGACTGGGAATGAACAACATGGAAAGAGCACTCTGACCTAGCCCATAAAAGCATCTCTTCAGAAATGGTGTCTTTTTATCTTACTTACACAAGTCTTCTGAAAATGGTTTGCTGAGGGACCATTATGGATCTGTTTGAAGTAACACAATGGTTTCAAAAATGCTGCTTAATTCCAACATGAAATTCTTGAAATCAGGATACAGCTGTCATCTTTTGACAATAGAGCTAATTTCAGAATGAGGATATGAGGTTAAATTCCTTCTTCTCTTGTTTGTTTTTTAGGGGCAGGAAAGCAAATTAACTTCTAACTATTGTACAGTTTAACTCTTAGAACACAGTAAATCTGGGATACTAGAATGGAAAATGTACAGAGATGAAAGCATAAAACCTTGCCATGTTTTAAAAGCAGGACTGTGCAAAACACAACAGTCAGAAAGAACATCAGTGTATGTTCTCAGTGTGTATATATACATTTAGAAATATATATATATGTATATGAGTTTCATAAACTCTTTTCTCTGGTAGGAATTTAAGAAGTTTCTGGTTTGCAAAAAAAGCTTTCAGGATTGAATTTTGTAATTCAGGGCACTGAAATAGGTTAGTTCTTTGTGCTGGGAGACTGACCTATGTACTCAGTTATAAATTTAAAATATTCTGAGCATAGATAATATTATTAAAGGCCTCTAAAGTATAATTAACTATATATATATTTTTAAATGACAGCTTGATGTACCCCAGACCTCTAATAATGTACAGATTCATAAAAGTTTGGGTACATGTCTCTGTTTTCATCCACTGACATTCTCAAAATACTTTTGATGAAGAATGATCTCCTCTCCCACCCTTTTCCTCCTTCACCCACTGTACTGACAGCGTGTGCCCATGTGTGCAGCAACATGCTGTTGACTTCATCCCTGGCTGCATTACATCAGTGCCTGTGGACACATATCAGCTTGGGGCTGTGTTCATGCACCCAGGAAGCTGAACAGCCACAGAAGTCACTGAGCGCTTTATTTGCTGACCATGGCAAGTGTGATACAATGTTTTAAAGCTACTCTCAGGGTCTGCAGGATAAAGAAACTGCAATTCCAAGGCACTTGCTGACTGAAAGCCTGTACAAGCGCTGCAGCTTGGCTTTTGTTTGCTTGGATTGTGGTAACTTGGTTGTGTGTCACAGTCAGGAGGGTGACTGTAGTCATCTGTAGGAGTTTTCCAGGCTTTGTCTACAGTCAGGGCACAGGGGTGGCATTCCAATAGACAATTCTGATCTTTCATGGGTCTGATGTGACTTCATAAGCTTGTTGTCTACCTTTTGAATTCCCATATTACGTGCCATTCCCCTACAGAGCTCATAGGATGCACAAATAATTGCTGAGAAAATGAGTTCACATGAAGAACCCAGGAAAATAAGCTGAATATCCAGTAGAGACAAACTATTTCTTGTTATGGGAGTTTAGAACACAGAAAAGAAAGATGGTGTGTCTCAGAAAATGACATAGATGTCTTGATTATTTTAGAGATGTGTCTCACAAAACAGAAATAAATCTTACATACACACATTTAGTATGTAGTGTTTGAGGTTTTTTTTTCTTTTATTGTTTTATTTCTTTACACAGATCTTAAACTCTTCTCTTTGCAAAAATAATTGTGTATTGTTTTCTGGAAACACTGATGAATATTTGGTTTTTCCCCATAATAGGAACCAACTTTCCCCAACAGAGACTGTACAGCTGTATTTATATTTCAACTCCATCCCTTTCATGGGGAAACAGAAACATTTAGGGTCTACTCTCCTAGGGACTCGGGAACCAGTTATGTGTGATGCAACTTAAACAGAAATTATTGCAGCCTACATATCTTTGTCAAAGTCTTTTCTGTGAAAGGCTGGAAGGCCACAGTCTCGGTAGTGGATACAGTCAGAACATGCAGGCTTTCTGCTACTGTCAATACCTTTTACAGGGTGTCATGCCACTTAGAGTGTTCATGACTTACTCTGTTCCTACAGAGCTTCCTACTCACAAAACTATACACAGCAATGCCCTTGTAGAAAAATCAACAGGCAATAGGAAAAACAAAAGTGAACTTGGAGGCTAATCAAGCAGAAATCACCATTATCTGTCCTCAGCAATGGAAGGCTGAATTGAAGGCTGATCTACAAGCCAGTAAAATGGACACAGTTCATTTTTTCTTTTTGGTTTGGTTTGGTTTTGGTTTTTTGTTTGTTTTGTCAGTTGGTTGGTTGGTTTGGTTTGGGGCTTTTTTGTCTTTATCTAGTTTTTTTTGAAATTTTATTATTATTTTATTTCTTTTTTTTTTATTTCCCAAATATCTATTTTCTTGACAGGAGGTTCCTCGCTATTCAATCAAGGGCAATATGTCTTCAGTCAACAATTTTCCCTTTTTTTCTTTTCTTTGTGTGTGTGTATAACACTGTTCTTAAAGCTCTTTGCAGCTGGTTGTCATATGAACGACTGCCAATAGCCTCTGAGAGCACTACCCCCTCCAGAACACATCATTTGGCTCCCTGAGATTATTTACTAGTGAAAGCTCTGCATGCACAAAGTCAGTTGGATGTGACTCTCAGAGGAAAAAGCTGGGTGTGGCATTTTGGGGAATGAGCTAGTACAGAAGACAGAAATACTGTTTGGCAAGAAAGAAGATGTGTCTTGCTGTTGTCTGAAGCCACATGTGAAGGCAGGGTAGCCCAAAAAGGCCCAGAGGAACATGAATTTCTGATCAGCAGAGTCCTAAGACAATGAGTAGTTTCACTAACACATAGCATAACTTTTGGGAAGAGGATATTAGAGGTAGGGGAATAGAGAGAACAGAGGTAGTGGAAAGGGAATGGTGCAAATCCTTTTCAGATCCACAGAAGGGTTAATTGATTTCACTGGGCTTTCTCTTAGGTCTGAAATGTTTACCTCGCAGAGGAAATTATTTAAAATCTACAGCTATAATTGTTTAGTTTGATATTAATTGAGAGTAAGTGGATTCAATCCCAGAAGATTTCAGCAAAGCACTAAGTAAGAATCCATTTAGGTATCATTGCTACAAGGCTGAGGTTTAGCACTGGGCTATGAAGCCTGCACACATGTTCACACACAATCCCAGCATCCAGCCCCTATCAGCAAATGTTGTCTGACTCTATCCAGTAAGATGGACCCAAAATCTTTGGGCTCTAATATCCTCTTTAATGCAAAGCTTGAAAACATTCTTCGAGGGGAAGATTCAGAGGCAACCTTGGAAGACCAAAATGCCAATTTGCACTTCCCTGAACTGAAGTAGAGGCCATCTAAATATGGCAGCTAATTGTGCACTGAGTTAATACAATAGAAAAAAGTTATTATTCATTATCTAAATTGCATTAGCATGTGAAATCCTTTCAAATTTATCCAAGGATGCTAAATCAACAGGACAAATGAGATTTTTGTTACTTCATTAATTCTGTGATGTAAATATTAACAACTGTGTTTCTTGTCAGATGACACTTGTAACTCCAGGTACACTGCATGAAAGGGTTAAACACCGCTGCTTACCCCATATACAAGCTCTGGTTTTCTAAAACCTTTCAAAAAATAGTGAGTTTAACCCAAAGGAAGGGATGGTAGGAAACTTTGGGCAGTACAGATTTGTGCTCCACATGAAGACTCATGGCAGAATGACAAACAGGTATGATTTCCCCAGGTTCGCGCTGCACAGGGCGGGCACACATCCAAGACCAGGGGCTTTTCTTAAAACTCTGAAGACTGAATTCTTCTTATGAATTAAATCTTCTGAACTCTCCTTCCAAAAGCCTAGCCGCAGTTTGGCAGGGTGGCGAGGGCAGGGCTGTGCCGGAGGAGAGCCGCGGGGGCGGGGGAGGAGGGAGGCAGGATGCTGCGGGTGTGCGATGCATTGGCAGAGCTGCGCGGGGAGAGTTCGCACAGCACCTGCCCGCGTGCTGGCTGGCTCAAGCCAGTGTCATTAGCCATTCATTTCACAAGCATTAAAGTCAGCCATAAAATGATAAAAAAAACAACAACAACAGCAACAACAAAAAGTTAAGGAGCAAATCGCAGTGTAACATAACAGTGAAGGAAAAGGGATCATACCGTACAAAACTTTAAAAATTCTTTAACTTCAGAAGCCCAGCCCCTGCAGATGCAGAGAAACAGTTTGTGTGCAAAATACTGTTTAACTGTATGTAGAAGGTATCCATATACGTACAAAGCTTCCAGTACTAAAGAGGATGAAAAGGGGAGGAAACAGAAGCTGAAGGTTTACTGTATAGTGAGAATAAAATGCTCAAAGGCCACTGTATTTGGAACATGTTGAAGTCAGTGTGATTCTCAATATTCATAATGAAGAAGAGAGGGGGTTTTGGGGTTTGTATTTTTTTTTTTTTTTGCTTCCCTCAGTCATAGTACTAATTATTTAGTGGTCTTTCAAACCTTTTGTAATCTCAACTTGAGAAAGCACTGAAAGATATTAATTCTTAGCCATGTGTCTCATAAATGAAGGCCATTCTGCTATACTTAATGACAAGGCTGAGGCAGCAAGATGTCATTTGCTTTTTTCTCGGTTTTTAAATTGCTTTCTAAATGAACTACAGCTGTGAGGGCCAGGTGCTGTGATCCCTTTAGAAAGATCAGGAAATGATGAAATCCAAAATTTCAAAGTGTGATGGATGTCAGCTCCCGATTTGGTGTGTGTGTGAGGTCACCCCCATGCACCTGGTGCTATCTCCACAGCAGAATCACTTTATTGTGGAAAAAAAAATAAAAGATGCACATGTCGAGTGTAAGAGTAACAATATGAGATGCAGTTTATAATTATCTCTTTGTTTTCTCCTCATCGAGATGGAAATGACGGATATACAGTGTGTGTGTTTCTTGTTCTAGGTGCTGCAGAGTATATTAAAATAAGTTTTGAGTAAGCCAACATGGCTGGGTGGTGAGATGAGTAGCTACCACATGGGGAATGCTATGTTAGAAAAAATAAGAGCTCACTGACTACCTTTACTCAATTAGAAATTGTAGCTGCAAGGTCAAGAACTCTATTAGCTAAATTTTATTTTATAGAATATGGGCTTAGGAGGTGACTGAGGTCACTATAGAAAACAATGCTTTTGTTGCAGCTACTCCAGGCTTTTTATCTGACTCTACAATAACTCAAGACGATTGGTTGAAACCTTTTAAAGTGCACTGTTGAAATACTATTACTCTCTTAATTGAAGAGAGAGCTTAATCCCAGAAAATCAGCTCCAGCAAGAGGGACGTTCTGTCAGGAAAGTGTGCACAAAACATGGACACCAAAAGCTGGAGCCCTGCTCTCTGGTACCCTCATTTGACACGTCACTGTGCTGCAGCAGCCACTGCAGATTCTGGGGTATTTGCAGACATTGCCAACTCCTTCCCCCATTGTCCTTCTTTTTGTGCATTGGCCAAATTTCTCCTCTGAACCAGCACAAAGATTTATTCACACTGGCAGTGCACCAAAATGATCCAGTCCACAATACACGAGATGTGTTAAATTCAGCCTCTGAACTGTGCAACTCCAACACAGATTAAACCATTCAGAGGCTGCATTCTCTGTTTTGTAATGACATGACATCTTCTGTTTAGTTTAGTAGCAGAGAATTAAAAAATAAAATTGCTCTATCCCAAGTTATCCAGGGATGGGGATGCTTTTGTTGCAGATTAATCCTCCCAAAAATGCAGTTATCCATTAAACATATTTGATTGCTGGGCTCTATCAGAATCTCATCCACCATTCTCAAAACTCCTACATTGTTGAGCTGGATTAGAGACTTTTCAGGAGCAGGATTTTGATTTCCAGTACACCATCATTCCTAGGTAAAGCATAGTCAAAGCCGTGTGCAGGAATGTGAAGGAAAAATTAAATTACTGTGTGTAAATGAAAACTTCAGAGCAGGGTCACCAGATCTTTGAAATGAATGAAGAGGATATTTTCTTCACAAAACGCTGTATTTATTACCTGTGGTGAAAATTCTTGGTTTGTTAGGAACTTTCCTATGTTGATTACAGTAGCATCACAGCATGTCAAAGAATTGTCTGCAAAACTCCAACTCAGATAAACAATTTTAGGATTCTTGTAATTGGCCTAAATGAAGTTAATTTAGCTACTTCTTTTCTGCATTTTATAAACAGGAAAAGTTTTGAAACATCTACATTAGAAATCACATTGGTACCTGTTGAGAAAGCTGTACAATCTCTTTTTTTCTGACCCCACCAGTTTTTATGGTGTCAAATCAAGTGATTGTCAAAAGAACTTCACATCATCTATCTTCTCAAAGATTTCAAAGAATCTATTGCCATGAACAAAGTACAAGTTGGTCTTCAGACTTAATGACAGACAAGGGATTGTTCCTAAACAAGAAACAGTGAGTTATGGCTACAAATTCCTCATATGGACATTATAAATTTATAATTTTTTTATTCAACAAGTTTTAGACCCAGAGTAGCTTCAAGACCTTCAGATTTTCAAAGAGATCATTTGGCAACTGACATGGATGACAGGTCTTGGTGATGATGCCTGCTCAGTTTGGGATGAAATTTTCTTTAATAATTTTGTTGATGCTGGGATCAGAGATACAAAGAGTGCATGAGGTTGTGCATCAAAGAAGTTCAGCTATGCCCCACCGAGCTGATGTTTTCAGGCATTTGGTTCCAAGAAAAGAGATCCTTTACTTCAATTCCACTGTTCAGGTACTCTAAGAAGAAAACACCACTGTCTCATTTCAAGGCAAAGCACACCTTTAAGAGACAATAGTTCTATACAATAGGAATACTTGAACAAGGTGTGAGTATCTTTTAAGAATGCTCATAAATAAATGAGAAAAATATTAAAAATTTCAAGCATATGTTCCCTAAAATTTTCACAATACATTTTGTGGAGAGCACCCTTTGACCATGAGCTGCAACTCCTTACTAATGCAGAGGACATTATTCAGTATTGGCAGGTTCTGGGCTGCGACCCACTAGATTCTGGTCTTTACAAAGCATTTTGAAAGAAAAGAAAAAAACAGGCAGAAACAGACACTAAACAAAATCCCCAGACTGAGATGCTTCTGGGTTATGGGGCTGTCAGTGTTACAAAACTCACTGCACTGAAGATCAGTTTTTGAGATGCCTTTTTAGCTGTATCAAAGTCTGTATCAAAACTCCAGATTGAGATTTCATGTGTCAGAAATCCAGATCCAAAGTCTGTGGTTTGAACCTATTTCTGGTTTTCTGTTGCTTCAGTTTCCAGGAGACATTGGGAGAAAATAAACTCAGAGATACCTTGTGTAATGATGAGCTAATTAAAATTTTTAAAAAGAAAGAAGAAACTAGAACTGCACCACCCTACAGTCTGATTGGAGCAAATCAATTGTTAACCCCTAGGGAATGACTAATTTTTTTGACACAGCTGCAACAAAGCATCCTCTTGCTTCTATTATTTAACATCTTTATTTTAAGTGAAATGAAGGAATTTGTAATGACAAAAAATTTCTTTAAAATTACCTGTATTAAACAATTTTAGCTATTTACTTGTCATTGTTAAAGTATTTTTGTTATATTCCATTGTAATACAGCTTGATGTAGAAGAGAGAAGAATCTTTTGCAGACAGGTTTGAATATATGGTTCCACTGATCAGCTATTTGTTAATTTTATGCAGGCTGTCTCCAGTTTCTGCATCTCACAGTTTGGGCACAACAGGAGGTGACACTGTTAACTGTTACTCTTTTCACTTACTTTTTTTCCCCTAGCTGAACATAAACATATCATTACACAGTTACACTACACTATATTTAGAGTTGATTTTTAACTATCTATTAGATAAAAAGATTTGAGCTGAGCTAAAATACCTGGAATGAACTAGGAAGGTCTAACAAAAAGGTACTACCCACAGAAATTCTAGTGCAAGTAAGGTATATCAATCATTCCATCTGTTTTATTTGCTCCTGACATTCTCTGATGCGACTGGAAATACTGGCATTGGGTCACTGCTGAGGGCTCCCTACATGGCAAAGGAACTTAGCCATCAAGAGCAAGTTCCTGACTCCTTTTTTCTCCCTGCCAGCATAGACTAGGTCTAGCTTGTAAAATTTGTGAATGATTTCTAAGTCTGACTTGGCATCCTGGGAGCATCAGAAGGGCACCTGAGTCTGCTTCTTGCATTTGTGTCTCCAACACCTGGCTCCTTGCAGAGAAAAAACATGTCTCAGAGCAGCAGGGAAGCTTTAGATCCTCCAGCCGGGATATTCATGGAATGAGACTCAAGTCCATGCCATGGAGCACACTGGTTCCACTGCATAATGCAACCTGGTTACTTAAGTTCCTGCAAATGTGTCTAAATATAATCATCAAATTTTTGGTGAGATTAAGTTATTGCTACTTTATCCTAACAAAAGACTTAGCAGATATAATGTCCCACAGAACAGGGTGTTCTGAACACCAAGATTTCCCCACAGCATCATTATGGGTTGGTATGATAGAAAGAGGTGTAAAGGAGACGTGTTCATCAACCCCCTCATTTCACAAATACGTTAAATGATGCACCTAGAAAGTGCATTTTTTTTCACATTTGAACATGATCTGAAACACAGACTCAACTGTCAGTCATCAGCATCTGAGCTGCATGTTTATGAACCAGACTGGCCTATTCTTCACATAGATCTCTCTACCTCTGCAACCTGCAGGAATTTCTTTGCTTTTTAAAATTATAGGATACACAGGAGTTGACACCTGAACTGTTCCATTTACCAATTCAGTGCTGTAACTTCTGGTATAAAGATCAGTTCTGTTTGTTTTATTTTTTTTTCTGAGTAAAAGTCATCTAGCTCTGAATAGCTGAAAGTGCTAAAACATAATCCATGTATTCAAACAGCTCTCTATGCTCTTCCACATTTGGATGCAATATTTACCATAAGAAATGTGCATACACCACTTAAAAATGTAGCATTTGCCAGCATTCCCATATCCCTGTGAATATGCTACCTTTCCTCTGTATTCTGAATTAGAAGTATTACACTCATTATCATTGTGTGATAGCTGGTGAGTGACTGGTTATTCAATGACTTATCCTTGCCTGTAATTCTCTGTTTATCCCCAGGGAAGGGAAACCAACTCTTTAACATACTTAGCAAATTTATTTTCTTGGTGGCTTGTTTCTTAGAATGCAGAGGTTTTCTACATAAAACCTGAAAGCTATAAATAACTACATGGATGAAAGTAATCCCTAAAGTAATTGCATTAATTCAAATGAGATCAGTTGAAGCATTAATTGGACTCTGTGATGCTTCAGTAATGTATCAGCCTAGTTCAAAAGGCAAGTCAAACACCCAAGATTGAATATCTCTCTGGGAAACAGAGACTAAATGGGCAAGAACCTATCCTGATGGTAACTGTTCTTCATATGTATCCGAGTTCGAGTTGTTAAATACTGGTTTTGCATATTCAGTCTTAGATACAGCATGGAAAGGAAGTGCTACAAACATTGCCTGTCTTAGACATCTGTGCTCCACTCCGAGTCAAAGCATCTGAACATCCTTACACTGATCCTTAAACACCTCGAACCAAAAAAAAAAAAAAAAGAAAAAAATAAAAAAAGAAAAAAACGAAATGCAGGCATTTCCTTCTTGTGCACAGATAAGATGGTGCCTATTTTTAAGAATGAGTTTAAGAATTGTTCCGCTTGTGGAAATGAACATCCAGTTTCAAATCATTGCTTGCATTTTAATTTCAAAGCTCAGTGCTGCTTCACCAGTGTAGAGCCTTCAGTGAGTGGTGCTGTCCCCATTCTAACATAATAATGAGTAAGATATAGCTCTGAACTGTGTCTGTGTTATGGCATTGGTTTGTTTGGTTTTTCTTAAGGCAGAACTCTTCCACTATTTGAGTCATAGGCTACAAATGAAGGATTGTGTGCTGTGTACTGGGGCAAATCTTTGTAGTTCTTGATGCAAAAAACATCATCAAACCATTGACTGACCTCTGTTGGAAAAGAAAGGGATGGCTGGATGCATGGCTGGCTGGCTAGCTGAGCAAGAAATGAACTAACAGGTTACTGATTTTCTTGTACTATACTGAACAAGATATTAGTGCTCAAAGGTCTTCTGGTCTTCTAGAGCATTTTTCTTTTTATTTCCTTCTATTGAATCAAAGCAGTGGGAAACTCCTGAAAGAAAGAAAATAAATATTTACGTCAGATTTAGCTGTCTTAAAGGATGAACATGCAAGTGAAGAAATACTGAACCATGAGGTCTGGTTACACCCTAGTAAGGGCTCTCTACTGCCACCCTAAGAGGAGCCCTGTTTGACATGTAAAGTCTACAGCAAAGAGCTGGCTGGTTCCCAGTGGTAGGGAGGATGTCAGACAGTGAAATGGTTATACAAACTTAAACCATCAGATTTTCAGCATAATAGCTGCAGGTCTCACGGCTAGGAGATTCCAGTTGGCAGGGTAATATTTGTGGTCAATGTTTTATTTAGTACTGGAGGAAACCCACAAACTTTAAAAATATTACTAATTATATTCATACCTTGAATGTTGGCATATCATGTTCAAGCAAAGACATCCTCAGGGAGCATACATCTCATTTGTAGAAATCTTGCATGATCAGGAGGTTTGATAAGAAGGATTAATGTTTCATTTTGGCACAGAAACATTGCTGAGCAGAGAATGGGAGGTATATCCCATTCTGTACATTGGCATAAAAGCTGCTATCCTGCAGGGTCGCATCATATCCCACTATGAACAGAGGTAGTAGGATCCATAGATGACGAAATCATTGAGGTATGACTTCTGAGCCTGGATTTGTTTAAACATCTCATGTGTTTTGGAAGTAAAAAAGAACCTAGCAGGAAAGGGGAATCTAAGATTCACCAGCTCAGGTTTCAAATAAACAAGTCATTTTAGTCATCCCCAATACCTTAGCATCAACAGGAGCTCCATTTATTCCCATCAAAAATTTTGGTAGCATGACCTCTAAGAATTTTCGAGAATCTCTTGTGTCTTTTGTGTGCTGAAGCAACTGTAAAAACACCACATGCACTTCTGTTTTGTTACAGCAATTATTTGCCCTAAATCCATACCTCCCACAACACTGGTGTTATGTCTATGTCATGTCCACATATTGAAGGTTCAGCGTATACCCATGAAATACAACATCACATAACAAGCAGAATTCAGTGTTAGGAAAATTATGACAGAAGACACTGTGCTGCAGGATAAATGAAAATATTATTGCAATGCATAATTCATCCTTCTACTATCTTCCTCTTTAACTATTATGTCTTCCTCTTTAACTATTATGCTGCTATGGAAAAAACCTCAAAACACCCTAGCTAAAATAGTCCAAGATACTATAGACATTATTGTAGTTGCCATGGTGTGTACACTGCTGAAACTTCATGTTCAGTGATTGCATTCTTTATAGCAGAGATATTAAATGGAGTCAGGTATGGAATAAAAAATAGTCTATTGCAAATTTAGCCACTCAGGCAGGGCTAGAAACCTCCTGTTTCAGGCTGCAGTGGGAGATAACTTGCCACAATATGAGCTGATTGGTACTCTGCAAAGTCTCTGCTTCAGTGACTCCTGGAAGAGACAAAAGCTGTGTCCAAATTCAGAGGGAAGCACAGAGTAGGCAAAAGGAAGGGGAGGAGAACACAAAAAGGTACTTGCCAGCAGGTACTGACGGAATTTAACAGGGGATTGTTTTCTTCCTACTGTTCAAAAGGAACTCTTTCAATTTGAGTTGGAGCAGAACTCAGGTGGGGGAGGACCAGCAGTCCCCATATGCATTTAAGCTGACTGCAGAGCTCTGGAACAATGAAATTTATTTCAATACAAACAGTGAAATCACTGTGTGCTGCTATGGGACATGGCAAGACTGTTTTCATGGGTTTTTCACCAAAGAAGAGTTCAAGTGAAGAAATTGATGCTTAAACAAACATTCAGAAAATTGATCTGCAGTATTTTATTAAACAAATAAGCAGACAGCTCAATCCAAAAACTGCACTGCATTCTGCTGACCCTGAAGAAACGACAGAGCAGCCCTTCCCCAAAATGCAAGATTTGCCGCCTTTGGACACAGCAGAGGCAGGAATGAGCTGAAAAGAAAACAAATTTTAGGCAGAAACAGAAATATTCTAGGATGCAGCTGAGACTAGGATGTGGTTATGGGCTGTCCCTACCCCCAGCCTGGGGATAACATGCAAGTATGTGCATATGTACCCTATATGTGAAATCTTTCCCTTCTAAACTGCCATGGTGGCTCTCCCCTTCTCACAAAACATCTAACATCTGCCCAGGGTTTGGAGCTATAACTCTTTGCATCAGGGAATAGCAACACTAAACTTGTGCAAATGAAGATAACAAGTACCTGAGCACAGGGAGAACTCAGAGTTGGGTACAGGAGAGAAAAATAGAACATGCCAATTTCTTTACATTTTTTACCCATTTTATATGATACTTACTTCAAATAGATTCACTTGCTATGAATATATAAAGAAATTGCTGATTTAAAGCTGATTGTTACCACCGTAACAAAAAAAAATGGCCCCCAAACCAAAAAAGTGAGGGTTTGCCATCTTAAAGATGGTTTGTTTCTTTTTTGGCAATATAGGCTAATTGTGTGTTTTATATTACTCTTCTGCACTCTTCTGCAAGTTTTTAGTAGATCTGTAACTCTGATAATAACTTGTCAATTCAGTATGTATTGAGAAATACACGATATGTTGCAACTCTCTATATATGTAAATATAAAAATATATTTTGTATATATAATAAAAATAGTATTTTTCATTTTCTTTTTTTTCTTGATCAGATTACATTAATTTCTAAATGTTTTTAAATTTTTTAAAAATTAATATTTTAAAAAAATAATTCAAAGGAATATACCAATTTGAAATCTGGAAGATGAGATTCATTTATCATTATAGAAAATAGCAATCAGCTCAACTGAACAAAAATAACTCAGGCAGTTAGCTCTCACCAGCTTGCACACTTTACTGATATATTCCATTTACTACTTTATATCCATCTGCCAAACCCACCTGGGTTTCAGTTGGGACATATTCTAGCTCTGTTAATGATAAGCTTCACTCTATTCCCTATGTCATCCCCTCAACACTTTCTAAAATAAAAAAGACAAAAATTATACAGTGCGTATTGTGCCATGTGTATTGATCTAAATGTTACATTAAGTGAAAAGCATATTAAGAAATATGCTGAGAGTGTTTCCTTCCTGTTATGACCTCCACAATGAGTCAGGCAGAAGTCATATAATCTACAGTTTAAGCGAAAAATAGGTGGATTTTGGGTAAAGCAGAGTCATATTTGTTTTTATGAGGTACCTTTTACAATGAGATTATCTCTGAGCACTTACAGAAATACTGCAAACGTTACTATTTCAATGGCTTAGTTGCAGAAATATATTAGGCCTGCTGGAACAGGAAATATCAATTACCAGTTTAACAGGCTCCTTTGTGGGGTTTACAGGGAGCTGCAGGTCTGCAGAGAGGCCATACAAGAGAGTGACATCTCACCATGTTGTGGTGAGGTTTCTTGTTAATGGTATTTCCCAGGTTAATGGTTTAGTCCTGGCCTGTACCCTCCTGTTATCCCATTGTCAATCTGTCCAATGCCTGCCCCTTACTCCAGTAAGTTCCTTGTCAATCTTCCCTTGTGACAACCCCCTGCCTGGAAATCCCCTTTGGAAATCCCCTAAAACTCCTGACCTATTCCCATACCCTGCTTTCCCCATTGGATTGTACTCCACTTTCCCCCCTCCCCAGGGTGCCCCACTTGGTCAGAGACCGGGTACCCACCCTTGGACCTCCCCCATTCTTAGGCTGCTGCAAGCCCTGCATCGCTGCCTTTTGCTGTTCCCGTGTGTTCCATCTGAAGAAATAAAGCCACTGGTAACAAAAGGCCTCCCTCTCATCCTTGTCTCCTCAGGGCACAGAATAACAGCCAAAAAGGCCATGGAGCAATTCCTGCTCTGGCTGCACCTTGGGATCCTCTCCACTCACAGGGGCAATCCCACCCACGGTGCCCAGCTGGGGTGCTTGAGCTGTCAGGGCTCTGTCTGACTGCGCATCACAGTGTGAAGGATTAATTTGTCCTCATCTTTCTTAAAGGCCCTAATGATCCAGGAGCCTGTACCCAAACAGGTGACGTTACTGCACACTCCAGAGAGGTATCCCAGTGAGCAGAGCATACCATCAGTATTCATCAGAGAGTGGGTAGGTGAGAAATGCACCCTCAGTGCTCTGGGGAAAGAAAATCTATATAGTCTTCCTCCTCTTTGTGGCATGTTGCATCTCCAGTCTTTTTGCAGGAAATAGAACTTGATGAGCTATTGATATGCCTGTCACAATTTACAGAAGAACAAAGATAACCAGCTGGTGCCACTACCTTAAGGACACAGACAAATTGGCAAGGAACTGAGTAGCTCCTTGGTCATTGCTACAGAAACAGAGAGTAGGGCATTGCTTTGTTTAAAAGAAACCCCACTCAGTGTGATGAAGAGACATTTTTGCATTTCTGAGTACTTCAACACAAGGGCTGGACACAGGAAAACCATGTCCCCAAACACCCTAGAATTGCCCAGAGATGAGGAGTCAGTCTAATTACAGCAGGGTGATACAAATAACAGTTTAACCAAATAATTCCCACTATGTGGGAATATAATAGTAATTGACTTCTGGATTTTTTACTTTTGATTTTGACACTGACCTGAGCACTGAGTAGTTCTAGAAATCATTTCTGTGTTAAATTAAGAGTGAAAGCAGGCAATAGCATTTTTACTAGATCCCCAAATCAGTCTCAGTTCATGAGACATCTCTATCAGCCGAAGATGAGTAGTATTATTAACTGCAAACTTCTCTGTCAGAGCTAATTTCCAGCCTTTCTGGAGAAGAACAGTTGTATATATGCATCCCTCTCCAAGCACCTGCACAGGATGTGGGCACACTCAAGGACAGGAAGGCTCTCTGTTCCCCTAATATGCAGGTGTCTGCAATGTGAAGCATCAGCTCTACTCTTTCAGGATCATTTCACAATGCATCCACAGTACAGTTTTGCTGGATGTCAGCAGTCTTAAACTGTTTTCTCACTGACAGAGATGGGGAAATACAAAAGTATATGGACAGCTCTGGTGGACAGATACTCTACGGCTCTTTCAAGATGGGGATTATTTGTGGGATTATTTTGCTGCATTCTCCAAACCACATCCACAAAATCTCCTGAAAAGAAAGGAGGGTTAGGTGAGAAAACTGTATATTACATTTAAATGTGGCTGAGGAAGAAGTTATTTTTATTTAATTCATGGAAACGTGACCCGAATAATGAGAAAAAAAGCAGCAGTTGATGGCTCACCATTCTCCAGGTCATTGCTTATTTTGGTATTTCATAGGATAGTTGTGGACTTCCCTCCTCGAACAAAATGAAGTGAGATTCAGAGAGAAGTAAGATCAAGTTCATACTCAAACAAATAGAGGGAAGTGAAACAGCGAAAAATATGAGGCAGAGAAGTTCAGCACATTTAAAGTCATATACAATTAGTAATTATAAAATACAATAAAACAGAAGTAAGGATTGTACCATATAATATTTATGTGGTTGTATCTAATTATTTCTAATCTTGATGCTAGTGTTTGGGTCAACTTATTTAATCCTGCAAAAATGAAATTTCATCCTTTCCAATGGCTCACATCCAATCTTCTACATATGAGGACACTTAAGTAAATATAGCTGTATGTTATAAAATAATGCATTTAGAACTGAAATATAATGCTATGTAGACACTCATTTATTGCTATATTTATGATGTTTCTATATTTGTTTACTTATATCTTAATTATGTAAGTCAGGAGTGGTCTAATCCTAGCAACAATGAGGGCCAGATGGAGATTTTTTGCCCTCCAACTGAGCATGTGACATTCCTCCCCTCACAGCTGCAGCCTGACACAGACGTTTGGCTGGTGCTGCTGCTGCCAGAGAAAGGAGATATTTTTGAGGAGGTGAGGGAGAGTGTCCACACTCCCTCCCACAGGTGACATTGGCAGTT
Organism: Anthoscopus minutus; assembly: GCA_013399455.1. Lineage (NCBI taxonomy): Eukaryota > Metazoa > Chordata > Aves > Passeriformes > Paridae > Anthoscopus > Anthoscopus minutus. The sequence continues at coordinate 58,605 of VWYI01035084.1, read as the reverse complement.
GTGCTCCATGTGTTGAGTGTGCTGTGAGCAGGAGATGGCTGTCAGCTGTTTGCACTGCTTTTGATGCATGAATTGCTACCTTTTCTCCTTTCCAGGGGAAATTCTCTGCATTGGAAAGGGTTTTCCAGTTGTCCACGATATAACCAAGACAATAAGACCATTCCCTAAAAATACTGCATTAGATGACTGTGAGCTTAGTGTATTGTGCTGAGAGCTACAATGAAACTGAGGAAGCTCTCTTAGAACAAAGCAAATCAAAACAATATAAATACCACTTATATTGAGGAAATCAGTTTTCTTCCAAAAAGGTATGACACAACAAAGTTGTGATACCCTACTTATGCTTTACTATAGGAATTTTCACCCTAAGCTCATTCAGATTTTAATACATTAAGAAGGATAAATTTTTTTTTCTACCTGTGTCGAAAAATAGGAAATACTGAAGTTTATGTTTCTTTTCCTGGTTCAACAAAACTGCTTTGTCCTGACAATGTGGAGGAAAGAGTGAGCAGCAGTTGTCAGAGATGCTTTAGGGCTTTAAATTCCAACTTGAAGAAAAGTCTGTTTTATATCTATTGTTTATATATTTTGATATGTATTTATGGAATAGCTCAATCTCTCCAGTTGTAAAGCTTGAACAGAGATGAGAATAAAACCAGACGAAGGCTTCCAGATATAACTCCCTCCAAAACACTTTCAAAATACCTGCCAAAAATGTTAAACAATCCATTCTGAAGTCCTGAGAAGGTTCTTCAGAATCATTTCATCTCCCCAAGAGGTGACTCATCTCTGGCATACATTATTTACTACTACCTAGAAAAAGGTGGAATTTTATCAGAGAAAGGGGAATCATCCCAATTTTACCTTTGGTTTGGCAGTGAAACTGTAACAATCATAAATCACTCCCAGCTGTCCCTGTGATCTCCCCTTCAGCACATCACTGTAGAGAAGGCAACAAGTTCTGCAGCAATCAATCCCTTTTATATCTCTCTACAGACACATAGCATCATACTGGAGCTCAAACTGTGTTGCTGGCTAAAAAAGATAATTGGTAAATCAAATACTAAATGAAATAAATGATATCCACTCTCCTCACTTTTGCTGAAATCCTTCATTCATTTCTTAACCCATGTGTGTATGTAACCCAGAATCTTCTTAATCTTCCTAACCTTTTCCACTTACAATATTCAGTCCTGTGAGTGCCATCACTCTCATTGCATGACCCATAAATTGTCTCTCTGTACTTCTTTTTCATCTGTGGTCCTCTATATTGTCTTCGTTGGGTGTAGCCTTTGTTCAGTGTGTTTACCTCAGGCATTGAACACTCTCATTTACAGGGTCGTTATTTCCTTGCTCTGTGACTGCTTTTTCTGATTCCTACCCTACGGTACTTTCTGGGCTGAATGGATCTCTGGCTGTCAGTGATCAAAGCTGTCAGTTGCTGTTTATTTCCTCACCTCTTCAATTTGGCTCCTGGGAGGATGTTTCAACAGACGTTTTAGAGAGACAGAAAAAACCAATATCCTATTAAACTAATGACCCTTGGCTATGCTGTCTACAAATGAATGCAGGCACAGACAATTGCCCAGTTTTCTAGTGAGGGTCTGTGCACAACATTCTTTTGTGTGTTTTCTAGCTATAAAATGTATGTGTGTACAACTTCTAAAAAAAAGTACAATTTCCATCTAACGGTAATTATTCCAGTGTAAATATGGCACTCCACTAATTGCTTTCTGGTTATTAAGAATATTAATAAAGTTCATGTTCAGATTTTCTGGTAGCAAGAATTGCTGGCTCTTCTGCTTATTATTTTCAGAGGGCGTCTGTAAAGAACATCTGAAGTCTTTTTGTAATAGTTGCTTTTTTACAAAATCAAAAGTCTGGAATAAATTTGTTGCGACTAGCTATTAGGAAAAAAAGATTTTTTTTATACAGAGCAGCAATGGCTTATTTCTTTAGATAAACATAGCTATAATGTGTCACAGATTGAAGTGTATCTTCATGTTCTGTGACCATGGTGCTAATCACAAATATTCCTGTGTTGGTACCAATAAATGTTTTTTCCTGCCACTGAATTCCTTATATTTAACACACTTAAGCACACTTTCTAGGAGGGAATCTTTCAAGTTTTTAATTCTAATTTATTGGTTGAGGGGTAGTGGAGACTGTAACTGACAAAAAAAATAGAAGTGGAGGGAACTTGTGGGCATTGGAAACAGAAAGTTGAAGAACTTTGTTTCTGAGCAGAATAGATGAACAGGGATACATGAAGTGCTGCTCAGGATGAGGTTTTAGCATGAACAGAAGGAGAGAGGTCTGAAGCAAAGAGGTGGTCTTTGCATAGGAAGAGCTGTTGAATGTGTGTTTGAATTAGGAGGTGAAGTGAGGTGAGGTGAGGTGAGGTGAGGTGAAGTGAGGTGAGGTGAGGGGAGGTGAGGTGCGGTGAGGTGAGGTGAGGTGAGGTGAGGTGAGGTGAGGTGAGGTGAGGCGAG
>VWYI01035084.1:42876-56059 GCA_013399455.1 Anthoscopus minutus | reverse complement strand
AAAGAAGATTCATAATGATTTGTTGGACTGCACAGTAGTTTGAAGGTGGTAACACTTGTACTCTCTAGATGGGAAAAAATGTAACACAGGAAGAATAAAAAGTTTAAAAGGAAAAATATAAGAAATGCGATAATGGAAGCCCAGCAATGTTAAGATTTAAAGAAAGAGAATCATCAGTTAATAGATTGGTAAGGGCTGACAACAGATCCAGGACAGGCCGAGAACAAAATACTACAGTAGAATTTTGGCTAAAAAATCAACACCTCTAAAAGCCTGTTTAGACCAGATGTTGTAGAATGCAAGAAGTGAAAGGAGGAGAAAAGGAGAAAGGAACCTGAAAATAAAATATAGTGAGAGCAAATCTTTACAACTAACATTAAGAATAATATATTCTGTGATTTTAAAAATAAGGCACCAAGAATGGCATTTGAAGAAGCAAGGGTGTTCACTTGGCAGTTTTTAAAAATTTACTAAGCAGGAAGAGACTGAAGAATTTTTTATTGTAAGGGGGAAAAAGTACAAGGTAGAGAAATAGGGACTATCATAAAGTAGTGAAGGATGAGAATAGATATGCTGGAAAATATAACCATATTCAAAAGCTTGATAATTCTATGATTCTGGAAAATGTGATCATGCAGAGACACAGGAATGGAAATATGAGGAATCAAGTCTCAAATGGCTGAGAGAGCACAAAAAAAGGTGTCTATCTGTGACAGAAAAAAAATATAGGGGCTGTGATTGAAGAGAAAAGGAAAGGACAGAGAAGCTCAAATCATACAGTGTTTGTAGATTTTGCAAATCACCCAACTACCCCTGGGAAAGTCAGGGAAGCTTTCTTGGGAGAGCTCATTCCTAGTAGCTCAATGTGTGTAATACACACAGCACAGAAACTAAGCAAAGCACTATGAACTATAAAATCTCTTAGTAACATGAAGAAAACAGCAGGCTGATAAAATCTATTAAGAGCTTGTGAAGGTGATCTAACTAATATTATCCTCGTTTGGATAAATGTGCTATTAAAATATGTATTAAAGTATAAAACACAGGCCATTATTCACTGTTTCCAAGGCACTGTTAATATGGAAAAGCAAATGAGAGATCATGAGAATGGTTTTAGCATTATTGTTGATTCATGCCAAATTAGGTTTCTAATCTATGCATAGAGCTATTATTATTAAAACAAATCCTTTATCCTCTTGAGCACAGTACTGCTTTAACTTCAAATGATGTCCTTTACGTACCAGTGTTGTATACCCTTTTTTAAACACGGTTTCTTTTAGCACAGTTCCTTGTTTGCTGAGCAACACATTGATATGCTTGCAGGGAATGGAAGAAAGATGTGCTGCTGTACAGTACTAGCATCCACCCTGTAGTATTTTGAACACACTGGAAAAACCAGCTAATGATAAAAGGCTGTGATTAAATCTTTCAGAGCTGCAAGAGTGAGGAGAAAAACACCAAACAATCTTCTTCTAAATCAGAACAGAAAACTACCAGGGAAGAATATGGTAAAGGATTCTGTGCCTGTCTGTATGCATTGTATGTATAGGTGGTAATGTTTAAGATGTTAGTTGCATTTGGCCTAAGCAAAGGAAAAGATGCTTACAAGCAAAGATGCTTCTGAGACTTTGTGCAGCTGGTTACTATTTTAACCAGGGGAATATTTTATATGATAGCCTTGTGTTCCTCACACAAAGGGCATTCATTATACAGCAGAGATGAATAAAGCAGCTCAGATAAGGAACGCATCAAATTCATATCCTGTGCTACCTCAGAAATCTGATAGGAGATTGAATTTGTTTCCATGATGCAGATCATGGTTACAAAAAGCTTTTACCTCTTTTCTAAACAGAGGTAGGGTGCTGGTACATGAGAAAAGTTACAGCAAGGCAAGCTGTGGTATTATTTTAAAGGCATTGTCTTCCATGCTTGTTTCAGTGAATGCTTTGATGCAAAATATTGCAGTAGAGCAAAGGTAAAAGAGGTTGTCCAGCTTTACCGAGGGTAGGGGTAAGATCTCTTGTATACAGGTAATTCCTCAGATCAGATGGATTTTATGAGCTTCTTCTCAGTAGCATAGCTGTTTCCCCATACCATCAGACTCCTCTTCTGCTAAGTGTCAACATTATATCTGCATTTTCTTTTTGTGTTGAAAATAAAAAATAATCCAAAATTGAATAAAATTATAAGACCCTTTAGATTTAAGTAGTTTTGAATACTCATTTAAACAATAAAACCATAGAAGATGGGCTCAGTAAGATCTCAGACTACATGGCCATTCTGTTATCAAGGATTCTCCTAATTAACAAAGTGTTCCTTCTGAAGTGGCCTGTTGGGCTGCAGAAGTGGATTGATCCACTAAGCTTTTCTGAACTCGTTCTGGGCTGTGTTTGTGTGTTTGATGTGGGTTGTGACACAAAGATCCAGTGAGGTATGTGCTTCATCTGGGCCTCACCACTCTAGTCCTCCAGTAAAATACACAGTGTGGACATGAGCCACGATCTGTCTGTAATATGAGAATCTTTCTGCAAACTTATTGCATATAGAGTTTGTCTAAGAATTACTACAGTGCAGATTTAATATCTCCAGATCCCAGAGAAGAAGGTTTGTTTTGGGATACTGTGCAGCACTGGTAAGAGTGATTTAGAGGAATATAAATCTTTCCAAGCTAGATCAGACTTATGGCAGTGCTCACTCTGTCCCTGCTCTCCATGGCCCTACATCCAGAGGACAGCACAAGTCCCACAGTGGGCAGCAAGTCATCCACACAGTTCTGAAATTTTCTTACCTTTATTCTTAATAGTTGAAAGTTGGCTTAAATTCCTGAACATGAGGTATACATTCCTTCCCATCAATTGTTTTTAGCATTTACTATCATAACTCAGTGTTCATATAAATGCCCAGTTCCCCACTGACTTTTGCTAAAGTCCTGGCCTTAGTATTATCTCTTGTCAGTGATTTATGAAGTTTAATTGCAGATTGTCAGGTTTTCTTCCTTTTATACATTTTCAATTGGCTGCATTCAAATTTAATCAAGTGTGCTAATCTGCCACTGTATTATTTTAGGGTGGCTTATCCTTTATGAAATTCTTCACTGTCCCCCTGGATTTGAATAAAACCTAAATAAATTAATGTTATCAGCAAATGTTACTATCTTGCTGCTTGACTCCATTTCTGGATAATTAATAGATACATTAAATTATCTCTGCATGTCTAATGCAACTTTAATACTTTCTGTTACTAATGTCTTTTTATTATACCTCTCCTTTCTGGACTCTTAGCTAGTTTTGGGAATACTATAGTAACAATACTATGCATCCGTTCCCCTGTTGTTTGTAACTGAATTGAATCTGATCAATTCCCGTAAGCAGAAGTGAATATATTTCCTTTAAAATCATAGATTTGTCTCAGGGATAGCCTTTCATCATAACAGGGTAAATTAACTGGTAGCTTATCCTTGTTTTGGATTGTGAGTCTAAAACCACAGATGTACGTCTCATAAACACACACATATATAGCAGCCCTGGTGTTGTGCACTCATGTGGCTGCCTAGCTGTTGTAAATGTCTATAGAACTATTACAAATATTTTTCCCTATTCCTTGAGGGAAGATATGTATTAATTATTTTGAAAAGTGGCCCTGTGCCTCTACTTTGAGAAAAATCTTCCCAAAGCCTCAGTCCGATGCCCGAGGTAAGCACACTCCATCATCAAAATCCTTCTAAACAAGAAAATTGTAAATATCTGTCTTCTAAAGTGTTTTGGGTTTTTAAAAAATTATTATTATTATTTCCTCTGAGATTTCCTTTTGTATTTCTCCTTTGAGCAAGCATTCTATGAACCCCAGTCTCTGATGCAGTTACAGGTCCCACCTCTTTACCCATTAGCAGAGTGGAGGGCTGGTGTATGAATTTTTTGTGGTACACTTATATGGAATCATAAATTCCCTCATGATAAAAACTTAATAAGATATTAAATCTGTGTGACACTATAAAAACATCAGGGTTGAGTTTCATTAGTATTCTTTTAAAAATTTTTGATGTTTTACATTCTTTACAAAAATAATGCCTCTCAAGTATACTCCCAGCATTTTAAAAGTCATTATTTCTTCAGACAATTCTCAAATGAATGGAAGATAAAATATGATTTTGCTCTTCAAAATTGTACTTGTTTAAAATGTTACTAATTTTTTTAAAAAAATACAGGTTATAAAGAATGACAGGAAAACCAGGGAAGAATTGAAGTATCTTTGATCCAAAAAAACCATTTCTTTTCTTTAGTTTAAAATGCTCACACAAAACCTGTATTAATTTTAAATTACTAACTTGAGAGAGAAATGTAATAAAATGTTTTGCTAATGCTTTGTTATCCTTATGACTTCAACTCCAGCTCGAAAACGCAATTAATTCTGTAACTTACACTCTGTGGCGGATGTCATTCAAGCTGCGACAGCTTATTGGGTAGTTAAAAGGATAAAATCAAGTAGTCATTCTACTAATCCCTTTACAAGGAAACAGCTTTATGCATAAAAACTGGAACTTATGTGGTCATTAGCAGATGCTACATCAAGCAACCAAAAATACACACATTTAAATTCTTAAGCACAATCTATGAACACTACACAGATGGTTTCCAAGAAACTGTACCTAAATTGATTACGATAAAAATGATCTGCTGCAATTGTTTCTGTCAAAAGGGAGAACAGAATTTGTCCCAATGTGTCGCTCTGCCCACTCATGCAGAGAACCCAGCTGCTGAGACAGATGTTGCTCTAAGCACTTTATTTTAGGGTCATTAAAATGGTTACAGGGGTTAGTCATTCATTGTTTTATAAATTGTGCTTACTAGCTGGCTCCATAGATGCTGGAAAACTTCTTTGTGGTTGATCAAAAAAGTTACATGTCATATCACATTTACCGTATGCTGGCAGTAAAAATGAGTGAAGCACTTGTGCAGGACATGAAGGGAGGAAAACCATTATTTTTCTGTTTTATTTAGAAGAACATTTATTTACTCAGATCTGACATGGTACTAGTATAATCATCTGAAATGCAAAACCTGCCTCAAAGGCCTTCTTGTTTTCATTTTTGTTCCTTCCAATCAATAAAGAACAAGATTTTGCAATATGACTCAGTCCTGTGCACTCTTCCCTCTGTGGTATTATGAGCAAGAAGTGTCAGACAAGCAAAGGTTTAAGATCAGTTGATTAGATCAGTGCAGAGTGGGTCCGTCTACCTCCCCGCTGTCTTTGCAAATGCTGCTCTTTGGCAGTTTGAGCATACTCAGGCTTTACTTAGAAATATTTGGCTAAATCTCTTCTCTGTTGGCAGGTTCTATGGTTTTCCATGGCTCATCTAATTCAGGATTGACTTAGCCATGTGCATGTGATGTATTGGTGCAGCAGCTAATGTGTCAATGAGAAACAGAACAGTAAAAAGATGAAGCTCAGTGAAAAACAGCAAGGTTGGCAGATCCAACTCCTTTTCAGATCATACTGTAGCCTTTTATAGCCTCCACTACAAAATGTAGCCAACTTCCACTCTTTTATTTCATCTTTGTCCCTGTGTACTTGTTATTATGTCGATGGTTCGATTCATCTTCCCTAATTGGTTACTGAACTCTGGCAGCCAAATCCTAAATTCTAGGTGGTGTTCATGGACACACTCTAAATTATATTTTCCCACCTTTCCTCTGCACATTTAAGATAAAGTCAGTCATCTAGAAACAAATAGTGAAACATTTCAGTGCCATTTTACCTGACTCCTTAAAAGATGGCTGCTTTGACAGTAGGTTGATTTTCTGCACTTCTGGAAGATATTAATTTCTCTCTCCTGGCTTTATATAGATAATTATGGCCTGCTCAAGGTATATCCTCACAAATAAATAACGTAGCATGTCTCTCACTTTGAATATGCACTAAAGTTACAATTTTAAAATTAAAATCAAGGTATCTTCAGAAAACTCCAGTGCTGAAGGAACAAAGTTACCCTTTTTTCCCTAATATATCCATTTCTGAGGTCAAATACTCCAACTCCACTCCCCCACCCCCCCCGGTTAGGATCCAGACAGAAGATCTCAGAGAACACAATCCCTGAAAATGCATGAGACTTTCACAAACAGGCACATTTCATGCATTTCAACATACAGTTCAAGCAAAGTTACGGATACAAAAAGTAGTTCAGTCAAGAGAGCCACATTTTTACCTGAGTGTTAAAATATATAAATTCTCTTAGTTTCACATAAATTTGATTTGAATTTTATCCCATCTGTATTTTGATCTTGCAAAAAAACCCTTAGACAGAAATCTTTTCTTCCCAGGGTTTGATGATATTGTTCACCCATCAACTTTATCTGTATCTGAAGCAAAGAGACTTCTTTCTTAAGTAATGCCAGCTTATCACAGTTCCACGACAGAAAAATTCTTGTTGCCTAAGTAAGATGTTATGATCTGTTGTAACTATTAGCTGATTTTGCCTGCAAAATAAATGTAATAAAATGAGGGCTGTTTTAGAAGCTTGGAGTCTCACAGGGTGCACTGATCTTCCGCTCTGCTTTTGTCTCACAGTGTTGCAAGGACTTCAGGTTAACAACTGGCACTCACTCTGCTTATGAGCAGCATTTGCTGTAAAGATTCTTCCCTTTTCAGGAAGAGCTTCTAAAAGGTAATGTAACATTAAATACTAAAGGACTCTCTCATCATCTGATGTTGTGTTTTGAGGTGAGATTTAGCAGACAAATGCAAGGCCAGAATAGAGGCAGTGATGCACTTGCAGGACAAATGTCCTTTTTTAGTGTTTGTGGTTCATGCAGTGCTCACAGAAAACAGAAAGAGAAACATCCTGATGAAAAGCAAGCTTGAGTTCTTAAGAGAGTTTTTGATATTCTGCACACCAGGCATGACAACATAAGGCTGCTCACAGCCTGGGTGTCACTCCAAATTCCATTATACTTACATTAGATGCTGTTTGTTCCTCCTGCAAATGCACTGACAGATTTTTGCAGCCCTGTGCATGGGGTTTTTTTTAGTGTATGAAAGGTTTGTAGTTATTTTAGCTGTGGAGTTGCTAAAAAATTATTAAAATCAAAGTTCGCTCTCATCTACCCTGAACAAAGCCAAACAACATGTTCCTCTTTTAGAAACAAATGAATGGGAATTGGCTAGCACACCACTTGCACTAAGATGGCTGGGGCTGAAAAAAGGGTATGATGGCTTTATACATATTATAGAAATGAAAGCATTTCTGCTTGAAAAGTCATCATGATATCTAGCTCTAATTCCCTTTTTTTCCTTGCTTTCTCTTTCTGTTATGTAGCATCAGAGCAACAGCTGAGATGGAAAAGAAAACATTATTTGTACTATTGTGGAAGAGCACTTATCTTGAAAAGCGTAGATTTTATACAGATCAGAAAGAAACACAACACATGCAATTGGAAGGAAAAAAGGACAAAATCTGATAATAGAAAGTCATTCTGCTGGCAAACAGCTTTTCTCAAGGTGACATTGTCTATTATTAATATGAACAGTTTTTGCTGGTTTAGAGCATTACTGAATATAACATAAAGCACATTTATACTTGATTTATACTTGATGCTGAGTCCTAGTCCAGCCTGTAGACTTCAAAAGTGCATGCCTAAGATGAAGTGTAAGAACAAGAAAAACTTTACCCTTTCTCTGAACACTCACTCAGTCTTCAAGAATTTGTGGTTCTTGGATTTCCTCTGGTCCACACATCCTGCCTTCTGTGGCATCCACAAGCTAGAAAAACTCTTCAGCATCAAGGGAGAAAACTTGCACCCATTAATATCTCTCTCATAACTGCTTTAGTTTGAACAGAACAGGGTTTTACCCAGATGCACACACTTGTGCCTGCCATTCTTCAGCCTCACAGAAACCACTTACATGGCAAAAGCTAAGGCACAGAGGGGAGATTTGAATCTTGAAACTGCAATTTGGGCACTGACTCACAAACTAGTTCCCCCGAGGCTTCTCTACAGCCTCACATTCACCTTCAGTGCATGTGCCCCTGCCCTCTTGTACTGTTTCCCTACACCTTCTCCAGCACTCTGTGTCTCTATGGCCGACCCAAGGGATTTCCCCTCTGCTTCCTACTAAGGATCTTGACTCTCTTTTCTCTCCTCTAGTTTGCTCTGCTGGAAAACCCTGTCTATACTACTGTGATCCTCAAGCAAACAGCATTATGTGAAGATATGGGATGTACCACTTTGAGAATACTAATTAATCCTTCCTTCACCTGATTCAGGTCTGGCACCATTGTTCTTCATTCCACTTGACCAATGCCAGGAAGCTGTGTTTTTGATCAACCTTGGAGGTACAGTCACTTTAGTGTCTTTGAACTCTTAGAAGAGTGTGAAGAAGCCTAGAAATGCCAATGTATTCAGTGAACTTTCTGAAGAGAGCAGCACTTCAAGAAGAAGCCTTTTTTAGAATCATAGTTCGGGAAAAATAAAATCAAAGTTTGGTGATCAGTGGGACATAATATATCAAGGTCATTTTCCACAAAACAGAAGGCAGGGCCTTCCTCTGAATATCACCATGGTAAGTAATCTCAAATTTACCATCTAGAAATAAAGGCTATAATAATTTGGACATTGATATTAGAAGTTCTCAGAAAAAAAAAGAAATCTAGAAGATATTTAGATGATCTTCAGGAGATCCCATACATATCTTTGGTTTGGAGCAACACCAGCAAGTTCCTACATAAAGTGTCAACATATCAGCAAACCATGGAATATTGTATGTTTAAGCCAGAGAATTAAGTCAGGTGATAGCCAGAATGTGAGAAGTAAACATCTCCTATTCAAGCTTTTGTATCACAAATATTTTCATCATTGTGCATTCTCTCACTTTAAAACCCCCAAAATTAACAGCTCTCAAATATCTGTTTCAACTTAATTCATAGAATAATAGCAAAGTGAGAACATTAATATATTTGGGCTACTCATTCACCATTAACTGGAGGATCTGGAAGCACCTGTGGCTGCGTAGGTGTGTTTTTCTGCTCTTGTTGATTATCTTCTACAGGTTTCTGATAGAAACCACATCCTCTTACCCAGTATTGGGTAATGTTTATTAAAGATGCTGAGAGCACAAAAAGAGTAGCTCTCCCCCTCAAAATTATCTGGTACAGACATGCATGTCTGTAACTTTCCCTTTAACTGAACTGTAAACATGACCTTTGCCAACCAACAGTACTTTCCCAACTGAAAAGGTGTATCAGCTGCATGACACTGTGGTATATGATTTTGCAGAGCTCTGCACTTTCACCTGTGGGAAAAGTGAATTCAAAACAATTGTCTTGATTTATTAATAGACGGACCCTTTTTTTTGCCAGTGCAGATAACTGTCCACAGAGCTAAGCATGTGACAACCAGATTCTGTTACTTTCAAATAACAGTTTTAATATCCTGGCATTAAGGAGTGATCATCTTCAACTCCAGATGAAAATGCCAAGAAAATTAATAGTTAAAATTCCCATTAATTCTGTCATTATCTGTCTTAGAGGGATGTCATGTAAGTGCTATTAATGTTAAAGATTGTGAAATTTGAGGTGAGGGAAGAAGTAAAAAAGCAAATAAGTCAATGTTTCTTTTCCCATTCCAAGAAAACTAGACTTGTCAACTCAATAATTCCTTTTTTCTCACTGTTTTTGGTAGAATCAATACTAAGCTCCATAAATGCAGTAGACTGTGAAGACACACTTAATAAGCAACCTTTAAGTAGTTAAATGTCCAGGAAAAGAACAGCATGCTCAGTTCATTGTAACCCACCAGGATTTGCATCACGAGCACAGGACATTTCTATTTAGTTGCATATCTACCGGAATGCTTCTTCTTTTTATTAAACACATGAAACTATTATAAAAAGTAGTGTGGGAAGAGTGTTTTTTTCAAGACCTAATCACTCTATGGTGAATGGTATTGGGAAGTCCATTGCCTTTTCTTCAGGTTGATCTTGCATAGGTGATGTATGTATGAAAAGATAGTTATTGTTCTCTGTTAAACTTGTGTCCAGCTGCCTCCTGCTGTCTTCCAACCCTATACAAGAGCGAGCTGTGCCATGAAATGACAGACAAGACACATAAGCCAGAAGGAAGCCATCCACCAACCTGTCCACAGGCTTTCCAGTTTGCATGGTTGGGGACGACTCCCTCTGGCCCTGATAGGATAAGTACATTCAGTTTACAGCCCTGAGGCTGTGGCTGGAATATTCATACTCTAGCAAGTTTCTTAAAATGTAAGTTATAAAAAAACCAAACTTGCCTCCTCCCCTTTCTCCTCTCTCAGTTCTTCAGTCTTAATTTGCTGGCATTAGTGCTTACTGTGATCACACCTAAATCTTGAGGTCGAGTCCCAGCTTCACAAAAAATTTCAGAGTTTAAGTCTAAGTACGTGCCAAGTAACCTTTATATTGCTGAATGTCTCTGCAACTTGATTTCTATACAACAGTTCTGCAATTTTTGCTGCTTCTATTCAGAAGAATGTTACTTCATGGCAAGCTGGGGTTAGCCGTTCCCCTCTACCATCCAGCCCAGGTGCTCTTCATGTATAGTTAAAGCAAATACATTTGTTACACTTTGAAATTGAAGTTATATATCCTGGCTTTACGGGAATGTAGTCATGCAGAGAGATAGCAAAGAGTAGTAAATGCACTGCCAAATCTCAATGTATTTTTCAAATGTTTTGTTTTGTTCTTTTCCCTCTGAAAATAATCTTTCAAAGACTTAATGGCTATTTTGATCCCTAAGATTTGAACTCATCACATCCAACTTTAAGATCCCATTTGAAGCAGCTGAGGTAGGAGGCTGCTGGGCCCTTGGCTTACTGGCAATTGGTGAAAGGCACTTTCAGAGAACTAATTACTTCAGGGAGACTGAAGTATGAGCTGAGGTACCCATCCACAGTTTCTCGAGTGGAGATTTTACTCTCCTTCTGTCCTCCCAGAAGAACAACTTCCCTTTTTCTCTTTTTCTCTCTCATTATTTCTAACAAGACACCAGAGAAAATTATTGTTTGTCCGGCCAAGGGATATGTAATCTGCCTAATTCTATGAAGATGGTGAAATTTTCCAAAAACAGGAAATTTACAACAGGTGTTCCTAATAAGTTAAAGATTAATCAAATAAAACTTCAAATATGTTTGTTGGAAGACAAGCAGTCTAGTGTTGGTCCAGCGGTGCAAATTTAGGGTAGTAATAATTAGAAAGTTTTCAGATGATACAAGGAAAATAAGATTACTTTGATCAAGTGCAAAACCAAGGTGGTACAAAGCAACCTAACTCAGTGCATTATGTGAAAAGATGAAGAAGGAGGGAAAAGGAATACATACTGATATGTAAAAACTAAAAAAATACAGATGGAACAAAGAACCAGACCAGTGGGTCAGCTTTGGTTTAAAGGAGAATACTCAGATTTTCTCCTACAAGGCTACAACTCTGTTTTTCTGAGATGCTATGCTGTCGCTCATGCCAGAGTTAAACAGGTCTATAGTTTTATCTGATGAGAGAATATACCTGCCAGCTGCCTTTAACCCCCAGCTCTCTGAGTGTGAGTGGGTGCTGTTGCACCCTATTGTAGGAAACTTAAAAGAAGCATCAAGTTTGTCACTCAGCTTGTCTGTATTTTCTCAATAGCATCCTGCGTGTGGCACAAGCTCTGCACAAACCCTCCTGTCCCCAGAAAGCACTTCTGAAGTCATGTAAAACAAAACAATCCAGTGTGAGAACAGTGTAACCCCTTGTCATCTGAGATCCACAGTTCTGCATCTTTCCTGCACAATGTTTCTCCAGCTGAGCTGGCACAAGGTTATAAATCAGGTTATTATTGCTTTCATGGTGTAGTTAACAACATCTAATGAAAGCTGGTTCCTAATATTTGCTTAATAACGTTATCAGGTTGAAGTTTATTAGAGAGAGGAGAGTGAGCAGGCTGATAAAGCACCTCGGAATTAAGACTTAGAGGTAGCTTGACAGAAGGGATGTGATAATGCTGCCTAAATCTTGCTCTGAACTTTTCAACCAGAGATCTTAAAGCACTTGTAAAACACATATCAAGGTCACGTGTGGAGATTTTGGAACTGCCAAAGACTGAAAAGCAACTGAGCTGTATCACTGATGTGATGAGACTGCAGTGCTGAGGCTCCAGATTAGCTCTGTTATGCTGATATATCTGATAGCAATGGGAGGTACCAGGAGTGAACTATGCCCTGCAAACCCCTTCACTATGCACTTACGGGAAACAGGACATGGACAAATACTTTTCCTTAAGCAGTACTAAATTACTTCTCTCAGCCCTTGGTCCTGTGATATGGTGGCCTGACTAGCAGCATCTTCTTTTTGAAATATATTCAAAATTGTGATATGGGGGTTACAGAGATTTTCTAAGATAAAAATTATTGATAAACAACTTAGATACTAAAGGAGATTTTCAGCTTGTCTAAGTGGATATAACAATTTAAACCTTAAGTTCTAAAAAGTAAGTCCAACAAGGAGTGATAAAAGAAGTAGATTATTTATTTATTTACTCTACTTGGTCTATGTTCCCTGATACCATCATTCAGAGGACCAGCATTGTCATAACCCAAAAAATTGTATTCAAATAATAGGATTAAAATGGATAATTTCTCAAAGTATATATTTGAACTTTATGTAGAACTACTTGTGAAACAGCTAAGTACATTCTGGACTAGAAGTCTGTATATCCTCTTTCCGCTGTGGAGTGGAGGTGATGGCATTGCAATGTGCTCCAGAACTGCAGCATGCAAACTTTATTATTTGAATTTTAATCAGTGAGACAGTGCCAGATGATAAACTGAGCTAAATGAACTGAGTCTCACCAAAGAATCCAAGGAAGTTGCTCAATTTTATAGGAATTGTTGGGGGTTAGGTATCCTTTTTGTATTCTTTCTCAGATAGTGGAATTTTTCCCCATTTAGCTGAGAGAAGCCTTGATGGTTGGTACTTCTTAGGTGCTTAAAAAAGTCAAAGAATCAGCTGGGCCCAGGGGGCAGCTGGAAGGGAGTGGGGTTTCTTGGGGCCTTGTGCGGGACAGCGAGACAGACACTCTCGGAGCTGTTTTTTGCTGGGAGAGGAGGTTTTTGCCATCATCCAGATGGAGCTTCTTCTTCTTCTTCTTCTTCTTCTTCTTCTTCTTCTTCTTCTTCTTCTT
>VWYI01035084.1:32139-42644 GCA_013399455.1 Anthoscopus minutus | reverse complement strand
TCTCCATTTGTGGCCTCCGCTCCCCTGTCCTGCCGGACGTGCTGCAGCCCCAGCTGCCACCGCGGAGCTGCTGATCCATCTCCTCCACCGGCCCGGGACTCTCTGCTCATCCCTGCCATTCCGGCGAGGTGTTTTTCCTCAGAGCCTGCAGGAACTCCGGGACTGAGTGCCAGCTAAGGGGTTTGTGAGGCACCGCCTCCTCCAGTTTTCCCATCTCGGCCAAGATGAGGTCCCTGTCCTCTTCTGTTGTTAATACTGTAGTTATTGCTGTTGGTTTACCTTATCATATATATTAGTAAAGAACTGTTATTCCTATTCCCATATCTCTGCCTGAGAGCTCCGTGTTTTCAAAATATAATAATTCGGGGGAAAAGGAGGGGCTTACATTTTCTTTTTTTTCTTTCATTTCAAGGGAGGTTCCTGCCTTCCTTAACAGATACCTGTCTTAAAAACAGAGACAAAAATATTTTTAGTTTTATAAGAATAGTGTGAATTTTTTTTCAATTTTACCTTTTAATTAACATCCTCTATCTCTCCATCCTAATAGTGTTCTGCGGCTCTTTCATTGTTTGTACCTCTGAGGTCTGTCCTTTCCTCATGGAATCTATCTTAAATCACCCCTGTGGGAGCATGAGTGAGATTCACTGCAAGTTATAAAATGCCCACTATGATATGGTCTTCCTATGACATTAAATGAGTCAGCCCTCCAACCCTTCCCAGAGATGGAAGGCTTACTGGCAGAGCACAACATGGAGCCTTCAGTATTCTCACTGCAACTTTACTATGATAATATTGAAGGATTGAAAGGCAGCTTAGGTGAAATAATCATCAGTCTGTTGGCTTTTCTTCAGGAACCTTCAAAAGGGTAAATACTGATGATTTGGTTTTGTTGTTTTAAATCATAGCAGCGTTTGGAGGTTATTCCGCCGCCATTGAAGTCAATGGCGAATCTTGGACAGAGCTTGCCTGCTTGCTTCACATCAGCTATCAAACAGCTGCTGGATGATAATAGCTGTCAGAAAACAACAACCTGAGCTGAATGTGAACCAGAAAAATTTTATGCAGTTGGTTTCCAATGCCACAAGTTGTTTTTTTTAGCATGTCAAATTGTGGATTTTAGTGTATAACTCCAGAAAACTGTCCTTTCTGCATCATGGGTAGCAAATTTACATGCTTATTGCTGCCATCCTAATATTAGCAAGGGGACTAATGACTAGTAATTGATTCCCTTCACTTGAGAATAGATATGCCTGTTGGCTGAACCCTCAGCGTCTTGTAGTAAAGCATCAGAGAGGAAAACAAACCACTCTATAAAATTACAGAATGAGAAATTTGTCACCCAAAATGTCATGTCTGGTTTCAGTTTTTCTCTCTGTTTGTACTACCAAGATGTTAACAGGAGTGAGAAGACTATTAGAACAGCTATTTTCTTCTGAAAGTGAGTTTCTGTACCAAGGCTATTTATGTGTAATTGCATAATACACTTGCTGTATATAGATAAGCAAAAGAAATCTTATGAAATTGTCTCTACAAATTAAAAAATAAATAGTTATATTGGAACCCTGGAGTAATATTGAATAGCTAAGTATCATAATCCATTTAAGGACATTGAAATCACATGGATCAAAACAGTAATTAAAGCAGGTCTTGTGTCAACTTGATTAAGTATTTTATGTCTATCTGTTGGTAGTGTTTTCTATAATAACTGTCCCCAACAATGGACAGAAATAGGAGTCTTTGAGAAAACAGTACTGCTTTGATCATAGCAAACTGAGTTCAGTGCCCTCAAGTATTTATTAATCAAATATTTTATGTCCTACATTTACAGGGCAATTTAGCCATCAGATAATAAAACATCTAAAACAAAATGGAGACTTGCAGTAACAAGTAGAATGTCAATATATTCACAATCAAGCTGTCTTCCCAGTGAGATTGTCAGTGGGAAAAGCATTTATAAAAGGGGTGCTATAGGCAAAATTCTCATTAATGAGGTTAATTCAGTTCAAGTGCTGAAGTTTAAATTGTGAAATATTCAGATTAATTCAAACAAACTTTAATACAGAAGGCAAAATGCAATATAAATACAAGTGAGTCAATATTAGTTTCATTTTGATGGAACAAATATCACAAAGATTGGAAAATCAAACTGGAAATCCTTTCCTTACAGGGATTTTTTAAAGCAAAATGTTGAAAAACTGAATTGTTTCTGCAAAAGTCTGTTATACTTTTTAAAGAAAAGCCTGCAATTTGCCACGTCATTTTTGTTGTCTTTTTTAAAAATTTGCACATATTCAGTAATTGTCTGACATGTCTCAGCTAAAATTATAGCCATATTGTTGTCAAATTGAAAGAAATTAGACATGTTATAAATTAGAAATGTCTCTCGCACCAGTTCTCTTCCTAATGGGATTCAGCTGAAGTTTTCAGTGTAGATGAAAATGGCATGTGATGCAGACAGCAAATATGGCTGAGCAGATCTTATTCTGCTTCTGTCTTTTGCAAGGGTCCAACAGGCCTGATTTCAGGCTGTTTGTGGAAGGCTTTGCCATTTGGCATTTTGCAGCTTGTCCTGTGGGGCACTGGGGAATTAAATGTACCTCCCCTTTAGGCTGGATGGATTTTAGAGGATGACTGACATCTGGTGTTGAGGGAATGGACACTTGGTTTTCCATGGCCACAGTAAGCTGTTCCAGCTGGAAAGGTTGTTGGGTCGGATGGCAAGGAGCAGCAGATGAATTCCAAGGCAGGCTGATCATTTTACAGCTGAATGAGCAGTGCGTACTGTGCTGGACAGTTTGAGGTCTTTTCGAAGAATGTTAGGGAGGATTTAAATGCTGCAAATGACAAACACCATAAAATATCCACAGGGTACGGACTTGAGAGACTATTGAGTGACCAGTAATTACTGATCCTATGTTCTGTGATTCTATAACCCCAAACATCACAATACGAGGTATTAGAGTAAGTCTGAGCTTTCTAGAGGATAACATTGTGAAGCATATTTACTGATTAGTTATCTTTGCTATTATCATTGGTATTATTCCCTTCACCACCACGCCACATACATCACAGCATCGAGCTGAAATATCAGATGTCAGTCACCAGTAATTGGGTATAGGTTGTGGCCATATTGAATCCCATGTCAAACAGCAGGTTTGCTTTGGAGGGTTATGGGCATAAGACACAGATGGTGTAGACATAAATATGTCCAAACTGCCCTTCCAGCAACTGATACCTACCAAACAACCCTGTTAACATGCTTGCAACAAGAGTATTCTATTCTGGTTTATTATTCCTGTGCATCTGTTTAACTCTGCCTTAAATTTTAGGTATTTTCCTTGTTTCCCCTGGAAGAGGAGCACATCATCTCTGAAGACTCATCATCTGAAGCGTCACTGTAGAAAAGCATTTCTTTAACACCACAGCACAGGTTAGACACGTCAAAACTAGCCACTCAAGTGACAGAAATCACCTAAAAGTTCAGAAAGGTGCTTTCATTATTGTCCTCATAATATGCAGATAGTAAGTGATAGTACAGAAATCTAATAGTCCACTTCATTATATGTATACACACATTGAAAATATATGCAGGATTGTATACAGACATTTGAAAATGTGCCACGTAATAAGCAAATAGCTTCAATACCAGATAGGGAAAAAGCAGAATAGCAGTTCAGAAACAATGGCCAAAACCAATTTTTACACGTTAAACCAATGGATTGCAGAATAGGGAAGAATCCAGCTACAGATATTTGTTTTTTAAATGAAGATGAAAGTGTAATTTAACTGTAATTTAACACCAAAATTGAAAGGAGAGAAATACAAGAGAAAAGACTGAAATGTGTCTTTAAGTGTCTTTAACTGTCCAAGAAACATTTGAAAAGTAGGTTATTTTCAACACATTGTAGAATCAATATCTGGAAGTGAAGGAGAATTCATCTAAGCGCTGCTTAGTGCGTCTGCTCTAAGACAGTCTTCTGGATGTTGTTCTTAAGGCAAAGGAGATAAGGACAGGAGCCTTCAGAGGATTGATTATCCCTTCCTAAGATAGATTTACCAATAGGTGAAACTGATATTTCTCCAGGGATGTCCATATCTATTTACTGATGATAGTAGGAGATTACATAGGTAGTCAGACTAAAAACTATTATTCTTGTGAAATTTGGCTCAAGTCAGAGAATACAAACAGTCAATAATGAAACATAAACATCTAAAAGAAAATCTATGTTTTGGCCATGCCAGATCTTCCAGTCCAACTTTTGACTGAATATTTTAATGATATGTTTACAAGCAAGCTTTCATATGCTCTTTGAGTCTTCCTCCTGTAATTTCTATATTCTAATTATTGTAATTATAGTCAGTATGCACACTAATGCAATCCTAAAAGTGCTTTTGATGTGCGTTTATTGCACAGCATTTCTAAGATTTTTTACTTCTCTGAGGCAAACGGTTGTGGGACTAACATCAATTTGCATTACTATGGACAATTGAATCAGAACCAAGCTCAATGTCAAATTCTTCTCCTTGTGTCTGAGAAATGACTACTGTTTGTGATGTGTCTAACACCTGCTACCTCCAGCTTGAGGGTAAAAGGATAAGTGAATGGACTTGATTTCATTTCTCAGCCTGCAGTAAATCGAAGCAAAAATTAATGCAGAAGCTGAGGGGGATGTCTGCTGCGACTTTCATTTTCTAAATTAAACTTAGTCAGCCAGCATTTTGGTAATGAGTGATTTAGGAGAGCACACAGGAAGGATAAGCAGCAATAATATGATGAACTGCAGTTTTATATTATCCATCTAAAGAGTATATTGACAAAACTTCAATCTTTCAAATACAAAATTCTGAATGTGGAATTGCGTCCACCGTGCTATAAATATTTTGTCTTGTCACAGGAAGTAACTCAGTTTGAATTCATTCTGGGGACATGAAAACCTCCTGGTGCCTGTATAATCAGTACCTCTTGCTCTTCATTTTTAAATAATCATATGGTGATTCAGCTGGAAGAGATTTTTGCTGTTCAAAGCAGAGTAAGCTATGAGACCAGGTTGGGTGGCACAAGGCTTTACCTACTCAGGTCTTCAGAACTTCCAAAACTTTTCAGACAACCTACTTTCCTGTATGACTCTCCTTGTAGTGAAAAATCTTCATTATATCCATACTGAATCTCTTTTATTGCAATTTGGGCTTGGTGTTTTAGTCTTCTGCCATGCAACCAAGGACCTGATAACCCCCAGCAGGTGCTGCGGGGTGCTATTAGGCACCCTGACTCTGTGTCTTTTCAAAGGTCCAAAATGCACAAACCCAGCCCCCTCAGCCTCCCTCGCAGAATCAATGCTCCAGCCCTGGCCAGATTAATTGTATTCACTGAACTCCAGTTTTACAATACCTTCCTTGTATTCAGGGCCATAAACTATATGCAGTGTCTAGATGTGGTGTAAGTACTGCTCAGAGCAGGATAACCCTTTGCTCCAGGTGGTGCTTCTACCCACAGAGCCTGGGATGCTGTTGGAGGTCCTTGCTGCTGGGGTACACTGCTGGCCACGTCCACCTTGTGCTCACCAGCATACCCAGGTCCTGTAAACAGAGACATTTCAAGGCCCTGAATACATCAAGTGTTTAATTGCCCTGCCCAGCCTCCTTTGGGACCCCCAGCTGCTCTTCCTGTCCAAGACCTGATTTCAGCCCAGTCAGGCTCCATCAATCCCTGCAGTGAGACCACAGCAGTGCCAGGATCCAGCCCCTGTCTGCTCCTTTGCTGCTGGGCTGGAGCTGTGCCCTGGACCCCGTTCATTGCTTTCTCTGCCAGAGCCTGTCAGTGGACCCCATTACCAGCCCCATGGGACTGCTCCCCAAGGGACAGGGCACAGCCAATTCTAGACCTCCCTCAGCTCCAGCTCCCTGGCCCTGGGGTTGCTGCTGGGCCACACTGCTCCTTCACAAAATACATCCCTGCCACGCAGCCCTGGCTTCCTTTCCAGATCCAGGGCTTCACATTTGTCCTCGCTGAGTTTCACAGGGCTCCTGGTGGCCCACTCCTCCAGCCTGGCTAGATCTCTCTGAACAGCAGCCTTGCCATTTTCCTGCATAATATATGTATGCAAACTATACACATATATACATAAATGCATCACTGCCCTACATTTTAGAGTATCAAAATGGTTTAAAGGATCTGTCACCCTTCATGACTATATATGCTTCTAAAAGAAGTACAGTGCTAATGAAATTCTGTACAATAACTGTGCTGTCTACTGTGTTTGACGGGTAAAAAATAACTCTCCTAATTCTCAAGTGAATAATGCCCTCCTCATTTTCAGTTCTGTAAAGGAGAACCAAAACTACTGCAATTTTACATTGGCTCATGCTTTTTAAAAAGCAGAATAAACAATGAAGCAGCTGCAATGTTTACTGACATTTGTAGGTGTCTTGTAGGTATATTAAATTGTTGTGGCTAAATTTAATTTCAGCATTTGGTTAAGAACCCAGTGAATTTTTACTTTATGGCAAAGAATTTGCTACACCATTTTGGCAGCATGCTCTTCTACTTGGAAAATGATATGTGACTCTTATGGCAGGAGATGTTTCCCAACAGACAAGTCCTATTTTAGATTTTCTGGATGAAGCTGAAGCATTATTTTTAGAAAGATCTTACTCTGGGCAGAGACTGTTATTTAACTTCATATATTCTTTTTAGTTATCTAGAAAGACCAGATCAAGGACAGAGAGTTGACTTCACTTTTCTAAAGATTTATTACTTCCTTGTGAGATGAAGGGTTTTTTTATATTCTTTGTAAAAATCTGAAATGTCAACATTGTATTTGCTTTTTTTTTTTTTTACTGGATTGCAAATTAAACTTTTTTAAATGGCCATAAGAACTGGTGAACATCTCACAAAAGAAATATTAAAAAATCACAGAATAAGCTGAGTTGGAAAAGACCCATAAGGAACAATTATGGTGAGACCATATCCTGATGTTGTAAAGATGCAGGATTAATGCTTTATTTCAAATGGAAAAAAATAAACAACCAAAAAATATCAGAAAGGGCTTAAAACTGTCCAAAAGGTTTTTGTCTTTTTTGCACAGTATGCAGGACACCTAAGCTATTAATTAGGGTATCTCAGTTAAGTTCCTGAAATAAGTCATGGTGAATTGAATGTTTCTTATCCATAGAATACTTAATTAAATGATATCAAACAGTTGCAGAAGATGTGAAAAAATACATTTGAGTCTAGAAAAAAAAATACTTTCCTGCTATGAGACTTACGTCCATATTCTTATTTTGGATCAATTAAATGTGAACTCTGCATTCCAGATGAGTGTCCTATATGATTTCTCTTCTTTATCTCTCTAGAAAATGGGTTCTGACCCTGATGTATGTTAATAATAACATAAAACATTAAGTTACTACAAAATGTTTTGCTTCTGGTGAAAACACCTTGTCCAGTTAGCAAACATATAGATGGATTTTTTTCTGCTAATTAGCTACTAACCATCTACCATGCAAGAGGGATACCATGCAAGCACACATGGAAAGGATAGGTCTCTGCCCAAAAGAGAACAAAGGAGTTAAAAAGGCAATATTATCCCTCTTTTTACAGAGACAGAAGAAAGGGATAGAAATTGCAAGCAGCCTGTGGTTGAACCTGGCATTCAGTCCAGGTATTCAGTGTCCCCACTCTCTGCAGCAACTCCAAGGCTGTCCCTAATATTAACACTTGTTTAATTCTCTTGCAACTAGCTTGTAAGGAGCTTGTCAACTAGACAGAGACTAAAGATTATAGAAATATATGCTAGCCATGCTAAAAACAGAATACTATGTCCATCCAGCAAAATAATGTGTAGGTATATCTTTGTGGAGATAAAATGATACAAGATGTAAAAATAATTAGAGGAGATATAACAGCTTTAAATCCACTACTCAGTTTTATTTTTAGAAATTCCTTTCTTCATAAGGTCAGGCTGTAAGCTTGATTTTTACGTTTTTAGTATCTGATCCCACTCAGGTGTAAATATCTTGAGAAATAAAGGGAAAGGAAAAATGAAAATACAGAGGCACAATGAAAATTCACAAAGTACTTAGAAGAGAATATCACCAAAGTTCTGTGCAAGAAATGTAGCATTTTGAGTGGCTTCTCATGTCTTTTCAGTAAGTTTGTGAAAATTATCTAAGGTTTATGCATGCTGCTTCTATATCTTCTGTAACAGTTTGAGACACTTTATGATGCTGTAATTTAAAAGAAAGTGTCTGTCTTACAAACATTTTTCCCATTTCCCAACTGTCTTGTTATTTCTAGGGAACACTCAGCAATACAGACAACTGCATATAAATTCCTGTTCTTGCAGTGGATAAGACCTGTTAAACTGAAAGCAACATTCGAGTTTGAGGGGTACAAAGAAGCCAAATGTCGTTGGGTTGGTTTTTTTTTCTGTTATTGCTTCTCACAAGCAGCTCTTAAAATATTCAGTGATTCTGTAGTAGTCCAAAGCTCTTCAGTATCTGTAAGCCTAGTGTGGCAGCATTGCACAGAATAGGTCAGGCATTTTCCAGTAAATAAGCTTTCCTGTTGGATGGACATGCAGTAATGTCAACAAGCTTGCAGCTAGCTTGTCCCAGAACCCTGAGTGGTCTATTTCCAATTTACTTTTGCCTGCAGATGTCCAAGACTTTGTGGGGACTGTCCTAGGTTAAAACGCTTTGTGGTGTCCCAGCTTTGTAGCCCTAGGCATCCTTGGCATTGAGACAGGTTCCAGGCTTGCTGGACCTAAAGCTTCCCATTGTCACAGTGTCACACAGACTGCACAAGAGGCTGTATCTGATGGATTAACATGGCTTATCTTTAGACACTTACAGGAGGCTCCTAAATTAGAAACTGTCAGTATGGGGGATAGGGACCTACAGACTGCAGCGGAAATTGTTGCTGGATTAGATCTCCAGATTTCAATTTAATGTAAAAAAAAGGTATTTTATAGATATATATTGCCATCTACAATAAGATTTTTAGGCCTCTACTCCAAATTTTCTAGTTTACTTTCTGAAAAGAAACACGTCCTCACTACCAAGTTGCTAGTAAAACATTTCTAAATGTTAATGCCTTTCTTTCCTGTTCCATGACTTAAGGAGGTAAATTTTTAGGTTCTAGATTAAAACATTTTGTTTCATTTAAAAGAAAAATGGGACAGAATCCCATGCTATCCCCAGACAGAGACAGAAGGGACAGGTAGTTATTTTCACTACTTAAAGGCAACGCTATCTTAAAATACAAGTGCGTAAGAGGACAGTAAAAACAGCTCTCACTGTTATTTTCATATTGTTACATCTAATGGATTTTATTGGGGTGGATCACAAGTCCTTAGGGATTTATTCAAGAAATCATTTCTATGTTCCCCTTAACAGCTGGAAGAAGAACTTTCAAATGGTATATGTTTCTGATTTATTTTTCCCTGTTGTTGATGGCTTGGATGTTTGATTCAGATAATTGATCCAAACTACAAAAGCAGGGAAGTACAGACCATGTATATTGGTTTTAATCTGTGGTTTACAGTTGTACAGAGTTGCAGATTATTATTTTGGGCTTGTCCATAACATACTTAGCTAGCCTGGGAAGTCTAGAAATTTGACCATGAGTCTTGAGAGTACAAAATGTGTTCTGTTATTTCCAGAATTTTGAGGTATGGTGAGACCACAAATACTGCACCACTTACCACATCTCCAAATTTTGATCCTTCTGTTCCTCAATATAATTGAAAGACATTAAAAACAGTCATGACAATAAAAGCTCAGTTGCTTAAACAGTATTTTTCTAGTCTTTGAGAACTTTTCTAGTTATGTATTAGCCGTAATGAAAATAAAAGCATTTGCTTTCAGCTGATGTTTAATCCAAATATTACAACAGTTTTCTTCCTCCAAGTTTAACCAGTGTGTATAAGTCTTAGTCAATGCCTTTTGAATCTGCACTCTCAGGGCCAGTCTCTCTGGCAGAGTTGTTCGTCTTTGTGCCACATCAACTATGAAAAGTATTTGGAAACCTGGTTAAATTTGCAGTTCAGCTCAGATTCATAATTCTTCTGCACAGACAGCATGGCTCAAGATATCTGGACAGTTACGGCATGTATGACGTCTTCTCTATGCTGCTCTTGTGCATTGATGATTCAGACCCTGCTTTGGCTTTGAAGAGATGTGCTGGTTTGACCTTGGTTGGTATTGGAAAAGAAGGAAGTAAAACATCACCGGAAATGGTTCTCCTGAGAGAGACTCTTGGGAGTTTCAGAGATAGCCAGTGACTGTCCAGTTCTGAGAACTGACAGCTCTGTAAGCTATTCAGAGCTAAGTTCCACCCCCGTGAATACCATTGTGAAGCCCGGGAAACTCTGAACTCGTTCTCTTGGGTTTCCGGCGGCTGAGGGTGACAGAGCTGTGAGTGGAGGGAGGCCCGGCCAGGCCGGGCCTAGCTGGCCAAGCCAGGCTGGGCCGGGCCGAGCCAGCCAGGCCGGGCCGGGCCGAGC
>VWYI01035084.1:0-32007 GCA_013399455.1 Anthoscopus minutus | reverse complement strand
TGAGAGAAACAAATATGGGGAGATGGTGGCCTGTTCAGTGTGGACTTGACCAGAGGTAACAGATGATTAGAAGCAGCAGATTTTAAAGAAGCAGTGGTGCTTTTGAGAAGAAGAAAATGACTTGTGTCTTTTAGAGATGAAGATGATTGTAGAAATCGGTAAAGTGAGTTTTTTGAACAGCCCATCTTTAAAAATGACACCCCATAAGTTGACAATGACCCATTGACTCAGTGAAAGAAAATGGGAGGAGTTTCACAATAACAGAGTTTTTCTAAACTGGGCAGCTGCTGTTTTGTGAAGATGCAAGCCACAGAGAACTGTTCTTGTGGACATATCTCCAGAGTGTTGAAAAAGAAGACTCCTTGCCCTATGTGAAATAGAGAAAGATTGTCGTAGAAGTGATAACTGATTTTAAAAACCCCAGATTTCATTTTTGTGTTGTCAGGTGGGAAAGAGATGAGTGGGTGGGAGAGGGAAGTGTTCTGGAGGTTTCATTTGGACTTTTCCTTTTCATTTCCTTTTTAGTTTGTTTTATTAATAAATTTTCCTCATAGTCTTGAGTTTAAGCCTGTGTTTTCCTTTCCTCTGAAATCATATCTCACAACAGAACATAAGTGAGCTGGTAAGTTTTGGCTAGCTCTAAACCCACAACATTCTTTGGTGCATTGGCCGGGAAATTTCAAATTGGCAATTTTAAAACCACTACAAGAGAGAAGTATGAGTTTTAAGTAAATGATGATTCCAAATAAAAAAAGGCTTAAATCCTTTCTTTTGAGAGCTTTGCCAAAGAACGCCTTAGAGGCCAACCTATAATTTAAAAAATAAGGAAAACTCTGGAATGGGTCAGCAGGGGCCCTTTATATTTTAAATATTATGCTGGTTTGAAATTTGGCATTCTTTGGAATTTCATATATCACTCAGTGCCAACTGATAGCCTGCAAGTTGAATCAGTATACAGCTGACTTGTGGTCCCATCCTTTTTTCCACTAGATTGCTGTGGAACTTATGGTTCTTATTTGAATTTGTTTTTATACTTTTGCCAGTTGTTGAATATTTCCCCATCCGCCTTTGTCAATAGGATTTAATATATTTTATGTTTGGGTTTTTTAATGAATATCTCTTTTGTTTTGCAATTTTCCAACACTGTAGGCATATTTCCTTACTCCTTCTAATGTTTCTGAAATAGATTGGTACTTTGAAGTAAGATGTTTTAAACTGATTACTGGTCTTCATCTTTTTTATAAATATCTTACTGGTTTAGTCTTCATTGCCTTTCCTGATTTCTTAGACTAATATACCACACCTATCACACAAGGATTCAATCACAGATGCTTTACTCCACCATGGGTTTTCTGTATGTTTTATCCTATTGGTCTAAACCATGTAAAGCAGAAAACCAGAGATGAATATTATTTAATATTATTCCTGCAGCATAAGTAATTCATGCCACATCTATATCTTAACATGTGTTGTGGTTTATCCCTGGCAAGGAGCTCACCGTCACATAGTTACTTGTTCCACTCAATGGGATGGGGGAAGAGATCAGCAGAGTAAAGGTGAGACAACTTATGGGGTGAGTAAAAAGCAATTTAACAGGTAAAGTGAAAGCTATGCATGCAAGGCAATTAAAAAAAAATAAGCTAATTCACTACTTCCCATCAGCAGGCAGGAAAACAGGATTCCATCACATGTAACCCTAACCATATCTTGGGAATGCTATAGCTTTGAACATGTCCCTGTTCTCTTCCTTTTCTTCCAGCTCTATATGCTGAGCATGTTGCCATATGGTATGGGATATCAGCTGGGGTCAGCTGTCCTCACTGTGTCCTTCCCAACTCCTTGTGCACCAGAGCCTCTTTCCTGGTGAGTACAGATGAGATGCAGAGAATGCCTTGGCTCTGTGCAAGAACTATTCAGCAATAACTAAAGCATCCCTGGGTTTTCAATATTGTTTCCAGCACAAATCCAAAGCACATCCCCATACCAGCTACAAGGTAAAAATCTACCCCAGCCAAACCCAAGTACAATCTATCACCCACTTTGGTAAGCAGTGCTGTGATCCTGACCTGAGAAGCACGAGGTTTAAGTGGGAAATAGAGCATGTATAACTTTGATAACTATGAAAAAAAAGTTTTAACCTAACACATCACATTTCAAATTTTCCTCCTCATTGTTGCGAATGAATGTTTTAAGATCGTTTAAGGAATGACATGCAAAAGTATCACCAAAAACAAGTTTAATATAAAACAAAGGCACAACAAAGTTTTTGTCAAAATTCACTGTACTGCTTACTAGATTGTTAAAATACAAAGAGAAAAAGCCAACAAAAATCCAAAGTGAATCAATTCAAACCAAAATAACCCCAAAACTATCTAGATGGAATCTTGGGGGCGGGGAGGGTGAGGGGCAGAGGGATACATGGAATGGATAGAAAAAGGTAAAGATTAAGAGGAATATTGAAGATCTTCCTATTGAGTAACTCAGCTCAGAGTACACCTCTGTGCTAAACTGAGCCTAAATTGACCAAGGGTTTATTCTTAAAGGCCCAACTGGACTTAACAGCACATGATTGATAGCTTAAGTTAAATGATTTAGCAAAGGATTAATGTAGAATTTACTGTATCACAACCGTAACTTGCTTACAGGCCTGACTTTCTACAAAATTAAACTAATTTAGAATCTATGGGAACAATATTCCTGAGTACATTTGCTATAGCATGTTCACACTCACATGCACACAGACATAGTCTGTATATATGTGAAAAATTCCACTCGAATTCAGTGAAATTTGGATGCCTCTGCATCTTCTCAAGGAGAAAGGTGGGTGTCAGCCCAGGATCTGTTGTCATTTGGGATCCTCTGTGTACAGCAAACTGGAGAGAACATTGGCCCCAAGAGGAAGATGTTGGCCCCAGCCCTCTGTGGTGCAGGAAAGCTCCAAGGGTCTCACTTTGGACTGGTTTTTATAGGGTCTCAAGAGAGTTGGCTTTAGTCACAGTAATTTTCCATCCTGGCCACAATTCAGGCTGGCAACATTCTTTGAAAGTTTGAAAATAATATTCTACTTGGATTGCTATTCAGGCTTGAAAAATAAGTTTCCAAGGTTGTTTATTAAAACACAAGAGCTCCTTAGACAGCACAAGTTCCTTGGAGCAGACAGTGTTTCTGATAAGCTCAAGAGGAGCTGAGCCCAGCTGCTGCTCATCAAGGCCAAGGACTGGGAAGCATTTCTCAGATCACAGTGTGGCCTGAGGAGGGGAGTGGATGCACCACCATGCTCATTTAGGGATTATCACATTTTATTTGGAAGTGTCTTTTATATTTGAAGCGGAGTTTCATAGAAAACAGTCCAAAGATATTGTGACAAGATAATAATTGTAATACAGTTCTACAAAATGTTTTGCTATTTCTCCTTAATAATTTTCTGAGGAAGAAAATGGCGTGAGACAAAAACATTATCTGCATATTCAGGACTTTTACAGCCTTTAGCTTTTCTCTAAATAAATTTTTCTTCACTAATATTAATTATTAAAAATAGATAAATAGATAATTTAGACTGAGTTACTAGATATTGGAGAAGAGAGATTTTTTTCTAAAAAATTAAGAAAATGTTGATTGGTTTAGTCATTCTGTTTCTAATATATATTCTAATTAATTAATTTGATTAGGACTGATAAGGAACATTAATTTTTATTTTGAGGTCGTGGCTTTGTTGCTCACTGGTATCCATTTTTTCCCTAGAAATGATCCAAAATTCTGTCTCTGATTAAAAAACGTAATTGTAACTTAGTTAGTTATTTATTCAACATGTCATTCTTAATTCATGTCATGTTCTAAGTGGAAATTTATAAGTTCTCTACTTTAGAAGTTATAATATTGGAAAAGTCATATTGATTTTGGATCTTCTGCTGGGTTTGGATTAAGATTTTGATGTATTTTGTTGAGTTTGGAAAGTTGATTTGAATGTATCTCTGAAAAAGGTCTTGGGATGTTTGGGGATAAATTCTGGCTCTACTACTGCTGATGGCAGGACTCCAGTTGAACATTAGCAGGGTAGGATTTCATTCTTGCTATATACCAAGTTTTGACATCCACATTAAGAGGAAGTGAATCACATTCTAGAAGTATTTATTTTCCCTATTGACTATAAAAGAAATCTACCACAGATGTGACTGGAGTTATGTGAGGTGAACTCACTCAAAGTTACTGAGCCTTCTATCTTTTCATTGTACTCAGAAATATGAAAAATGTATTTAAAAAGCCCTCAGAAATGCTACTTGTATTTTTATATTAGCTATGAGCTTGGTTATGATCCATAATTTTTCTTCCAGAATGTTGACAAATACAACCAGACACTTTCTAATAGAAAGAGTTAAGAAAGCTGAAGCACAAACTTTGAACTAGCAATTAACACAAACATAGATATACACACACATAAAAGTGTGTAGGGAAATTACCATACACTATTGTTAGTAGATAGAGAGTGCTCTCTCCAACTTTGATCATTCTGTTGCACATCTTCATATACAAAAGCTTTAAAGGTGGATTGGAAGGCGAATGTTTAGGTTTTGAGGGAATATTCATAAAAATATCAGTGTAAAAATTGAGCCTGAAATAAAATGTGAGATTTAGGAACTGAAGGCATGTCTGGTCTTTCAACAATTGGAAGTAGTAGGATGAATTAGCAAACAAGGAACTTGTTTCTTGAGCTGTTTTATGGAACAGCAAATAAAAAGATTAAAAAAGAGAAATA
The DNA here is from genome assembly GCA_013399455.1 of Anthoscopus minutus. Classification (NCBI taxonomy): domain Eukaryota; kingdom Metazoa; phylum Chordata; class Aves; order Passeriformes; family Paridae; genus Anthoscopus; species Anthoscopus minutus. The sequence continues at coordinate 27,254 of VWYI01035084.1, read as the reverse complement.
ATAGAAATGAAGTGAAGAACCAAGAGCTGCATTATTCTGAATGTAGCAAGTTGTGCTTAATCAGAATAAAAGATGTCATCACATTTAAGACATAAGTCTTACCTTCATATATGGGCTGCAAAGGCTGTATTTTATATTTTAGGCATATTATTTGGGTGTAATCTTGAAGATAGGGGAGAAAAAAGTGGAGCAGAGAATGAAAACTTAGAATGATATTTTAATTAATCTAAAAATTTGGAATAGAAGTGCAAATCTGTGAAACAACAGAATAGTTATGCTGCTAGAATTTGTTTCCTTAGGGTCATGAATAAGGGCAAGAGAAAGGAATGGGAGACAATAAACAACAATTAAAAATATCAAACAAACAACAAAAAGCAAGAATAGAGAAAAGGGGAGATCAGAAAAAAAAAAACAAGAAAGATAAAACTGGTGATGGTGTTCTATGAACAGGTAAAATAAAAGATAAAAAAATTTGCTACAAGGAGATTCATAATGAGGAAAGACAAGGTGAGTGTAAAAAAGGACATTTTAGGTGGTAAATGTTGCAAAGAAAACTACTGAACCTTTGCAGTAAGGCCAGAAGGATTTTTTTTTAAAGAAAAGCAAAATACAGAAACTTCTGTATCTATAAGAAGAGACGAAGACAAAAAAAAAAAGAAAGCTGAGGAGAGACCCAAGTGGGGAGGTTTAAAAGCTTTATGTATTGGAAAAAAATAAAGAGGACCCATGTAAAATAAGAAAGTTGAGGCAGAAGAAAGGAGAGGGTCAGAGATCATGTACAACAGGCAGAACACATCTTCAGAAAATTACAGGTATGCCTTTGTATCTGATACATTTAATTGCAAACATAAATGTACCTACACAGCAAAAGTAAAATATTTCATCTTACTACACTGTAAGTGGAAACTTTTTTCCTATGAAAGGAGAAAAATCATTATTTTGCTTGGCATACACTTTAATAACATTAATCATGGTGAACTCTTGTAGTATTACTACGAGTATAATATAATCCACCAGGAATTCCACTGTAATTAAACTAATTTCATCCATATTTGTTACTTTATATTAACATTTCTTTTTCTTTTATTTCTGATCTCCTTGCAGCATGCTTAACACATTCATCACAAAGGTCAGAATAGTTTAATGTATCCAGTATAAAAGTTTTAATGGAAAATCAGACAGTTTATAAAATAAAAGGGTATTGTCTCTATTGGCCAGTAATAACATTTCAGATTTGACTATTCTTTATTTCTTCTTCATGGCAGTGCAGAGTTGTCTCTGTTCCATAGAGACTTGGTGCTGCTATCCAGATTATACTAGTGACTGCAGAACTTTAGATTCATCCTAATCTGGACAAAGAAAATAAAAAAACCCAAGAACAACCATATTTCTATTTGATATCTATTCAGACATCTCAGAAGTTAATTGAACTGAGGTATCTGTATTCCACTTCTAACATACCTTTAAGAAGCTAGACTCTGCCCTTCAGCACCAAGAAAAATGTGTTTCTATGATTTTACATCTCATCTATATGATTGCTAAACACAAACCACAACTTACACATCAACTTAAATTCCAGTTTTGGCTCTGTGTCAACATAAATAAGTAATTTGATCATGGATATGGTTAGGTGAAAGCCTTTTATGCTAGAAAAATCCTTGCTCTCATATAATTGGGAAAAACTCTACAGATCTCCAGCATGTTATTGCAACTTCAGTGGCATGGGGGTTACCTTTCTAGTTGCAGAGTTCTGGATAAATGGTGACTTACAGTAAAGATTTGGAAATGTCTCTGAGCATTAAATGCAGCTATCAAACAGAGAGAATGTAGCCTTGAATAAAAGAATAAGCATCCCCCTGAGACTAAATGTTCTGTGTCCTAGAGATAATAAAATTAAATTTACTCATGATCTAATGTAAATAGAAAATATTTCAGAATCAAAATTACTCCAAAACATTCTGATATGCCATATATTTTAGCTTAGCAATGTCAGCTGACTTGGAAAAGTATCAACAACAGTTACATAAATTTGTGCTAACAAATGCTATCCAATTGGAAATCTAGGTCATTCAGTCACAGTTATAAGCTGCATTAAAAATATAGTAATCTTCAACCTTCAGCCTACCCAGGAGAGTCTTTTTTCAAAGGTGGAGCAGTGACCTACTTCTTTCCTGCTAACTGAGTATCTAGAGAACCCTGGAAAAAAGGAAATTTAGTTTGTACCTCTTATTGGACAGGTGAGGGGGTTTAACCCATAGCACTTAGATCTGAGAAGAGTGACCTAATTCCCTCAGTATAAGATATTTGGGAAATGGAGTAAGTGCAGCATCCCTTCTGTTGACAGTGGGATGGGCATGGAAAAAGTAAAAGGCCATATTCCTGTGGGAAGTAACAGCTTCAAGTCCTGGATCTTGGCCCTTGAAATATTTTATCTACTATAATTTTCAAATAAAGTAGGAATTGTGTGCTTCAGATTTCAGGTGAAGATGTCTGCATTTTTCTGTCCTCATGTAGGTGTCCATAAACAACCTAGATAAGAAAACTTTCCCTAAAGCTATTGGAATTGTAGTCAGCACAGTCAGCAGGACCTCTGGCACAGCTGGTGAAATGTCTGCTCTAAAATGAAGCAAATCACTCCCCAGAATTATGTGATCCAAGCTCTTCTGTACATCTGACACATTAATCTGTAAACTGGCTGCTTCACATTCCCCTGAGGCTCCTGGCAGCAGGACACTTCCCTGCCCTAGGTTCAAGAGCCTTGTGGCTACTTTGAGTTTCCTTCCTGCCCTGACCCTTTATGCCCCATGTCTCTCATGCACCAAACTCCTCTGCAGTAATGGTTTGAAGGAAAGCAAACATGGGGACCTCAGGCAGGTAAAAAGCCAATCTGGTGGCTGGGGAAGATGGGAACTGCACACAGAAATCTGCTCAGGCTGAGGAGGATCTCGACTCCCAGACTCACAGTTCCCAAGTAATTGTTAATTGCTAAATAGAGGATGAGGTTTGACTTCTTTAGTCAGTAAGCAGACACACCAAGGGTGTGTACCATAATGAGGAGGTTTGGTGCACAGCTAACAACTCAGTCTTGGAAGCTGGGCTGGATGCCAGCATTGATCTGCCTAGTCCTGAAGTACAGTAAAGCTTGGAAAGAAAATGTCTCTTTTTGGATTTCTTTTTCCTTCTTCTTTTGCAGTCTTAGTCTATACTGTAAAATAAGAGGTCATTTACCAAATTGTTTTTCATGGAAGTCAGGTGCTTACACTGTAACTTAGACAGGATTTAGGAGAGCTCCTCTATCCTAGGAAGTGCAGAGTTAGTAGACCAGGCTTATAAATAGAATTTTTTTTGGTCATTTTTTTCTGGAAAGTGGATATACACATAAATACATACCTACATCTATATAAAAGTAATTATCTTTTCAGAAAGGTACACTGAAACTTATTTCTTTGTTTACCATTAAAAAACAACAACAGCAAAACATCAAAATAATTATGTGGAAGAAGAGTTCATATTTATTTTGCTAGGCGTTTCAGCATCCAAGGGCTGCAATCATACCTTAGACTGCAGCTGTGAAGGGGTACCTCTGCAACAAGCCAGGTACCTAGCAATCTGGAAGTAGTGCAAATAGAATAAAAGAACCAGAGATCTTGGCATATTACTAAGGGGAAAAAAAAAAAACCAAAGAAAACTATCAAGAATTATTTCAGCACTGGAACTGAACCTTTGAAGATGAATGCCAATGAAAACATCAGTGTGAAAGATTTTTTTAAGCATTTCTAGAAGATTAGAAGCAGAAGGATTTGATGTGCCTGTAAGGATAATAAAGAAATGCCTCATTCTAGCAGAGTTTAGGAAATACTGTTCCTGTGCTTCATGCTGGTGAAAGGCATATACAATTTGCCCTGTTTCCTATACCTACTTTAAAGTTATTCTTTCAAAGTGCTTTTTGAATTCAGAACGTCTTATATCACTGCCTTGTCAAAGAAAAATCATAGATGAAAATGCTGCTTTTTCAGGCTAGACAACATGTAGAACTAACTCTTCAAGCAGTGTAAATCCCAAGAACTTTGTTCTCCATGCCCTGAGACATTTTAAAATTAATGGGGTTTTTTTGTTGTTGCATTTTCTGTTCACAATAGATGCTCTCCCCTGAGTATTTACAGTCTCACTTTAAAGAAAGATGCCTACACCTTACCATATCTTTATGCTATGCCCACAAGGTATCAGACATTTTAGGCAAGTAACCCAGCCCACAGAGAGCCAATATACAGGCAGATAAAAAATGGAACTGGAAACAATCGAGTGAGTTTATTGCAAAGCAGAAGCTTTTGTCATCAGAGAACCAACAGAGCTGGACTACCCATAGCTTTGTGTTCTGTGACTGGATTTTCTGCTGTCCAGGGAGGTGAGTAATGTAGAAAAGGTCTTCCTTAAATGAAGTCCTTCTTCAGGTCCCTTTTCTATATGTGTTTTCTGGTTTAACATAGCAGCCGATTTCTCTCAGTTAAGATCAATAAAATAGCCTATATATTTTTCATTAAACTTATTATTTTTAAACTTTCAACCTTCTGTCAACATTTGTTTAATCTGGACAATGACTTTAAAAATTATTAAAGGGGACATGGGTGAGTAGACATGTATGCTCATTCACAGAGGAAATCAAATGAATTTACTATAAGAATGAGGATGTTAAAAAAACACAAAATCTACAAAAGAATTGTTCAAATAAAAAAAGACCCCAGAAAACCACCAACCACATAGCAATGCACAGAAATCCTAGGAGACAAGAAAGAAGAGAGCAGTAATTCTAATACAAGGTTATGCATGACAAGCCATGGCAATATTCCCATAAGAATGGCAATGTTAAACCAACATAGTTAAAGGCAGTGTAGAAAAACATGCACAAACCAAACAACATCTCTCCAACCTCTAAGGGCCTCCTCAAGACTGAAAAACCCACAAATTTTTGCTCTCAAAATCTTATGAAAATACAGCTAAAATACAGCATTTTACTAATATTAGGGATGGAAAAATGTGACAATAAAGTGAGGAAAATTCAATTATATTAAAAAATAAGGGAAGAGTAAGAAAGAAGAAAAAGAAATAAATTCTGTAGAATAATAGAAAACAGTGACAAAGATTTACCAACAATATGTTCATGAAAGTGAAATACAGGTAAGCAAGGAGGAACAAGACCTTTTTAGACTTCATAAGCAACATTAATTAGATTAAAAGCGAAGGGATGTGTAGTTTTAATGTTCATATGCAATTCTGCAGAGTAAATTCTAGTAGACTACACAATAATCTCCTCTGAGGGAATGAACTTAATATTCAGTTGGTTTAGAAAGATCCTTTCCAAAATTACTAAGATACTAGTGCAGGAATAACATAACCTGAAAATGATCCCACCAAATGAATAAGCTGCTTAAAGAAGGCAAAGTGCCTGAAAGCATACATAGGGAACAACACTGCAATCTCATATAGTAAAGGTTAGGTGGGAATGGTAAAGGCTATTTTCCAGCAACCATTTCTACATTACAGCATTAGTAAAAGTTTAATGTTTCAAGCACAGTAAGATTCATGGATAAAAACTTTAAGTGAAGAACTTTAATTTAACTTTTGCCTAAATATTGCTGAACATTTGTTCCTAGTTTTCGGAGGTAAAGCTGAAAGGTGGACTTTGAATGATTTGTAATTAAATCTAAATCTTAAAAATAGTGTATCTGATATAATTCAGACAGTTACTAGGGCAAAAAATATAATCAAACAACTTTTCCCCATATAAATATCCCAGAGCTGGTTTTGTGCCTTCCTGTTCCACATGGCTGCATTACTTTAGAGTGTCATAGTCACATCCTTGCCCTGGTTTCAGGCTGGAAAGCTGTGAGCTGTGGACTGCCCATTGGGACCGGAGGGATGACTGCTCCTGTTGGTGAAAGCTTTCTGCAGATAAAAAGTTTACACAGCCGAACCCAAAACTTTCTTCTTATAATAATCTCTAGATGAAACATGCTGCAGATAGGAGGAAGCCTTTACCAGGGATTCTGGTGTTTGACAAATTCCAGGAAATTTAGAATCAACCTGAAAGCTCAGGAACAGCTCTGAGTTGTTCAGCACCACGTTGGAGCTTAGCTGATATAATACTCATCTCTGGATTCAGGACCAAAGCCAGGTCCTGTGCAAAATTCTAAGGTGCATGGTAAAAAATAGATGCAGTCAAGAAACATGTTCTTGATATTTCTCTAGCACTATATTATCTTGGAGAAGTCCAAATTGATAAATTAGAGAGTAATATATTTTTGCTTTACAAAGGTGATGTAAATGTGATGTACTTAATAATGAACACTATAAAATATTTATATTAAAAAGATTGAAATAAACAGTCATATGTTTTCAGAAATCAGTCTTGGGCCTTGACATTTTGGATCTATACAAGATCAAAAGCAATATATTCTCAATATTACACCAGCTGCTGTCTCTGAGATGTCATGGTGTTTGTTTATCATAAATTGGAAAGTAGTAAGACATATTCTGTTTAGTATATCCATTCCCTTCAGCAGAGGCTCAGATCAGCAATACCTCAAAAGCCATAAAAACCTAAGCAAACAAAAAAGCCCCGTCATAAACACTATTTTTTTTTCTCAGCAGATGTAATTTCCAGAATCAGGTACTTGACTGTCTGCATGTGATTCTAGATGAGACTAGTTACCACAACTGGTGGCAGCTATTATGCATATGAACAGCCTATTTTTTGTCAGATCATTGGTGTAAGAAGCCTTACAACAAAAGGCCTCCTTTTGTCTAATTGGTAGCAAAAGACCCAATTAGGAGAATGTTTCCCAGGATTATATCATTAAATGGTAATGATACAGGTAACATAGTAATGTTACTGAAATCAAATGGGAAGGTGAATAATTTAAATTTTAGAAAGATGACTAAGAAAAAAGATTTAGGAAAGCTGATGAGTCTTTCAGTCAAAGAAGTAGCCTGTCTCTTGCAGCATTAAAATGTTTGGCTAAGAAATACAAAGCTCTATAAAGCACAAGTATTGTTTTAGAAGGAGGAAATTATATTGCAGAATCTTCTAAACACTACAGCACACACACACTCGCACATTCCATGCCTTACAAGTGATTGTAAATTGTCTTTTTTGAGTGTAAAACAATTTTCTCCTTAATTTACAAAGTATTAAGTTAGTACTCAACACTTAGATTTGGGCTTTGAAACTCAGCCACTGAATGTCCTAAACAGAAGAGAAGTACCTGTTGCACATTCTTAGGATGAAATCCTCTAACTCCTTATAGAGGTACCTTTGCCCTGCCAAATTCAACATCCTTTCTGTGTTGATGATTAGGTGTAAAATTCATTGCCCATCTGCTGAGTTCTGCTTGATAAAAAAATTAAGGAAATCAGTAAGCTTCTGCTTCTATTGTAGTCTAATCATTGGTTTCCTACAGTAAATGACAAGCCTGTTTTCCTGCAAGTGGCAGCAGCAGTGGCTTGCTTTCGTCCTTTGTGAGTCCACAAGGTTTAATTGTTCCCACATTCTGACAATAGTAAGAACTCCACACTACTCAGTTTGGATTGACCAGTTAAGGATGGTACCACATTTTTATAGTGACACAGGTAAAAATTAACAAAGTATGCACATGCTGTGCAAGAATTTTACATCGGTGCTGTTCAATGAAACAGAAAATTTGTTTTAAACAGGTATTTGCTGCTCATAAAATGGCATGAAAGAGATTAATATTTCAATCTGGAAATTCCAGTGTGGAATCAGGCAATTCCAAATGACATCAGCAAACCATGTCTCCAGTGAACTTCCGTGACCGTGTTACATATCCGTGGCCACTCAGCATGGTAAGAGATAAATTTCTTCCAGCTTAAGTTGCAAGTGAATGTCTCTTACATCAGTTAAAAAGCTGGCTCAGATTCTTTGTTATATGTCAAACACAACAAAATCACAAAAACAGTGAGCACAATGTTTTATGCTCTCATGGAAATCAGACAAGAAGCAGAAATTTCTCCAACAACATGGTATGGACATTGCCCTTTTTTACTGGTGCTCAGTCTTGGTTTGAATATTAACAGAAAGGAGAGGTGGGCTGCAACCAATACACAATTTAACCCTTGAAGAAAAATTAGTTTGGTGGTATGTTGTGGCCTGTCACCATGTGGGATTATATTTGCACATTTCCAGGGCTTGTTTATGTCTGTCTATGTTTCAGTGGTCTGTGTCCAAAGAATGCTGAGGAGCACAAGACAAGCCAATGCGTATTTATAATGAAGTCTTAGCATAATGTAGTCTCCTGTCTTTATTCAGCCAGTCTTAAATGTTTTCTAAATTTCTCTCTTTTAAATAATGACATACAAATAGACAACCTGTCTATGTTGTAAGAGACCTGTGTAGTGCATAAGAATTGTGTAAGAATTGAAATATCTGAAATTTACTTTGAAAATATGAGTGTTTAAAAGCTAAGAAAAAAGTAACAAGGAATTTAACAGAATTAAAGTCAAAACCCAGAAATTTCTCTGACAAGGTGCAGCTAAAGAATATCACTCCAAAATAAGACAATTATTTCGTGCAGGTGAATAAGCAGCACAAACTGGAATCTGCCTGTCTGCTAGTCAGTCCCTCCCTAATAACTTCTGACTGTGCTACTAATTACAACCAAATTGCACAGAGGGACAGTTCTCTGGAGAATCTTAAGTTCTTTCCTGTTTCAGTGACCAATACCAGAGAAAACTTTAATCAGATATATCCCTACTGGAGTCCACAGAATCAATCCTCAGATCTGTAAGAGAACAGAACATTTTTTTTTCAATTACATAGAAACCAAAACATCTTCTGCACTACACAACCAAATTATAGACCAGAAATTATTTTATATCAATTGATATTCTGTAGGAAAGTAAAATAATAATTTTAGAAGTTTATTTTTTTGTATTTTTGTGTCTCTTTCCTCTGTTCCTGTTAATGGGACAGTGTAAGCCTGTTAATAGCATGAAATCTGCTGTCATTACTTCCTCCCTTTGAAATTTGTGATGGAATAATTTTGGCACCTAGTTATTGCAATACACTACTTGCTACTTTTGGTCACCAAAGAAGCAAATATAAGAGAATAACAAAAAGTGTCAAACAATAATTTTTCTCCTTTTTTTCCCATCACTAAAAAAATATCATTTGAACTTAAATGAGAACTTTTAGTGGAATCTTCCTAGTTTTGATGGGAGCTCACTAAGAAGAGTGATCGAGATAGAGAACTCATACCGATGGGACTATTAACCTAGGAGTCTATGCAAAGAATGTTTTTTTCTAAATATAAATTCAAACACTTGTTCTTACCTATTGACTATCCTCAGGCTGATTCATTAAACACATTGAAAGGACTCAGTTCTGCCTCTTGCAGAAAAAAAATCCTCAGAAATGTTTACATTATTTATGAGATAGAGTTATTCCTTTTTTTGTCCAGCTCTAATAATGACTCTGGCTTTAGGAAAAATTGTTTACTGTGAAGCTGTCTTATGATGCTGCGCATGACTGACAATGTGGTATATAAATGGTCTTTAAAAAATTGCATCTTAAAGTAAATCACTTTCTTTTTGAGCCCTCTAAAATTCTATAAAAATATTTTAGCTGAGGCACTGCAAGCAGCCTAAATCCATTCTTCTTATGAGCTCATGGCCCAAATGATACTTTCATGTTTTTATATTAGGCACTTAGAATTTATTGTATGCAAAAACTTGTATCAAGATTTTCCGTTTTTAAAGAAAGTCTTTCCAAGATTTCTGGGAGATTGCATAAGCAACATATCTAGCCCTCAGGACAATCCCATAAAACAAATAAACTTTGACATACAAGAGTCTGTCACATCTTGAAAGTGTTTTTTGAGAATAATTTGTAGATTTTTTCTTATATGAAATTTTTTCCATTAAAGAAAGTGTTGAATTTTACTATTAGACATACTTGTGCAACCCTCACAAAGTAAAAATGAAGGCAGTTTTTGAAGGTGAAAGTTTAGTTCTCCATATTTGCATCAGTCTGAAAACTGAGTTGTGGAGAAAAATTTTCAGAGACTCCAGTTAGTGCTTCTGTACAGACTTGAAAGTAGATGAATAGTGATTTGGGAACACTTATTTAGTAAATACAAGCTTCTTGGGTCCCAGAGGTCTTTTTTTTTCAATCCTAAAACAGAACACGTCTAACAAAGAGAAAATTGCATTTACTTGCAGTAGATAATCTGAGACAAAAATTCTCAGTACAAGTATTATCCTTACAAAAATCAAGAAACACTTATTTTGTGAAGATGTGTGTTTTGCAAATGGCTCTTGGAGGTTTTAAACCTTGTCTGAAATCCTGTCTTACTGTGCTAGATCATGTCAATATCCTTGAGCCCCTGAGCTTATTTCTCACATTGAATGAGCATAATAATCCGCTTGGACTTCCTAATGGTCTTCAAGAGAGTTGGCCTTCACAGGGTCACAACTCTATTTATCTAAGATATTTTCCAGAAGCTCAGTTTAATAAAGATCTGGCACTGGATAAGGTCAGTGTGTACTGAGAGCAAAAGGGGAGTACACCTGGTTCCTTACACTCAGTGATTTTATTGTATAAAACCATTATATTATATATTTTTATTTTCCCTTATAATGTGAGGCTCCTGGAGTGCTAAACAAAGGTGCTTGAAGATATCAGCATTTTTATAGAATGATACAATAGTTAAGATTGGAAAAGATCTCTAAGATCATCAAGATCTCTAAGATCATCAAGATCTCTAAGATTATCTACTCACTTGCAAAGAAAACGATCCAGAATATACTTCTACATATACATAATTTTCTTTATATTATTTTATTAATTCAGACTCACAGATTAAAAATCTATTACACATGAAGACACCTAAAGCGATATTTTTAATTCTTCTGTTATGGAACATTCTGGCCATTTCAGATCTTTGGCTTCTATGGTGCTTTAAAACAAGTACGACATCTCTCTCTATACAAATGTGACTGCTCATCCAAGTGACCCCTGTGAATATTACTTGCTTCAAGATGTATNCTGTGAATATTACTTGCTTCAAGATGTATCTAGAAAATGTCACACAGCACCTTATCCCAAAATAAAATAATTTGCTAGTCATTTAAAGTTTTCTTAAACAATATAAACATCTAATAATAAGTAGAATATCTAAAAGTAAGCAAATAAACCATAAATTAATAAGTATCTAAGCACAGACATCATATTCAATCTAGAAGTCTGGCAGACCTCCTTTGCTATGTTAGTTATGGAGAGAACCAATGATTTAAGTCAGTCTTGATCAATTAGGTGCAGATTTTAGGTAATTCTATGCTTTTTTTCCTATGAAAATAATGTATATATATAAGTATAGTGTTACTAGGCCTGTGGCATTTCTCTAAGCAACTCTTTTCCCACCAATAAATTTTATCTGGGCAGAAGTGACAATTTCTGGTATTTTTCAAGGACTGCTACATAACAGCAGTCTGGTCAGGGCAGAGGCTATAAATCCATGGGCAGTGGATCACATGAGTTCAGGGCAGCACTGCTGGACTTTTAGTGGCAGGATGACATCAGAACAAGAAGCTGCCTATGTTCCATTGGCTGCTCAGATACTTACACAGTGCCTGTGTAAAAAACCTGCCAATTCTGGTGTGCTGGAATCACTGTGCAGCTGATGTGCCTGATGCATGTGGAACACATTTGGATGCACAGAACAAGCAAAGGCTTCTCATAAAGCAGTGCCCAGTGTGCCAGATGAACCCAAACATGTCAGATATGACACTTTGTATGCATGCATCTATCTCTAGCCAAGAAATTCTGACATAAATATTCAAACCTCTTATGTATACCAAGTAAACGACAGTCATGGTCACTGTAAATTTGACATCCATTGATGGGCTTCTGCTAAAGCAACAAGTCTTTTTATATTTTGCTTTTTTCCTTTTTTTTTCCTCTATTTTTCTTCTGCATCTAGAGCACTTTATCTTATTTGGATCCTTACAGTTTTATTTTGTGTGAAATTCCAGTAAGAAATATTTGCTCAACTCACAGAAAAAAGGTTCAGAATTCTGGGGTGTAATTTGATAATGCTAAAAACCAATGAGAGATTAATATGTAAACCAAAGATTTTCTTAAAACAAACAATGAGAATGCAGAAAAGGAACTATACTCTACACAAAAGGATGACTTAAAGTCAGTTGAAAGGATCCCCATAGCAATTTGCTGAAATGGATGAAAATTCTCCATCTTCCTGTACCAACTGTTATGAGTTTAGGAGAATAAACTAGTTGCAAGATGAGGGTCAAAGATATAATAAGGATTCAAATGTCAAGGAGATGTTCAAAAGTTCAAGAGATGAAAATCAAGGTAGCTGTGGATTTAAAGTAATTTTTTAAATTCTATTTTTCTATGTCAGGAAAATGGTTTATGAAAACACTATTAGATTCTGACATGATGGTTTTCAAAAGATTGAAAAACCCCAAAAATAAACAAACAAACAAAACAAAACACCAAAAAAGCCCACAAAACCAACCAAACAAAAAGCAGCAACAAAAAACCCCATCAAAATAAAAAAGCCTGATGAAGTAGCTAGCATAACATATTTAACTATGATTTAATTCTTTCCACTAGGAAATCAACTCAAAAAACTCCCCAAGAAATTTCCACAAGGCTCTGGCTACCTATTGTGACTATCAAGGGACAGTTTCCTCTATGGGCTAAAGGAGTGAAACTTGCTTTATTGAATTCAGACTTTACCCTGAACTTTGATCTGCTTTAGTCTTTCATTTCTGCTAGAAAAAAACTTAAAAAAAACCAACCAAAAAAAGACAAAAAACTCAAACCAAACAAAACAAAAAAACCCAACAAAACGCTACAAAAAGCCCAAACAAAACAAAACAAAACAAAACAAACAGAAAAAAAAAAACAACACCAAAAAAAACCCAAATCCCACAAACCAGAGTCAGTTTTTGAACCACACCTCATTGTAGACTGGAAATAAGTAGTAGGCATGGAATAAAGGTTTGTGCTCACTTGTGCCTGATGACAGTATGGCTCAGATCAGAATCTCCCTAACTGTACAATTGCATCCGAATCTGTCTCCCATTTGCTGTAACATTTTTCAAAGCAGACACCTTAAGACTAGAAATGTTTTCAGTGTTCAGTGACTTTTGTAGATTTTTGTGGTTTCACTCTCATGTGTGAAAGGCAACATCCTTTTCAGAATAACTGACTTTGTAATATCAACAATGTCTTTGAGCAGGTTTTAGTGTATTTGGGAGGTATCCAGAGCATGAATAACTTGCTATTTTACCCAGAAAACTGCTTCATACCTATCTATGTATGAGATGAAAGTCCAGGACCAATGTGCAGGAATAAAATGGACAGAATTATGTGATACAAACTCCTCTGAGCCTTGGGAGCTGCGTTTGATGCCAGCAAAAACACAACCGTATGTTCAGTGTTAGTAAAAGCATATTTTGGGAATTTGATCAGGGACAAGCCAATATGTGGGATCCCTATGGTCCCAGCTACTTCTGTGAACAGGGGATAGAGTTTGTCAGTAACTTGTAGAAGGAAAGGACTTTTTCATCAGACAGGCTACTAACTTCCAGGATTCATGATGAGCCAATGGGACCCCAATGATCCAAACTGATCCAAACTACTTTGAAGATTATAAGTCAGGAGGGAATTGAAAGAGAAGGGCTTAAGCCAAAAAAAAAGAAAAAAAAAAAAGAAAAAAAACAGTGCAAAGCTCTAAAAGCTCTAACTAGTTGTTTTCTGGCTAGAATTATATTGTAGTTTTTTCTCTATTTGAATTCCTCTGTTTTCATCCAGGGGACAGTCTCTCACAAGATTTTGGATTCATCTGGGACTAACTGGGTTGGAAAACAGGAGGTACATAAGGGTGAAGGGTGTTACTGCCATACAGCTGAAACTTCACACTTTGAGCCACCTATCCATCTTGTGTCAGCTCTAAAAAAGGATAGAAACAGCATGGATAAGTATGCTATCTGATAGATTGGGGTTTCTGGGAAAACATACATTTTGAAATACCTGGCTCAATGACAGTATTTCTAAGAATTCCATATGTATATAAAAGCTCACTTCTCAGCCCAACAAAGCATTTCTACAGTGAACACAGGGAGGCCTGACATTACAAATGAGAGCAAAATACTCCACAGTGAGACTATGGGATGGAATTTCCACTGGAGCCCTTTGTCATTTATTTTGCATGGTCTAAATTAACCAATTAAACGTTTCAGAAATAAAATTATTTGGCCTGTAAATTGTGTAGAATAAAATGTTTGAATAGCTGGGTTCTATAAATCAACCTATGTAATATAAGACACTAGTCCTGTTTTTACCTACCCTTTCAAAGGATTAACAAGGAGCTGGCAAGAAGAACACTAATGTTGATATGAGCTTCCAGCTGGGATTGATTACAGGCTACAGCCTAATGCAGTAATGTTTTGTGCTAGCACAACAGTTTAACTGGCGAGTGCTCACAATACATATCCCCCACCTTCTGCATCATAAGTGCTGATATAAAGAAACCAGCTAATTTTGTTGTGATTCTGACCTTTGGTCTGTTAAATCCCCAAATTAATTATCTAGTGAGCATGTGACCTTCTACTGCTTAAATTAGGGTATATTTGTAAAACATATCTCACGTTAATAGCTTGTTTCTAGGCAAGTCTTTTTCCCAGCCCTTCCTTATCCAAGCCTGAAGTGGAACATGAAGTGGACAGTATGGGCATAGAGAGATTGGAGGTGTTATTTCCTTACTATTACTAAAACAGTCAAATTAATATTGTAGAATTTAAAATCAAGCATTTCAGGAAGTAATGAGGCTACTCTTCCTACAAATTACCTGAAGTAAAGAGAGAAAATGAAATAAAAGGTAATATCAGAAATACAATTAATGGTTTACTCAGTGGGCTGTAATATTTGACAGTGGTTTTCATCATCAGAGAAATTCTTGGGATGAATCACAGGGCAGAAAATGTGTTGTAACTATGTCAACAGAAATGGCAGTCTAGGACAACTGCTTCTGTTCTTGTGTAGTTATTAATGTTTCTTGATGTATTTTTATAGATATTTTCAAGCAGCTGAACGTGAAATGATTTCTTTCTGAATATTTTTGATCTGAAGGAATTTCATGCTGTCCAGAAAATCACAGAATACACAGAACTTACATGAAAATGCCAAAATAAAATTCAGCATATAAGCAGCAAAGTGCTTTTTGCTATCATCACCAAATGCACTGTGGAAATTAAAGGTCACTTTAGGGTCAGTGCTGATCTGAAGTCCTGGGTCACTGTAACTGAATCTAGACCTAACAGCAGTAAAAATGAAATGCAGCCTTTTCTCCTGGAACTTAAGGTAGATACAGAGTGCAGAAAATTGTTGAAATCCATATGGAAAAAAATACAAAAATTGTAATGCTTCATGTTGATATCCTTTTGGATGTAAAATCCATTATTTTAATCTTAAAATTTCTCAAAAGTGCTCTTGGATTCCAGTTCTATCAATCTTGTCCACATATATTAAGTAAGTTTAAGAACACGTGGGATCAGTCAGGCAATAGGAATGGCTGAGCCCTGGGTTTATCTTTCCTTGAAGGGGCTGGAGCAGAGCTGAGATATCCAGAGATTTCTGGGGATGTGTGGAGGTAGACTTTCAATGAAATGTGAAATACAGGTGCAGAAAACTGGAGTTAGGTCATGGGTTGGACATTTTGGTCTTGGGTGTTTCTTTTCTGTTAAAAGGCTGCCTCACACAACTGAGTTCAGAGGATGCAATCCTACCCAATTAGAACAAGGAGCAGTGTCACAGAGACATTCTAACAATCAAGTTTTTCAAGTCCATTAGCAGACTTTAGCATTTACATAATCATTAACCATTGAAACTTTTTCATGCAGACATGCAAGTTTGAATCCTTTGTGGATTAATACCCCACAAACTTCATATACTTAGATGTGATTGTAGGATTTTTCTGTATATTGTCTATCATTAAAAGTGTGTTTACTGAGAAAGGTTTTGTTTGCCAAGTTATTCATGAAGGCTGACTTGAAATAGAAGAAACAACTAAGAAGAAAAATTGTAGTGGAAATTTCTGTGCTCCCTTCAAGAAATGTGAGGACCATCATCCTGTACAGAAATCCATTTACAGTGACTGCAGCGACACATTGCTCTTAATTGAATTTTTTAAGGTGAATTGCAGGCTAAAAGGATTTTGGATACTAGTTCTGAAATATTGTATATATGGGGATCTTATCACAACTTGACCAACCTCTGATATTGAACATTTATCAGCATATGTGGTCATAACCTTTGCAAATATGATTCTGCACAAATGGAAAAGACTGGTGTTCTCTTTGATAACGGTAAAAGAAAATTTAATGGAAAACTGTAGCCTTTATAACTAATAATGAGTATTTGAGAACATATATTGATTGTAGTAACTACTTGGAATAAGGAAACTATCCACACGATTAGGTGCAGATCTTCAGCTGAGACATTTTAAAACTGGAAGCAATCACTTGATACCTATTCTTACTTTCTATATGAAGCACTTTTTAGAAACTTTTGAATTAATTATTGATTCAAGGATGACAGCTGATACTGCACTTGAGACTACATTTTAAGGAGGAAATGCAAAACACAGCCTTATAGGAAGGGAGCCATGACTTGTGATAAATTTTTTTATCATTTAATTTTTTCATTTAATTAATTTATCTAAATGTGCTTCTTGTCTACATGTAGGGCATGACCAGATTGAAAGAGCTTCTTCTCTCTCCTCTTGTCCTGGCACAACCTAATGCACCACGACAGAGCATTGGTTAGCACCTCAGTTCACTTCCTGAATGCTAGAATCCCAAACACAGTCTAGCTTGCTTTTCCAAGGAAATTAAGGGTTTATAATGGTATTTTCTCTTTACTTGTCTTTCTTTCTCTGGAAGAGCTATTTCTTTCTTTACTTTCAGTAAATGAAGGAGCCTGTTACTCAGTTTAAACAGGAATTGACATGGATCCAGCCCAACAGATGAGGAGAGGACTTAGGAGAAGGGCAAAGAAGAAATTTGCTGGGCTGCCCAAAAGAAGCCTGTAATAAATCAGGCTCCACTGGTTGTTTTTCCCATATAACAGCTTTTTTTCTTCCTGAAGTGATCTGTGGCCTCCCCTATCCTTGAATCATATCTACATACTTGTCTAACAATAAATGCTTTCTGTTTACTACAGCATCAGAGCCAAGATAGTTAAGGACAAGAAAATTGGATTTTATTCTTCCTTATGAGTCACTAGTAAAAATGCCAGCTATGTGACTGTACAATCTTTATTATCAAAGATAATATAAGAGAAAGAAAACAACCACATTTTCACATTCCAAGCTATGTATGCACTTCTGGAAGCTGGAAAGTTTCTCTCCGGGGCCATAAACGGAATACATTTGTACATATGGGATACAAATGGAATAAAAAGTGTCTTTTCTTTCCCTGACACTTGAAAATGCATGAATTAGAATATTTAGCTATGCATATTAATGGCTGGACTGAACAGTCTTTTTGTGCTGCATAATAGTAGAATAATAGTCCACCTTAATAGCAACACAAAATGAGGAATATTGAAATAAGGGGGCTAGATGCCAGGTTAATATCAAGAGACTACACAGTACTAGTGCCACATGGCTTGGTCGACCACTGCTGACATTGAGTTTTGCTGGCAGGAGCATAGCAAGACTGGGCAGTAAGATGGGACATTCCAAAGCCGAATCTGTTAGTCTCTGAATGAATCATTACTTACAACTGGAAAGCTATTAGAGAATAACTTAGCATCCACAGCTCATTAAAAGCATCTTCAAAGTGAATATTAATTGCATCTTGGAAAATATCAGGTTTTCAACAGTTGGAATGACAAAGTAGGCTAATTCGGTGGGGAGACTTATCTTGCCCATCAGCAACCAGCCTTCCGCTTATGTTCCTTTGGACATCTCTTGCTTTACTTTCTTGTTGTTGCCAAGAAAACACTTCCATATTGCTGTACATACTGTACTGGACACTGCATGGCCATGTGCTGTTTACAGAATAAGAAAACCAGCCAGTATCAAAGCAATTTTCCATACCTCTTGATTTTTTTAAAAAAGGTTTAGAAGTTTGTCATTTGTTCAGTTGCTGAATTTGGGTTGGCAGTGAAGGAATTAGAGCTCTGCTGTGAAAAACTGGGGACTGTGTGACTCTTCTGAAACAGCAGTTCAGAATAAATGATAAGACTAGATCCTTCTGGCCTTAAAAATATGACATTTTATCTTAATAATATTTAATAACATCTGCTACATTACACTATGATATTCTGATCATGGGAAATTGCTTCTATTTTACCTGTATAAAATTATCCAGTGTGGCAATAAAGAACAAAGAGACTTGAAAAAAATTATGCTGTGGAATGACATTTACTAATTTGGGAAAGGTGCCTCAGAAGAATATATCATGAGTTAACCACAGTTCTTGTGGCTTGCAGCTTAGATGGGATCATGTCTAGGCTGGCAGCAAAATGCAGGGCAGAAAAGACATTTTATTTTGTAGGCTCCCAGAATAGAGGCTTAGAAATTTCTTCAATGTTTTTGATTCATTTTATGATTAATAAAATATAGAGTAATGTAAGCATTTGGCTCTATATTCCTTTCACAGCCTCTCCTGCTCTCTTCTTCATGGCAAGCTGTTAGGATGCCCTTTGTCTTACTTTTTTTTCATGCAAACCACCAAAGCCACAAAGACAAAAAACACAGGTTCATTACTAGTTTATAACAAACATAGATTTATTTTTTATTAGTACTTTTATTTCATAGAGCACAGAGAAAAAAAAAATGAAGAGGAATAAAAGGGAAAAGTGCACTTTTCCTAACTGGAGACAACAGTGTTGCTGCTTTCATTCAGCTCCTATTTCTATTGTACAGTCTGGATCCATCCTTGGTGGCAAAATTGCTCTTCTCTGCTTCATTCCAGACTTGTCCTGTGTGAGAAAGCGTGACTGCAGAGTCCACTGGGGTACTGTAGTATTTCTAGAGATTTCTGGTCACTAGCAATGTAAAAACAATTAAACCAACTAGAAAAGCCATGATCCAGTCTTGTCAAGGCCCCTTGAAGTTCCAGAATCCCTTGTCAAGAAAGAGGTGCTGTGAAGGCAACAGCTGATAGAGTAACAAATTAGAATTTGCTAATTTGCAAGGCAGGGTGTGAAACACATCCACACCAGCACCTAACCCTTTTCAGTTAACAGAAGGTATATATTTCATCTAGAATAGGATGGAATGTATCTTTTCTCATACTAGCAATGACATATTCCTTACAGTTTATTTCAGACAGCATTCTCAAGGATTCTTCTTCTTTCCGCCTTCAGGGCAATTACATAAGTACTTTTAAGAAACAATAATATTAAAGAATCCCAAGCCACAAGCAGTTGCAGTTTCTTTGGTTTTATTAAACAATCTGACTAAGATAATATATAACTATTCCATTGCCCTAAATTACTATGAAAAGATCATTTTCAAGTGGAAATTTTCAAAGAAATTTCCAAATAAATATAGGCATTTGCTATGTATTAACATCTGTCTAATTTTCCTTTCTAAGACTGTTCAAAATGCTTTATAATTTCTCATTGACTACACCTTAGTTCAGCAGCATCAGCACACCTGAAAATTCACAAATTCTAGGGAATACAGAAAAGAGCTTTTTGATGCAGTCTGCCTCTTGACAGCCTGTCTCTGCTACCAAAGCACTTCTCACCTCCTAAGCCAAGAAACTCATCCAGAGCTCAATGCTTTTACCTCTGTTCAGATAGAGAAAATGTGTCAGAGGCAAAGAGCAGCATTTTCAACAAATTACTCACACAGCCTAGGAGGGATCCACCTCCTCAGGCAGGAGCAGGACAGCTGGGGACAGTTAAGGGCAGCTCCTGCCCCAGGCATCAGCACCTCCCTGGGGGTGGAAACATGAGTCCTTGGGTGCACTGGGCCTGGTGGAAAAGGCCCAGGGTTGGGCTGCAGTGAAAGGGAGCTCAGCCCTGCTGAGGGACTGACTGGCTCCAGGGGTCTGGCATGGCATCCTGGGACATGGTCAAGTGGGGGACAGCTTGAGGGGGGCTGGTCTGGGGCACTCAGGGCTGCTTGTGTCCTCAGGGCCCTGGAGCCCTCTCAGGGAAATGAGAGAGACCACTCTGCACAGAAAAAAAACAGAGTGCTGTCACTATTTGCAACACATTTAAATCAATGAACCAGATAATTTGTACCTAAATAGACAGAAGAACCCATAATAAACAATAAATTATTACTAAAGACAAAAACATTCCCAGTGTGATCTTTTTCTTGCATTTTAATAACATAAAAATGCAAGAGAGATGTGCAAAAGGAAACTAACTCAACTTGCTTGCTGACAAGGCTTTTCAAATAATATGGTTGTGATTGATAACCTATCAGTAAAAGAAATGCTTCTACTCATTGTAGCAGTTTCTTGTTTCTTGTGGTTTTTTTGCAGTAGTTTCTTAACATGTGCAGTGAAGCTGTTCATTATAAAGCAAATCAACAACAATGAAAAGGACTCATCAGCCTGAAACCGTAGAAATAATTTCAAAATCATGGTGCTACATTAAAAATGTGACTTCTTTAGAGATATGTGATGCTGCTGTTTCTCTGAAACTGCACAAGTTCAAAACTAGTTTCACTCAATTTAACTTCCCATTGATCCTTTGGAATTACAGATATTAAACACTTGGTTTCACAACAAACTTAATGAACAATTCTGCGTCTTTTTATGCACAACCACTGGAAATGCATGGACCAGTTGGAATCAGAGATTACAGCAATGTCCCATTGGTCTGCAATTTTCTGGCAGCTGAGAGTCATTGCCTGGATATATATATAATGACTTGTGCTGCAAGTTTGTCTCCTGAGAGTTGAATCTAAACTGGAAAATCCTGGCTTTAGAGGATAAACCTACTGAAATTAATAAATCTGTTTCTGTGGGATGTGTAAAGCTGTAAAGAGGGGTTCAGTGCAGAGGACAGGCATTTATGTTAAGACCTTTGGGTAGATTTAGACTCCGAAGAAGAAAAAAGATGATGAAATGGAAGATTTAAAGAGGGGAGATTGAATGTGTTCACTGTGTGAAATAAGAGAGCACTGAAGGCAGAAGGAAAGGTTCAGGCTTTCTGGAGCAGCATGCTGATTATTTCTATTAAGCTAGAAATCTCTGTGATCCTTCCTTGAGTCCAAGCCTATGTCCCAGCTCATGATATACCGAAATTATTGAACCCCTTATGCCAAATGTCTGTGGCCACTGCTGTGAGGATCAGGTGGTTGCTCATGGCTTGAAGGGTATACTGTTGGCTGGATAAAAACTGGCTGGGTGGCCAAGCCCAGCCCAAGAGTAATGGTGAGTGGTAAAATCTTACTGGTTGCTAGTGGTGTTCCACAGAGCTTGGAAC
Source organism: Anthoscopus minutus (assembly GCA_013399455.1). Taxonomy (NCBI): domain Eukaryota; kingdom Metazoa; phylum Chordata; class Aves; order Passeriformes; family Paridae; genus Anthoscopus; species Anthoscopus minutus. The sequence continues at coordinate 5,755 of VWYI01035084.1, read as the reverse complement.
TGGAGACAGTCCTGTTTAAAATCTTTATCGATGGTCTGGACAAGGGATCAAGGTCACCTTCAATTAGTTTGCAGGTGACCAAAGTAGGGTGTGCATACTGATCTGCTGAAGGGTATGAAGGCTCTGCAGAGGGTCCTGGACAGCCTGGATTGATGGGCCAAGTCCAGCGGTATGAAGTTCAAGACAGACTCTGGGTCCCTGAGTCACAACAACCCCCTGCAGCACTACAGGCTTGCAGAATATTGTCTGGAAAGCTGCCTGGTGGAAAAGGGTCTGGGAGTGCTGGTTGAGAGCCAGCTGAACATGAGCCAGCAGTGCCAGGTGGCCAAGAAGGCCAATGGCATCCTGGCCTGTAGCAGCAATGGTGTGGCCAGCAGAGCCAGGGCAGGGATTGTGCCCCTGTACCCAGCACTGATGAGGCCACACATTGAGTCCTGTGTCCGGTTCTGGAGCCCTCACTGCAGAAAGGATGCTGAGGGGCTGGAACATGTCCAGAGAAGGACAGTGAAGATGGTGAAGGGTCTAAGAGTGAGTCTTATGAGGAGTGGCTGAGAGCCCGGAGAAAAAGAGGTTCAGAGGGGACCTTATCACTCTCTACAACTGCCTGCAAGGAGGTTGTAGCCAGGTGAGGTTTGTTCTTTTCTCACAGGTAGCAAGTGACAGGAGAAGAGGAAATGAGCTCAATTTCTTCCAGGGGAGGCTTAAGTTCGATATTAGGAAACACTTCTTCACAGAAGGGGTGGAAAAACATTGGAACAACTGATGATGGAAGTGCATTAATTACCAGTCTTGGAAGTATTTAAAAAACAAGCAGATGTGGCACTTAGGGGCATGGTTTAGCGGTGGACTTTTCAGCATCAGTTTAACAGTTGGACTCTTACTTCCAATCAAAATGATTCTATGATTCCCATTCATGTCCAATACGGAGCGTGGATGACAATGAGCTGCAGTTGAAGAGTGGTTACAGAAGGTGCTTCCACCCTTTTTCCACAAAATCAGTGTCTGACTGACTCCAGAGCCCAGCTACAAGAAAGCTCTTCCTTTACTCTGTTTCTAACAGGCAGTACAGGCAACTCAGAAATGTATTGCTAGTAACTGTCTTTTACTGAAAAGTTTACTAGGCATGAGAAACTACTCTCTGTGCCACCTGCCTCCCCCAAGGCCAGGTCCTTTCAGAGAGAAACATTTAACACACAAGCATCTGATCTTAGAGGTGAGAACTTAGTTCTGCAGATGATGTTGATCACTGCACGGGCCAGTCTGTTGAAGATGTTTCAGTTTTGGCATTGGTCCATTAAACATAGACAGCATAGAAATGGAAATATCAGCTTAATAACAACCTGAATGTGGTTTTATAATTACACTGCAGGAGGACAACAACACTGTACGACATGAGCTGTCAAAGCTCTTCTGTGGTCTAGGGTGTGTATGTGGGTTACCTAAATCCCTGCTGATGAAGTACTGTTTGAGATTATATTGGCAGTTTTATATATACTGTTTAAGATTATATTGGACCTATCTTTGGTTAAATCTTGCTTCCACAGTTTAAATGTGACTTAAGTTCAAGCAGGAGGAATACTTTGTATTTAGAGATAATCTTTCTCTATTAAAAAAAAAAAGTCAGCAGTCTAGCTGACTAGCTAGACCAGTTTAGATCATTTAAGTCTAGCTTAAATAATCTAAACTGCTTTGAAATGGTCTAGTAAAATCAGAAAATTTGTGAGGCACCAAAGAGCAGAAGATTGTGATAGAGCAGAACAAATTGTCACAAAAGGCCACCAAAATTCCCATCTGTGGAGGTTTTGAAAGGCAAGTTGGAAAAACAATTTTCAGGAACAGTTCAAGTATATTTGTTCCTGTTTTCAGATAGAGAAAAGTCTAGATAATATCTCAGTCTTTTTTACCCCTGTCTTCTACAATTCCAGTAACTGGCTGCTATCAGAATAATATGATGCCTGGGTTGTCTGCTATTGCCTCCAAAGTAAGAAAAAATGTCTGCATTGGGGAAAACACATTACTCCAATTTATCTGATAAAAGTAGGTTTATTCTTGTGAGGTTCCTTGGGTTTCTTTGTGTAACTGATGTTATTAAGTCACTTGTGTGTACTGTAAGTCTATTGTGCTATAAAAGTTAATATTACACATTCACTACAGAAGTCCAGGCTCCATGAAGAACTGTGGTGAATGTGTAATTTAATAAACTTGCAGTGACAGCTGTAGTCTCCTTCATTGCAGAAGATGAAGGTTGGTAGCAGGAGATTGTGCTTTCAGAGCTCACTGGATGACAAGGAACTAAAATTCATAGATAATTTAAATAAGACCTATACTCATGGTCTAGAAGAGTATTTATCCCAATTTAAGATAATGTAACTGCACCTAGAATCTTATAGAAAATATATACACAAATCCTAAACATTAGGTACAGACATTTCTAGCATGATGTCATGATATATCCTTAATTAATACTTCTGGTAAACTTAGTCCAACACAGGACTAAAATTATTTGGGCAGACTCTAATACCCTCATCTGAAACATCATGGTGCTTTTCTTCAAGAAGTTCTACTTAAATGAGAAGAGCACTTGTGGATTTTATTATGCCTTAACTGCTATGAAAAAAAAAAAGTGGGGTTAAAATAAGCACAAGGAGCAACTGATTAGGAGACTTATCTTTTTGGGTTTTTTTTTAAGAACCAATGATCAGAGAACAGAGTGAGTTAACAGTTATCCCTCCTACCTGAACAAGCTGTAATGGGACTCAGCTGCATTTATTATTCCAAAATAGCAGGTGCACCAACACCAACTAGAGAATACCTAGTATATGTACTGCTTTTCATGTACTTTTTGTATAAAGAACAGATTGCCTTTATTGCTCCTGACCTTACATTTCTTTGTCAAACATATCAATCACTCTCCCTAACCTTTAATAGGAAAGGCTAAAGTTGTTTACTGCAGCAGTTCCTATTCACCACAAGGACACTACCTCCATTCTGAACCAGGCATATTTGCATACTTACCACTGATTATCCAAAAAGATTGCTTCTTCCCCTAAAATATTTGTCCATTTTTTACACTTTTTTTTCCCAAGGAGGTCATTCATTGCCAGTGAGGTTAAATCTAAAAGTCAGCAGTATTTGGCAGAGATTTATGTTGGAATAGATATGAGTCTGTACAGCTCTCAGACTGATTAAATAAAGAATGTCATGGGAGTAGTATGATAGTATATGCATACTCCGGTAAATGAAAGTAATGCATTAGAATGCAGCTTTAGGGTCTAATTTAAAAACATAATTCAGACACAGGCAGAAGCCTTTAAAATATTGGCAGATGTCTTCATACTGTATTTCATATAGAGGACAAAGTGGATTAAAGATAAATATAATCCAAATAATGGTGCTGTTTCATTTATTTTTTCACTTATGTTTTATTTCTTTTAAAGAAATTCAATTTGTAGAGGATTGTTTTCTGGGTTTTCATATTTTTATGCAGATCCGCTTAAAAATATGAGTGGTAAAAAAACCCCCATTCATTACAAATTGCTGCTTTTCCTCAGACAGCCTATGGTAAGTCACAGTTTTTACTCAGCCTAGGTGAAATAAATACTGTTGTTAAAAGGAGCGTTTCAGTAAGCAGGAACTTTGATTCCCCTCTCAGTCTGCCATCCCCTTTCAATCTCATTATATGTCAAGGTGATTAGGCTTAAATGGTTATTCTCACTTAGGATTCTCAACTTTTATTGTAGCCCATTGCTGAAGGACAGGCAGGCTATTATTATCTCTGCTCCATGTTATATTTTTCCCTAGCGCCATTCTACCAGGTCTGTACTTTTACAATTTTTTTTTCTTCCACCTTCCATGTACTTCTTTAGAAGTCAGAAGAAAATGAAAAAAAATTCAAATGTGACTCAAGCACACAGTCAAATAAGGTGAAAGATTTAGGAAAAGTGGGCTGGGGGCTGTGACACGTTTATGTTCTCCTATGTCTGAATAGACAGACAATTGATCCTAAGTGGAGACTTATTTTCTCATTCATTTAGACACTTTTGAAGGATAACTTTGATTTTCACTTGGACATTGAGCATTTTTTCTACACCCAGAAGTGTGAGGAGATGTGAAGGAAAGCAATCTGTGTTTGTTTTGAGCTTCAAACAGTTGAACAAGGTGAATACCAATGTAATGCTAAAACAGTATTTACTGTATTCAGAATTTCAATTCCATTTTGTGTTTGTCCAATCCCTTTAGTATCAGTCTTTCCATTAAAATCATGGGGAATCTCTGAATCTCTTCAGTGGAAATAGGATTGGATTCTCCCACATTTTCACACCCATTGCACAAGTGATTGGCTTGATTTTTGTAGGTAATGATCGCTTTGGGCTTTCTTGGGAAATAATTCTGCTGCCAATATTCTCAATTTCTAAAGAATAAACCCACAGCTAACTTAGAACTTAACTTTTGCACACAAATGAAGACATTTTTTCTTTAAGGAAAGTTTGTTAATGCTGTTTAAGCAACACCATTCATATTCATTGCCCCTTATAAGTCACAGCAGTCTTGGAGGCACAGGAGCAGTCAGTGACACCAACTCTGGTAAACCACAGATGAGAATTGCACCTATTGTTTCATGGCTTTGTTCAGAGGACTCCAGCAATTACTATAAATGCTAATTGGTGAAAGCTTAGAACTCACTGCAAATACTGTCAAACTCCATTCTTTACCATCATTTCTTATCAAGCTAATAGAAAGCATACTAGACAAAATATCCAGTGGAGACGAGATGCAAGATGGGGCATAATCCCTCAAAATTTGCTATAATTTGGAACCAAAAATGGCAATCATATTTTGAACTGTGAACTAAATTTTAAAGTAATTTTTTCATTTCTGTTTTCTAGATCTGTTTAAATACAGACTTTGGATTTTTAGAAAGTAAAGTCCAACTCAGGAAGAAATTTAAATGTTAAAGAAGGAAATTCTTAAAGTTTTCTGCTGCCTGTTCGGCAGAACATCCAGCAGACAACCCCTGGAATCTTAAAGTCATGGAAACATTGACTGGAAGGAAATTTGTAAGCCTTTTTCTCTTGTCTTTTGCCTGAAGTAGAACTTTTGCCACATAGATCAGATTAATCATAGCCTTGTCAAGCAGAGCTTTACCAAGCAGAGGTTCTGAAAACCCCCATAACAGAGAACTGATCCATCATGAACTTAATAATTTAAAATGTCCATTGAGATAAGTACATTTGATCAGCTAAATTGACTGTTTATAATTCCAAATAGCCAGGAACAATCCATAAACCTCAGTCCAGAAGATGCAGAGGGTTTCTTTTTCAGACTAGAAATAAGGAAGATGTTATGTTGGAGGTGGTGAAAGCCTGGCACAAGTTTCCCATGGATCTGGTAGATGTGCCATCCCTGGAATCATCCAAAGTCCCATTGGACAGTGCTCTGAATGACAGGATCCAGTGGAAGGTGACCAGGCTCATGGCAGGAGGATTGGAATAGGTGGTTTAAAAGATTGCTTCTAACCCAAAATATGCTGCGATTCAATAATGCTTGGGACTGGCACTGTGACTGCTTTTCCCCTTCAGCTGTATAAGGTGCTGCAATGTGACAGCCTGAAAGAGGCTGGTACAGATCTGCCACTGTTGAATTTCATGAGGTGAGCTGTATGTAGCCCTGTAAAATGTGTGAAAATAACTAAAAGTTAGTAATTTGATGAAGGTATTAGGGTGTGAATTATATATATATATATATATATGTATAT
>VWYI01035073.1:0-13454 GCA_013399455.1 Anthoscopus minutus | reverse complement strand
CCCCATAAGTTGACAATGACCCATTGACTTAATAAAAGAAAATGAGAAGAGTTTCACAACAGCAAAGTTTTTTTTTTCTGAACCGAGCAGCTGCTGTTTTGTGAAGATGCAAGCCACAGAGAACTGTTCTTGTAAACATATCTCCAGAGTGTTGAAAAAGAAGACTCCTTGCCCTATGTGAAATAGAAAAAGATTGTTGTAGAAGTGATAACTGATTTTTAAAATCCGAGATTCCGTTTTTGTGTTGTCAGGTTGGGAAAGAGATGAGTGGGTGAGAGAGAAAAGTGTTCTAGAAGTTTCATTTAGACTTTTCCTTTTCATTTCCTTTTTAGTTTGTTTTGTTAATAAATTTCCCTTATAGTCTTAAGTTTAAGCCTGCGTTTTCCTTTCCTCTAAAATCATATCTCACAACAGAATATAAGTAAGCTAGTAAGTTTTGGCTAGCTCTAAACCCACAACACACAATAAGACACTTTTCTTCTGGGAAGAAAAATAAAATTACGATCTTTTAAATTAACTCATATTCTTGAAAATAATTCAGTTATCATCCTTTAAGTCTTGCAAAGAAAATTTTTTTCCTTATATACTTAAATTGGCTTATCAACAGAAGCACAAGCTGTACACTTCTAAATGCCTACTGCTAGTTGGTAGCAAATCAAGTTTGCATTTTACAATTGACATAAATGTTCAGTTTTTCTGAAATAAAACTTGCAGCTATACTTTCACTGGTGAGCATGCAAGGTTGTCACCCCATCTTCACCATGTGAAATTTGAAGTTATTTTACTTCATATATTAACTTTGTATGTCAAGGTAGCACAAGCTGGGGGCCAAAATGGATTGCTCCATAGGCCTTACTAAGACAAAGCAATATAGTGCTTCACTGTAATGAAATGTTGTCCTGAAACACATTATTATGCATTGTGTTCGAGGTCTCTTATAACTTTAGTAATTTGAGATAAAAAAGAATAATAAAAAAAATTACTGCTATTGTTATATTTTAAAACAAAACTGAGAATTTTAAATATGCTGTGATGTTAAGGAGCAGTGTAACACAAAATTACGCTTTTAGTAGCAGAAAGTATACTTTAGTATATGATAGGATCTAGAAGACAACTTATAAACACAGAAATTCCCTTCTTAGATTTGTATTCTAATCTGTCTAGAACTTTCTGTACCTCAAAAGTAAGTAAATAAATATCTTCCAAGCAACTTCAGACACACTAGTTTAATAAAACTAACAAAGGAGAACACATTCATTGAAATGAGTGGAATGGAACAAAATAAATTCAAAATAGATTGTTGACTAATTTCCATGCCTCAGAGTACTTTGATATTGTTCCTACCCAAAATAAATTTTTCTGATTGAAAACTCAAAATACTCAAAGGAAATATATACAGGCATTATGAAAACAAACTGGAAATATATATATATAAACAATTTTTTTCAGAGATAAAATTCGAAAGATCAAATGAATATGACCCTGACTCAAATAAAAAGATGGTTCAAAATGTAAAGTAACTGAAATGCAGAATTAACTCCCAACAGATTTTCACTTCTCTGTGGTTCAGTTCGAAGCAACTCTAAACTGGCATTGGACATGAAAATAAAAATAGTTACTCTAAACCCTACAAAAAAACTGATCATATATCAGTAATATATACATTGAATAAGCAAATAAGTAAAACAAGCACCTTTAAAATATCTGTTTTGGCAAACTATTAAAAATTAATTCAGCTTAATTCAGCTTTAATTAATTCAGCTTAAGAGTAACCTGTTGAATACTAGTGTCTGAGAATGACAAATAAAATAGATGCCTTTGTTACTATAAAATTCATAACTTCTGAATGCGTGCTACTTTTTCTGCTATGAGGAATCTAAATATTTGGAGTTGAATCCTCCTCTAATAAAGTTAAAAAAAACCCCAACACATTAATAAAAAACAAACAAACAAAAAACTCTCCCCTCCTCTGTAGCTACAATTCTCATTTTGAATTCTTATTATTTTCACCTACAAAAGAGCTGAACTTATTTCCTTTCCTGAAATGCATAAAGAACCACCAACAAAGTGCTGAAATTGGACTCAAAAGGGCAACACCTTACATGCACAAGAAAGTTTTGTTTAATTAATTCTCAGTATAAGTTGATTTTTCTATACAGGGCATGTTGCTCCTCTAGATAAGCAAAATATTTTAAAAAATATCAGCAAATACAAAGGGCACTGAGTAATATCTCTCTGATTTTACAAAAAAAAAATCATAAACTGAAATGTTCATGCAAGCTCTATCTTCATGTCTCTATTTGTTAGCTACCCCAAGCTTTGTAACTTAGTAAGTCTTAACTTCTGATAAAACACAGTTCTTCTGTTGTGACAACAACTACACAAAGAAATAAACTTTTTAATAATTTAAGTACAAAAGTAGAAAATCACTTAAAGTGGTGGGAATTGATGAATCTATAAGAGCTTGGACAAATCACTTTTGATAGAGTGCAGTTTGGTTAAAAACAATGCTGGCTTTTTACTTTCAATAAACTATTAAGCTGTCCTTCAAAGCTTTGTCAGATTTGAATGCAGATTATTTGAATAAAAGAATTCTTGCCTAAAGAAAAACATGAATTACATTTGCTCTTCATATTAATTGCACAGAAGTACAACAAGTTTGTTATGTTTGGGTACTTAAATGGCTTGTAGAGCTTTTATTTTCCCAAGGAAATGGCCTTTCTACTTTTAGTGTCATTATCAATTTAAATTTTGTCTGAGGCAAAAACTAAATCAAATTCAGATTCCAGCCTAATTATCTAGAAAACAAAACCATATATACACTGCTGCCAACTTTCATGGTTTTATAAAAGCTGCAGAGTAAATGGTGGATTCCTTCAAGGTGAGGGTCAGAGACTTCTGTGAGTTCCCACTTTCTTTAATGAGCCAAAGACAAAACCATCAGAGCAAAACATAAGGGTTTGAAAAGCCACATGATTTTCCTGTGCTTGCAGGTCAGCAATGTTCATGTGAAGCTTTATGAAACAGGTATCTCTAGAAATAAAAATTATTCCTTTTAGGAAAATACAGGATTATGCAGCAGCTAAACAAACTCCCTGTGCAGTTTTTCCTCCCCTTGTATTATTATAAACCACTGCTAAAACTGAATAATTTAATATAAGGTTTATGTTAAACCATCTAAATTACCACTTGGCTTCCTCAGTTGTCAAGCATCATTGCACCTATCTTTCTTGTTTCTCTTTTCAAATATAAGTTTAAGTTCCATCTTTAATGCAAACTTAACCCAAGGAATTGAAACTGAGTCAAATGTTTGCCTAAGACCTCTTTCCTCACTCTGTGTTCCTGATTTTATGGCTTAGTTTTACCTCATTTATGCATGTCGTTGAATGACACTTCCTTAGCCCAGAATTCTTGTGTGAAAACACAACAATGTTTACTGCACTTGACCTACCAGGCATTCTTTAACTGATAAAATGCTCATTCGGATCTATCTTGCACTTGAGAAGAAACAATTTTTGTTAATCATCTTAGAAGAGGCTTCAAAGGCCCATGAGTAAGAGAGAAAAATCAGTGGAATCTGCATTCTCAGCACACCTTGATTTCCTGGAAAAAAAAAATTCCCTAGTGTTATCTCTACTTGAATAATTACTTCTAACTATATTTATTAAAAATATTTACTTGGTTTTGTATTTATGAAGTACTCTAGAGTACAGGCATTTACTACTCCTTACTTCCTTCTCAAAGATATTGCACACACCTCTGTAGCTAAAGTTTGTGTTAGAATTTTATCATTAATACAGCCTTAGTTGTTTCATAATGCCACAGCATATTTCATATATTTCTGCTCATTTAAAGTGGAGAGAGAGGTGTTCATTGTTATTTGAAAGGAATTTTTTCAATTCAGTTCTGTTGCAGGGAATCACTAAACTACAGTTTGAGTGGCTTGGAGGTTTGCTAAGAATATTTCTCTTCATTCTAACTGAAAGCAAGGTGGAGGGGTTTGCTCTGTGTGGTTTGTTTTTTTTTTGGCCAGTCCTCCCAAAGCCTGTATTCAAAGCAGTTGGCTATTTCTTGTTTTACATTGATACTGAATGTACAGTACTACATTTAAAATATGTAGGCTTAGACCACCCTTTGCCAGAATGTCCCTGCTTGTTTCTTGAATAATGTCTCCTATGCTTTGGTTAGATTTCATTTCATCCCTCTTAAATATTAGTTTTCTTTATCAAGATTCTTTAGCCTTCAGCCTTACAATTCTCGTTCAGTCTTGAACAAGATGTTTATTCTCTACTAAACTTGATGGATCTTTTTTTTCCTGACTTCAAAGAGGTTTAGACATGGCAGCATTTTTAGTAGTGTCAGAGTTGCCAGGTACTTCCAGCACAAAAAACATTATTTTCCGTTTAGAAATGTTTATAGACATACTTAATTTGATAATGAACATTAGATGCCAGAAATGACCAGGTATTTTCCTCTAACAATTTTGCAAACAAGTACAAGTATAAAATCATAAAGGTGTGGATCTACTGGAATTAAACTTTTTCCACCTCTCAGGTCCATCAGAAGAATATATTCAAATTATTATGCATCATTCTGTGGTGTAGTTTTGAAGAAAAAAACTAAATAAGTCATCCTAAAAACTCAGAGTTACATTATCTTATTTCTATTCTGTTGCTTATTTGCTTTCAGTGGAATTCAACAGTATTTAGGGTATAAGTATTAGCTACCTGAACTCGGCCCCACAAAAAATTACAAACCGATAATCACATGGCAGTCAGCACTATGAAGAGATTTGTGAAAGGCACAATTTTTTTTTTTAGTTGTTACTATAATAAGAATAACTTAAACATGAAAATAAACACTACTGATACCATAGACCTCATCTCAAAATGATAATATTTAAGTGACAGAACTGGGTTAGAAACCTAGACTTTGCTTAAGAAAAAATAATCACACCTCAGCAATCCCTTCATTGACTCTCAGAATTCATATTTTAGACAATAAATACTATTTCTTAACTGATGTAGTGTTTAAAAACAATGTACAAAATATGCATGAAGAACAGTGAAAAATAAAGGAACGAAATATTCTATGTGAGCACATCTCTTTCCTTTGCACATCACACAGAAATAACATATTTATTGGAGAACTTGAAGAAACCCCATACTTTATAACTTGATTTTCAGATCCTTTAAAGACTTTTGAAATGCCTAGTTCTAAATCACATGGATATTATTCTGTTAGCTGATATGAATGCAACTGGAAAATGTAATATTTTTTGGTGGCTGGTTTCATCATATTCTGCTGCATAGAAACTGTGGGAGTGTGTCATTTCCAGACATGTTTACCATGTCTTCAAGACATGAAGATAATCTTAAATATCATAGATAAATATTTATTGAGTGAATCGGGAATTATAATTCTTCAATAGCGACAGTGGTAAGTTATTAATTGTTCTTTAGGTTAGAGGTCTTGATTAAAGGACTTAGTTTTCTTGGATTGAAAGTATGACTGCATTCAGTCTATTTTTGAAATATCCAATTTTCACTGATCCCAGAAAAAATTATTTTTCTAGCCACTGCTTCTTCTCCAGATACCTTCCAATTTATTTTTCCTCTGTAGTTGAGCAGCTATTTTATTTGCACTAGTACCTATGCACACATTAACAGCCAATTTTGTTCCTCTGTTCCTACCCTCTCATTTTATCTAGTCCATTTGACAGTGTGGAAAATGTCATTCTCCAACTTTTTATCTTCCTTGAACACCTTCCTGAGTGTTCTTTAACATGATTAAATGTCTTCTCTTTCCCTTTAAGTACTCTCATTTTTTTTCAACATATGATCTCATTCACTTTGAAAACTGTCAACATCAAAAGTCCTACTCACAAATGCTCTTTCATTGATAATCTGCCTTTTAATATTGTTTTTCTTTTTGCCCTTAGTTACTAAATTTACAAACAGCAACAAGTCTAATACACGAAATCAACGTGCTCCTTCCTTCTCACAAAACTTTGATAAATCCAGATGAGTGACCTTTCACACTTTTAAGGTACCAACTATATATCTTCAGGCATATTGTCCATTCTTCAGTGCAGAAGTCAAGTATCTGCCCTGAAGAGGTAGTCTTAACTCTAGTTTTGACATTTTTACACTCTTGTTTTCTCCTGGCTTTGCAGTGTCAAAAAGTTGCAAGTAATCAATAAACATTTCTGTTCCTTGTATCAGGCTTTGCTCAGAGCTAAGAGATTCACACTTCAGCTTACACTCTTCGTCTAAATCTCTGTGGGAGGAAGTGGAAGAAGACAGAGAAAGATATGTGCCTGTTAAATAGGCAACATAATGTACTGTATAGCACAAGATAACCCTTATTAATGCCTAACAAGAGCCTAATCAACATACATCGCTGAAATTAGTTCTTATTCTTTGCATGCTAAATATGTAAGGCATTTAAGGGAAAACCAAAGTCATGTAACAAGTGCACATGAAATTACACCAATTCAGCAAACAGTAGACACTTTATTGAGTATATAGCAACTACAACTGATTTGAGATCCTGTCATGCTGTTAGGAATGGCAGAAATAGACACTAAACTGGGAAGTTTCTGATTTATTATTACTCTTTCCTGATGTCTGCCTTTTGCAGACCTACTGAATTCTAAACAAAAAGAAGTTGTAATGTAATAAATGTGCCCACTTTTATAATCAGCTTAAGCCATCATTTATGTAATGGCTGAATTTGACTTGGATGCTTCCAAGGGAATTTCAACCTATTCCATGGGGTAACTCGACAAAATTATCAGTGCTTTGAACTTCAGGATTTAATTATGTTATTATTATTTATTCCAAATGGTTCCAACTACTTTTGCTACAAATCCCTAGTTTTTACATATAGCCTACTTGAAGGCCTATAATTTCTTTTAAAATACGGTGGCATTACAGAATTTTGGTCAACTATTTTATTTTGATATGCTTACAGTTCTGTCTGAGAAGACATTCTGGAAAAGATATGTATTACTACAGTGATGACAGTTTCATTACGTCTCTAATAGATTAGAGATTATGTATAACCTTTTTTGGTAGAACTTCCATATAATTAGCCAACAGTCACAAAGTTATTACTGTTTCCACGGCTGTCTCATCAAATTATAGAGGCACAACAGGCACATTTTTCAGTTTGAATGAACAGTACAAGATGATCTTTCATTGCTGAAACTCTTACATCACTTTGTTTTCTTTTTTCTATATCATCTTTTCAGGTGGTTTTGGCATCTTTGAAGTTACATTTTTGCCATTATTAGAAACATAAGGGTATCTTCCACTGCCAAAACACTGCACTACAATTTATTTTTGTTCACTTTTTAAGACAGTCATAATTTATTTTTTTCTAACTAAATAGGAAGAACCACTTTAACCAAAGGATCCTGAGTAAGAATTCAAGAATAAAAAAACCAATATGATCAGTTCCAAACAAATGTCAGTAGAGGAACTAAAAAAACCAGCCAAACAAAAAACAACAACAACAAAAGCAAACAAACAAACAAAAAAACCCGAAAAAAAACCCAAGGACTGTTTCTGAATATTTCACTCTGTTCTGTATCTGTGAAATCAACCAAAACTCTACCAAAAACTGTGAGTAAACCACAGAATCACAGAAAGTAATGTTTGCAGAGATGGGTTGGCAACACAGAAAAGTCAGACTCCATGCACTGGTTAACCCTACTGCTATAGCACAGACACTGCCTACCAATGTTATTTGAAAACAAACAAACAAACAAAAAAAATAAGGCTAATTTTACAAATTACAAATATTAATAATTCTCTACTTGGGAATATAAAACATTTCAGCTGAAGACAACAGAATGGCAATGAGAAAAGAAAAGAATCACAACCACAATATTTTGAAACACTTTCAGTAGTATTTTCTGGCAAAATAGAATTGACACTATGATCACAAGCTCTTGACTCTTGTCCTTCATTTCAGACACTCACTGTCTAAGTGAGATTACACTGCAGTTTGGTGGAGATGGTTGAGAAGGCAGAGTCAAACCTCAGCAAGACATCTGAACAATTGTGTGTCATATCCTTTTCATTTCAGGTGTTTACTTAATGGAAGTCCTGACAAGTGGATTTATCCAGCTTATGGAGAGTATTTTAATTTCTATCAAGATGATACACAAGAAGGGTATGAAGGGAGAAATAGATTTTTCTTGTAAGTAACTGAACAATTAGAAATTGAAGTTTCATGGGAAATCAATGCAATTTCAAGTCTTCGGTGAACTTCCACAGGAAGAGGAGAAACTTACTTTTCAAAATTGCGTCTGCTATGTTCAATCTACCTATATTACTACAAAATAAGCCTGCAGTTTGGATCATTGTAGTGGGTACAGCTTTTGTATAAAATGCTTATGGAGAACATTACTGTTAAAAGAAATCATCATTTTACAGGCAGTATAACAGTAAAAAAACCTCTTGAAATTATTCCTTTCCTATTCTCTGAATATGAGACACATGAATTCACCTGTTTTTTAAAGCTTTTATCTTGATGACATATTACCTCACGTTGCATGATAGAATCACTCTAACTCTATTGTTTTAGAAGTCTTATGCAGTTCTTTGAAGAGAGAAAGTAAAAAAAAAATTAAAAAAAAAGCCTTAGGGTCATTCATGGAACATGTACTGCATGAGTGTAAGTGCAAGAGATGTACAACATCTGGTATGTCTTCTCATCTCACATCACCTGTGTGACCCAGTTCCTGCTCTCCCATTTCATTTTGAGACAAGAACATTGGACCTTACATCTCATCAGTGCTGAATGTGGCATCATCTGAACCAAGGAGAGAAATACATTTCCACAATATGGCAGAAAATATAATTTTGACTGTTCTTGTCTCAATGTAATAAATCCCTCCAACAAGATGACTAAAGTATAATTTCATAACTTCTTTGATGAATGTAAATGAAACTTCCACCTTGTTGCTAGATTTTCAATAATACAAATAAACTTGCACTCCATCTGCATTTTTTAACTAATCACTCCAGCCTTCCTTCTCAAGTGAAGAAGGGAGAAAATAGAAGAAAGGTACCTAGAGTGAATGAGTTTCATAAACTAAATTAATATTTCTGAGGTTAACAAGTTAGTACAATGACATATTTCTTGAATTTTCTTCATAACTCTTACAAATTTAACTAAACAGGTCTACTCTACACTATCTCATGCCTTCTTCCCAATGCAGACACTTCAGCCTTCATTACTAGAAAAGTGTTGGTCGTGCTACCCACAAAAATAAAACACAGGACACAAAGTGCTGCTGGACAAAATACCAGCCAACCTATCCTACCTTCAAGATGTTTTCTGTCATAAATTTAGAATTTGAAAACACCCTTCATAACAGCGATCCTGCTGTGGAAAGCAATTTTGTTAGTGTTTGGAGTTTGCAATCTATAAAGAAATTCTGACTGTTTATATTCTGACTCTGACATGCTCTGAAAGATCTTTCAGTTCAAAAGCATTTTTTCAATACAATGTCTAAGAAAATTTTTTAAAAAGTAAAACATTTCACAGCCTCTAATTTTTCCAAGAATTGGATTCAATTGAGCCTTAACAATTTTATGGCACAATAGGAGAAAACTGCTTTCTTCTGTTACTTTATGGGAACGAATAAATTTCAATACCTCCAGTACTTCTGTTTCTGCTATGGGGATAACTTCTATAATCCACATTTTGTCATCTGAGAACAGCAGAAGGCTTTTTAAAAAACAGACTTTTTTTGGGTTTTAATTTTATTTTGCTCAGATAGCTTAAAAAAAAAAAGTTATTCTTTCCTGGCACTGTAGACTATATAATAGTTTTATATAAAGTAGCTTTAAAAATTTAGCAAGTTCTACATAAGAGCTTTTACTGCTTTTAAATGAGAGATTAGATATTGGCCTTTTTTACTGTCATTCCAGCAGCATTGGTGATTTCTTGTGTATCTCTGAATTGTGTCAACAGAATTAAGAGAGAGAACCTGCTATACACAGTATGATCTATTATATAAAATGTAGTGATGTTCAAATGCTTATCGATTTATAAAAATGCTGCAAAAATTTCTGCAACATTTTTCTATCTTGCTGCTTTTAAATGAGATGCTCATATTTTTGTCAAACAAAATTTAAAATATATATGTATATCCATTTAGTTTTGTCTGATGTATTTATATATAAATTTATCAATACATAAATTTGAAAATGGATTTCATTTCAATTGCTCTAATCTATATTATTTGTCAATGGTCTAACAGTTATTCTCAAGTATATTAATGATTGAATAGTTTAATAGAATTAGAACTGGGTTCTTTCGAGTGCAGACCTGTGCATAGAACAAATCCCAAAAAATCCATGGAAAAGGATTTCTCTTGTGAAAAAAAAGTACAGAATGAGTACAGTAGATAACACTTTTTGATATGCTTGTCCCAAGATCTTTCCTGCACGTCAGGTTTTTATGGTATGGGGTCTTCAGACTGCTGAAATGTGGCAAAGCTCTCGTAAGTACCTGCAGCTATTGACAATAGTAGCTAAATATTTCCTTGCTTTTATTTCACATATATCAAGTCCTCAGGCTTTATCACCTTCTGTATGACAACTAATGAAATGTCCAAAACTGTTACAGGCTACAGAAAGCTCCACAGAACTACTTACATGGCTATGCCACAGAAGCACCCGCATTCTCATCTTCATTTCCTAGCCACACTTAACACAGGGAAGATTTAACCAGGAAGATTTAACCAGGAGGATTTAACCAGGAAGATTTATTGGGAAAGGTCTCCTTGCTGGCCCAAGCAGAAACAAGTAGTGCCAAATGGTTCTGAGCAAATTGGCACTGAAAAGGATTCCTGAGATATGGCTTTGTTTCTCCCTAATGAGTCTGAGTCACTTTGCAGAGCACCCCTGAGGGGCAGCCAGCTTGATGGCATTACCTGTCAAATATTCCTTGAGGAGACAGTGACAGTACTGTTCACTTTTCAGAGAATGACTAAGTTGGAAGAAACCTTTAAGATTATTGAGTCCAACCCATGTCTCAGCATCTCAACTAGACCATGGTACCAAGTACCACATCCAGTCTTTTTTAAACACATCCAGGGATGGTGACTCCACCATCTCCCCAGGCAGATCATTCTAGTATTTTATTATTTTTTCCATGAAAAACTTTTCCCTAACATACAACCTATATTTCCCTTGGCACAGCTTGAGACTGTGTCCTCTCATTCTCTCAGCTCCTGGAGAAAGAGAGCAAACCCCACCTGACTCCAACCACCTTTCAGGAAGTTGTAGAGAGTTATGAGGTCACCTCTGAGTCTCCTTTTCTCCAGGCTAAACAACCCCAGCTCCCTCAGCCATTCCTCATAGGGCTTGTGTTCCAAGACTCTCACCAGCCTTGTTGCCCTCCTTTATCCCCAAAGGACCCAGTAGTCAAGACCAGTCTCCTCTATGCCACACATGCTCAGCTCTTGCTTCCTACCAGTGTCCCAGTCATTAACTTACATGGGTTTTATTTGTTTGATTATTTGGGGGTTTTTCCCTTGTTCTTAAAAGCAGCAATTAGAGAACAAGATCTCAATCCTCTCCCTCCCAGGTGAGCACACCAAAACCACATATCTGTCACTCCCCTTGGATCCCTTGGATCTGCCATGGTATTCTTTTCAAGTCATTCAGAGCTCTTTTATTAGACTCCATCAACTATGAGCAATGTTGTCTGCATTGATCCTGTTTCCTACACAAAAATCACAGAGCTAAGATCATGATCTGTTCTGTGGCACAGAAATTTATATCAATGTGCACTCCCAAGGTGTTCAGAGACCCTAAACAACAAGAAGTCTGGAAAACACAAGCCTCAATACTGTGCCATAAATTGCACTGCACTGATTAATTTCTCCCTTGCCTTACTGCTTGTGTTTCTCAAAGTCTTCTTTGATGATCCAGGGTTTGTAGTAAAGAGAAGACCTCAATGATAATTCTCACATCCAATTTTCACCTTTACTGCAAAAAGGTACTCTCTGGACGGAGTAAACTGATCCTGAGTCATTCACAGATGGCTTCAGCTTCCAGACCTGTTGTTTCAGTAGGGCATCCCATAATCCTCTTAAAAACAGCACCTATTAACAGCTATCATTTCAGATAGCCATGAGGATTTCAAAAACAAATGGTTTGCCTCTCTTAAAAGCTGTTTGTACTGGTTCCAGGAACAGACTTTCTCACTTTCTGAGACTGTTCAAAAGCTTTACTACTTTTAAGAAGTTTATATGATAGTCACTGAATCATTCTGAGAGTAGCAGTCTTGCAGAATTCTTTATTAACTGTACTCCTCCTGAAGCTGGACATATGCCCATTCCTTTGTAAGGAAATAGAGTTGTTTCTGTCACAGCAGGCAGTTCTCATCAAGCTTTAGATGCTCTTCTCCACCCTCACTATATGCTAGACAATTTAACATGCTTCACTCACAGTGACTGTACACAAGGATAATAAATGACTAGCCATTCCAAATCCTTTTGTGCCTCTGGCTTTTTCCACTTGATGATCTCAAGAGCACTATTAGCTCCAAATATACACCTGTGGCTAAAAGATAAAATAGCAAAGTACCTTCTTCTCTTGGAAGAATGCCTTGCAGCACAAGACTCATTGATTTCCCAACTATTTTGTTTGGGTGCTCCCAACCACACATTCAAGAACTGCTCTGCACTTCATCTGATGCACAAAGAAACACTCAGTGTAAACTGGCTCTCTGTACAACTGCCCCCCTCCCTTTCTAAATATTCTGGAGCTGGAAGAGCTGCATCGCAAAACTTTCATTTAATCTTAATTGAGCTTCAACCAAGGTATGACAGAAGCACTGTTTCCCTGAGATGACCAAGATCAGCTTTTTCCAAGTGGCATTTGAGAAACAAAATGTGCCAAGCTATAAATTTATTGGTATAGTCAGGCAGTCCCAGAGCACCCCCGACCCCCCTCAGTACTGACAAAGTAGCAGGTATCAACTTTGCTATTTTCTTGTTACAGGGAGTGCTTTTGCAATTCCAGCATGTAGGGCAACATCTGCTGAAGCTGCTACTGACTCTCTCATGTGCCACAATAATCTGCTTCCTATGGAAAAGTTAATGCCTAACAGAGTAAAAGAGGGACAGATCAAAAGGGTGAAAATGGGCAAAATTTGTGCAATGGGCTCAAGTTGAAACACAAGTGAGGACGAAAGAACAGGCAAGCAGATCATCACCTCTGTTGTCGGTCTCACCAATGCTGTTTATGTCTCTGCCAACTTGCTCAACTAATCTTCCCTGCATTCTGCAGGTTGACACCAAACACAAATAACAGCAGCTGCAAAGCAGGCATAAAAATTGTGGAATTCAAATCTCTAGATGATGATTCAGTACAACAGCACAGTCTCAATTCTTTTTCTTGTCTATTTATTGTGGCAAGGCTAGC
>VWYI01035052.1:0-24632 GCA_013399455.1 Anthoscopus minutus | reverse complement strand
AAAAAAGTTCCTTTAGAATATGGACACTGAAAAAATTCTATTTTTTCTCATAGCAAAATCCCAAACTTTGAAGAAATGTTGCCTCCAGCCCCCAGCTTCCAACACCTTTAGCTGAATTCTCAGTATCTTTCTGCTTAAAGTGACAAGGAAATTTAGATAAACTGTACTTTTCACATTTAAAAAAACTACACTGTAAGGTGTCAAAAATTAAAAGTGAAAGTGTTACTTCCAGAGCAAAGCTGTTAAGTCTCAAAAAGAGAAACAGAGACAGCAAAACGCTCAAAAATAGCTGAAGATGGATCTTTTCAAGTTCATGAATAATATGTGACACAGTTTCTTGCAACAGGACAGATACAGATGATTCAGAGAGTTTATTTATTTCTAAGAGTTTTTATTTGCTGTTTCCTAAGGATATTGCAGTAATATGTTGGAGAAAAAAGAAATAGATTCTTTCTCTCTGTGCTGCTTTCCCTCTGGATCATTTTTGCCAGCATAAAATATCTGAACATGGAAAATATTTTCACAAGTTTAAACTGAAAAAAACCCACCTAAAAAGGACATTTATAAATGTTCCTCTTATTTATTTTTATCTTTAGAAAACCGTTTTGATTTTTTTGGCTTCAAATAAAGGAAATGTTTATATGCAGTCCATTACCAAACTTTTGGAATGATCAATTTTTACTGCATTCTCTGGCACAGTAAAATGGGAGTTTGTGTCTTCTGTCATGAACAAATGTGCGAGTTGGTTGCAGTTCTGAAGAGGTCTTCAGTTTTGTCTTTTATTGACTAAATTTAGACATTTGAGTTTGCGTTAAAAGCTTCTTTGTTGGATTCAGCCAGATGGCAAATGACNTTAGACATTTGAGTTTGCGTTAAAAGCTTCTTTGTTGGATTCAGCCAGATGGCAAATGACAATGAAGTGTTAACAATTCTCTCCTTTTCCCTCTTCTGTCTTCCTTTTATTGCAGAATGTCGCTTCATTTCAGTGTAAAATCCTACTGTTTACATGCGAGTTCACTCGAGGGCTGTGCTTGTCCTGGAGTTGGATGTTTCTCCATATGGAGCAGGAGAAATGTGACATTACAGAGCCCATTACCTTGACGATGGGGTGGAGCAGCAGCAATTTTTGGTGCAGTTTCCCTGTTACTAATGACTCTGTGCACATAGCTTGGTGATTTTGGTCAATCACAAGTCTGTGTGTGGAGCTGGGTCACTACTCCCAAGCAGTGGCTCACTGCCCTTGGAAGAAAGAGCTAAATTAGGATTTGAGCCTTCTGTTTCTGGCTATTTAAAGAACTTTTTGGAGAATGAGTGCAATGTGTAGGTATAGCCAGATCCTGAATGTCCTGAGGGAATGGATGGGAATGGTTATAGTTGCAGAAATATTCAGAATAATCATAATCTAAATGTCCTCTAGGAAGGTTTAAAAGAGAATCTTTAATATAAGCCAGGCATAGGGGGAATTTTCATGGCAGGTGGTTTCTGCTTTAAAAATACAAATTAGCGCACACTGGAAAAAGTTAATTTGTTACACACGCACACTGAATTCTATATTGAGTAACTTCAGCAAAACAATGCTAGGATAAATACCATGGAAACTTTTGTTTCTGGAACAATACAGATTGGGGAAAATACATCTGAAACAAAGATCAAATCAAAACTGAGATTCATCTTTTTAATAGAAGGTCAGTCTTTGGGAAAGTCAGCTCTAGCTCTTGAATTTGTATTCAGAAAATTTTGAATCCAGTCTTTTGGCTCTTCTGCATTGAAAGGTGCCGACATTCTCTATGGGACTATTCCCCATCCAAAGTAAAAGATTAATAAGATATCAGATTGATACATGCAAAATAACAGTACTTTTAATTCAAAGATGGCCCTCAAATTAGAGCTGAAAAACCAGAAATACAGAATTTCTAAAGTATAATAGCTTCTGTATCTATTGCTACACTTCATCTATGAAATGGGCACTGCTGGAAACTTGACTTGGACAAATGCTTCATATTTGAGACCTGAGAGGGAAATACGAGCAGGAAATGCACTAGACACATTTCATTGTTTCCTATTTTTGTTTGATTTTACAATTGTGAATTAGATTTTTAATAAAATAAACATGGATGCACAGCAGTTATTTCTAGTACAACATTACCACAGTGACCAGTCAATGGTAACTTTGGAACAAGGGATCTCGAACCATTCTATTCCCTCACTTCACATGTATGTGAATTTGTTGTTAGTTTAGATGAACACATCTTGATATTTGTTTTTCCCTCTTTATTTATTCCAGGAAAGGTGGAAATTACAATTAATATAAATAATAGTTCAGCAGTGGATTTTTTTCAAAGCTGGAATTGGTCTTTTTTCTGTGTTATGCTGAAGAATAATGACTGTCTTCACTATTTCTGTTTTGCACATGGCAAAAAATATTAATTCTTTTGAGAATGCTACTGTTTCAGCAATAAATTATATATCTGTGGAGACCAAGTAGCTATAAGTTGAGGACCTTTTAAATTACTGTAATTCTTGATCAAGTTTTGAATTTGGTCATTATATAAATTCACTCTATAGTAAATGAAAGGGATTTCCATTTGCTCATGTTTGTACAATGAACTGTCTTGATTTGTACCATGAACTGTCTTAATGAACAGGGAGAGCCTGCAGTGCTCATTTGGTGCATAAAAGTAGAATAAAACTTGTCACTGTGGTCAGCAGCAGAGTGCCTTCCACCTATTTTCTTTGCATGGCTCCTATTTTCCATATTACTGGCACTTTATGCCACCTGGGCACTGTAAGATCACACAATTGGGACATCTCCTTTTTTTTCTGTTCTATAGGTTTTTATGTGCACACTCAACTTTCAAGCTTAGCTGAAAGTACTAAAAACCCATATAGCCCATACCTCACTGCTTGTCCTCGTTTCAACTCTGCTAAACTTCACCAGGATTTCTTATCCTTTTCCATTCCCACAGGTACCAGGTTTAATTGGACTCTCTTACTGTATCTAAGCATTCCTTCAAACAAAAAAAAAAGTCTCTCATACTCAGAGAAATGTTACATCTCCATAGATCCATAGCTACACTACACTGACTTTTCCTTTCTGAAACTTCCAGGTTTTACCACAACAGCCCTTTATCTTGAATGAAAAGAGGAAAAAGAGGTCAATTTAATGTTCACTTCAGTTTTTATGGAAATGAACTTATTTATCTGTCTATACATTCTGCTCTCAACCTGCAAATGAGAACTGAGAGACAGGAGACTTGATTTCAGAAAAAGCAGTGGATGTCTTCACAAAAGGAAATCTGTTGTGGTTGACACAATATGTTGGGACTTTTTTCCCCCATGTGCAGTAGACTTGCTTTACAAGAGGTATTTTTGGTCAGAACTAGATGTTTTTAAAGTAATTTAGACTAGCAAATGATCAGATCCAGTTCTGAAAATCTTTAAGATACTTTACTAAGTGATAGCAAAGAATTATGATGACTTAATGTTAGACTTAGTCACTTTAAGTGGCTTGTGATGACTGCTCTGATGGTGTTTAAAGATTTAACATCTTGTCAGACTTGTATCATATTTTAATAATTTTACCTGACTTTTTAATCTGGTTTTTGTTTTTAAGTCACAAAAGCCAGAATCCTGATGCTGTAAAAATAAACCATTTTACCAGCCTGACACAAAGACCTTTTTACAGATTTATATCTAGTGTATAAAAGACATTTTGGGTGCCCAGTGGAATGGAGTGTTGCAAGACATACATCTTAAAATGCCTCAGTCTTCTCTATATTCTTCATTTAGAAAGTACTCTCTGTGCTGTATTCCCTTCTTCCTAATAAAGAATTTTTTTGTCCTCAGTTTTCATCATTTTTATCCATTAGCTTCTGTTGGAATCAGAGATTCATATTACTTGAAAATATTATTTCTAATATTTCAAGAAAGTATTTTGTAATTAATTTATTAAGAAAGCATCTATTCAACTATCTGAAAAATGTTTTTCAGAAAATATTGGTCAGAATTGTACAAATGGCAGAGTATAATAGGTGAGAAAAGTGCAGATTAACAATAGCATGAACATCCACTTTTTAGATTTTACTTCTCCCACTGACATTTATAATCCATGATGGGTGTTAAAAATTATCTTTCCTCCTTTCAGCCCAGCAGCATAACAGGTAAAATGACATAATTCAGTAAATAATTCAGTAAAACATTCAGAATAGAATGTATTTCTTCATAGTTTTGTATGCAAAGTGCCTAGAAAGGCTCAGATACATTCCTAAATGTATTACTAACAAATATGTACTATTAATAGATAAATGAAGATGCAAATATACAGAAATTTCCATTTTTTCCTGTATAAACCATGAATATTTAATTTTTCTTTATATAGCTTCCATTAAATGGGAATTATTGCCACCTGAAATAATTTGCTATGGCATTAACAGGTTATTTTCTAGAGGAAATAAATTTAGGTGAAGTAAACACAGATAAAACCTTTCAGGATATGTCTTAGCAGCACTTAAGCACCTATTTCAGGTGTATTTTAATTCTATGAATACAGCCAATCAAATCTGTGCCCTGTAAGGACAATCAGGAAAGTATTATGTATGTTTATAAACAGTAAGTTTTAATTTAAAGGACTAATATTTTCTCAGAAAAAAAGATTGTTATCTGGAGAAGGTGATGAGGAAAAAATTAATTTCTGATCAGATGCTTGAGGCACAGACCAGGAGTAAACAATCTTTTTTTACAAAAATTGTGGGGAACAAAAGTGTAATTACAGCTCCAATGGTTGATGAGTATATGCGCTGATTTCACTGAAAACAATATAATTTTTTTTTCCATTTTAGTTAAGATAGAAGTATATTTGAGAATTATATTCAGAGTTCAAACTTTGTTAGGGTAGGAGTAATAATGTTTTGCTGCACCTTAAAAGAGGAGAAAATTATGTAAAGATAATAATAAAGAAAAATATATAAACATAAAGAAGGTAAAATGTGATTTAGCTTTAGTAATACCCAGACATTTTCTACTGATGAATTAAAAAATAGGAAGATTTTGTTATGGTCATGTGGCACTGAGCTTCAATGCAGTTATTTGAGAATTAATAGCAGCCCGCATCTATTGTGCCTTGTGCCATTCTCAGACTTCCAATGAGAGTTTGATATCTTTTGTTGCTTCTTCCCAGAATGTTTATTGGATTACTGACATTTCAGCCATTGTCTATTTCAGAAACACAGTTCAATGTGTTTCTGTGAAGTCAAAGAGCAAAGAATCTTGAGAAATAGTCGTGGCTGATTATTGTAAAAGAAATTTTTAGAGTTGTGGCAATTAAATGTCCAAATGCAAAGAAGGCACTGAAAGCTGGGTTTATAAACCCTACACAGCTTTAATGTGCTTGCAAATCTGAGGAGTATAAAGGAAAAACAGCACAATTAACTTGAAATTGCTGCAACCTCAGACTTTCTAATTGCAGGCATTGTAGTAGAACTGTTATAGCATAGAGATGGTTTGAATCCAATGTATTTCTTATCTCAACTTTTACATGTGAATATGTAGATATGCACTTCCACATCCATACTGCAAATACATTTCTGCAATTGGGAAAGCCCAGAATTTACTCACATTGTCCAGAAAGTCACTGATATAAAACTGGAAGAGCAAGCAACATTAGAAAGAAAGTATATGCAGAACAAGGTGGGGGGAGGGGGGAGCAATGATTATGAATTTATTTAAGCTAATCTAGCAAGAATGGTAATCTGCTGGCTGGAAAACAGTTACAAATGAAGAGTTCCCAAACCCTTTCACATATAAGCTAAATGACACAACAGTGCAAGCTTGGCTTCATCTTTTGGCAGAGGAATCCATGAGAAAACATAACCAGGCTTTACAAAGCAATGAGGCTGCATTTTGTGTTACTTTCTCCTCTGGCAGTGTCAGAGGCTTCTGAGCTCATTCACAGTTCACTTCCTTTTGGTGGGAAACAGTAGGGCTCTTTTCTGTGTAGGGCAATTAATACAGCCAGAACCTTTTATTATTCAGGGGAAAAATAAAAACCCAGAAGATAATTCACGTGAATTTGTACACCTGCATAATTAACAAATTCTAGGAAAAAAAGAAGGAAAAAGGAAGAAAAGAAAAATGCATGGTTAGAGTAGATGACTCTGCAAGTAGCTGAGGAGTGGAAGTGACAGAAGAGATAACTAAATCTCTAAATCTTTTTAAATGGTCTTTATGGAAACAAAAGAAGCCCACAGAAAACACAGAAAATCAGTGAAAGAACATAATAAGACACACAGTCAGTTTTGTAACTGCTACAAATTTTTTATGTTGCTTTTTTTTCCCTCTGGGCAAAAGTTCTCCATGCAGCGAATCTGAAAGGGAAGATACAGAGAATGTATTCAATTTTTATTAAAAGGGACTAAACGTAATTAATAAAGTTGAGAATTTGGGAAATGTGTATCATTTAGGACAAACTGAAACAAAATTTTTGAATGATAATAGATTTGAAATGTGTAGCAGGAGACAGGTTTGCTAATCTAATCCTGCTAATCTAGTATTTCTTCACCAGTTTCTTGAGCTGAGTAGTCTGTAATTAAATTGTTGGATCTGATGAGAATGATTAACATAAAATGATTTAAGTTTGGTCGGGTTTTTAAATTGTTTGTTGAAAAATTCTGGATCCATGGCTAAGTAATTCACAAAATTCCAGTTTAATTCAAAGCAAATAATCCTATCTGGGGAAATGAACATTTGGAAAAAGCAAAACATTCAGTATTACAGTCCTTGAAATTCAATATAAAATTTGAAAGGAATTCTTTTAACATAGAAAATTTTAGAAACTGTATAAAAATTAAAATAGTTAAACTGTAATACAAAAATAAGTTTCTTTTTCAATGGAACTCTGCTCTGGCTTTTTTGTCAAGAAATACATTGAAAAGTTAAACTAAGTTCAATTAAAATTAAATGTCTTCAAATATCCTTTCACTCAGAGACTTGAAATTATTTGGTAAACTTAACATCTAAGTCACAAGGATGTTTTATTGCTTTAAATTAAGAAATCACCTGAGCATTTTTGAACTTTTTACACTTAACAATTTGACTGAATATATATTCATACCGGTCATTTATTTGAACCATTTAAACCTTTCCTATGCTTTGAAATACTTGATTATTTTCCTGTGGTTGATACATAATACCTAGTAAGTAGCTAATCAACAAATTAAAGATTCTTTTTAGGTTAATGCTTTATATTGCAAAAATATTTTCATTTAGCTCAAAATGTTAAAATTTATTCGAACATTGGCTGCAAGGCTGATCCAGTATTTGAGTGCTGCTTCGTACTTTATGTTCAGGGTCTGTCAGATCCTTTTTACTTTCACCATCTGTTTTGACAGGAAAGTTGTCGATGGCATAATTTTTCATATTTAGTTTGTATATCCAAGATCCCAGTTGGAACGAGTTCCCTAAAGTGAAGAGCTGTTTTCCTGGCAAACAGCAGCTGAGACTGGTGATGGAACACAATAAGCAACAGTTTGGGTAAAGTGGAATTTAAACTTGTTTTAAAAAGCTCTATTACATTTCTGGTTCATTGTTCTCTCAAACAAATGAAATCAATGAATAAATACTAATGAAGCATTTCTGGTAGGTAGATTTCTTGTGTTTTCTTTTTGCATTGCAGTGAATTTCCTTGAGTGGCTCAGCTGCCCATGGGGAAAAAGAAGAATGAGAAACACAAGTAAGCACCAATAATGTATTAGCATAATAACCGAGCTTGAAAAGCATGTGGGTATTGCAGAGTGATTTCACATAATTTATCAATGGATTAATAAATGTTAATGGAACATTTTTTATTGCTCTGTGGCCACCAATAGCATGAGTGTGGTCAATGTAAACAAACACCAAGTACAGGAGCATAAAAGGAAGAAGAGAGTTCTGGGAGGGACCATCATGGGCAGCAATCCTGTGCTGGAAGTAATCCATGTATAAAATCATCATTAGACAGATGGTCTGTGCTGGTATACAGCTGCAAGAAGCCCTTAATAGGACAGGGCATCAGGGCTAAGTAGAGGGGAGGGAAGGAAACAAAGCAGTTTAAAACAGGAAAATAGGAAATGCAGCACTGTTTTTTCCATGGAAAAGCAAAAAAAAGCCACTGTTTTTTTGAGAAAGTCAAAAAAACTCCAATGTTTTTAGAAAGCCATGGTGCATTATAGACTGTCTAAAATTCTTGCAGATATTTGGCATTTGGATAAGCAGTGTGACAGATATGAATAATTATGCTTGAACTGAGGTAACCAATAAGTCTCCAAAACCCCACTAATCACTTTTGATTTTAAGCAAAATTTTTCATTTGGATTGTCATTTTTATTATACTTCAGGAATCATACCAATTCTCAAGAGATGATGCAGCAAAATAACCTCCAGCTTGGTATCAGCTCAGGTGTCTGCCCACAGCAGATTGATGGAATTGAGAGGTGTTAAGAGCACAGGAAAGAGGAGTAGGTATGAAGAAAGGGGGAGGTGTCCCTCCTTAGTGAGAAGGGCTGTGGGATTTTAGCTGAACTGTTCTTATCCACAGTGTCTCAGGAAGGATGTGTTTGTCAGGCTTCAGGTGATTTAGGAGAGGTAGGCTTAGAAAAAGGACACACACATATCAGCAGAATTGCTGTCCCCAGCCCATAAATAAGCCTTCAGAAAAATAAGTCTTCTTTCAAATGGAAAAACAGGTCTTTGTTGAGGAAGCAGGTAACTGGAAGGAGCGCTGGTTTATAGCTTATTTCAGCCCAGCAGACTAACAGCAGCTGAAACAATCAGATAATCTGTATGGAGGAGGAATCAGTTTTTCTTTACAAGATTTCAGCTAATTATGGCTGCAGAAAAACCAGAAAATCAGTTTCTGAATACTGCATTTTACAAGGGAATCCATAGTTAGATACTAACTTTGGAGGTTTCTTGCTGATGAGTTTTGAAGTCTGAACACTGAAGTCCTTTTTTAAATAGAAGTGTGAATGAATGCTTTTATTTTTAAGCCACTGAGCAAACTTTTACTAGGAAAATTCAAGGTTTAGCAATTAGAGTGAATACACTTTGGGGGAAAATTGCAAACCAAACCAAATAGTTTTTTGTCACTGAAATCTGGAAATATGAGTACTTGAATTACTTTAATAACAGAGAAAGGAGATTATCTAAATCACACTCATTCTTTTGGTTGTGCCCAGTAAGTTAATAGATTCAGAGCAATTATTTCATAACATTTAGGAAAGGAGAAATTGTTTAAGTTTAATTAGCTTTCAAAATTCATGATAGAATAGTGATTTTTGTGTTTAACAATATGTACTTTTAGACCTAAATTTTAAATTTAAATAAGAAAAAATCCCTACTGAAGTAGATACTTTTAGTTCTTTGGGAAAATGTGATAGGATGATAGTGTGGGAAAATGCTCAGTTTTGTTTCCTATTCCTTAGTAAATTTACAGCTTCTGCTGTTTTCCTTATTAAGTAGTATAAAAATGTTCCCATTTCCCATGGTCACAGTCAAATATTAACTTTTCCCTTCAACATTTGGCCAGTGATGAGTCTTATATTGTCCCTGTATGTTTGGATTCGCCCTTTCAAATATTTTTTTCATTATCTTGTAATTTCTATTTCTAAGGTTTAATCTTCAGAAATAATAATAATAAAATACATATTTAGTTCAAGTACAACATAAATATTGTTGGAAGTGGGAATATCAGGGGAGTTTGGCCCAAATAAGGACTGCAAACTACAACCCCTAAGATCTTGTTGCATTCTCCTGTGACCATGAGCACAGTGGAGAGTAAAGTCTAAATTACTGAGTGCTGTGGTAACCTCTGGCTTCACCTGGAAGTTTTAAGAGCTGTGGCAGTGGTAAACACAGTCTTCAAAACAATATCTAAGTAGATATAGTTATGGCATCATCAATAGGGATTTAAGCACAAGGAAACTGGAGGTGTGAGTCTGAAAGCTTGTATTTATTACAACTCTGCTGCACATTTAATGCTTTGAGAAGGATTTTATTACTATCTAAAAGCAGTTGCACATGAAATCTTTAAATTAACTTCTGTTCTGCTTGAATGTAAGTATCTCCTCCACTGAGCAAGAGTTCAACAAGACAGTGCCAGAGGGTTTTGAAGCTTTAGGTGATAGGATGTCAGACTGCTCCAAACCATCTCCAAGCCTGCAGTTCCAAATTTACAGTTCACAGATTTACCTTAGGCCCACTGATGAGTGTTCCATGTTAATACTTAGGATTTTTCTTCCTTTTCTTTAAGCTCCATCACATTTTCCTGAATTCACTTTAATGCCCTACCTTCCTTCATTTAAGCTTGCAAGCCAAAGCTGAGCAAGTCTTGTGCTGAGGAGCAGCTGCCTCTCTCCATGGGAAGCAGAACAGAGCCATTGTGATGCTCAAGAGGTTTCATAGCAAGTTTGTATCAGCAATCACCACCTAGCCAGATCTCACAGGGAGTTTGGCTTTGGTTAATTTGCTTCCAAAAAGAAGTAGGAGGGAAAAAACCCCAGAGGTTGTTCTCATGGATAGGAGAAGTACAGCCAGAAAGTACAACTGAAAGCAAAAAAAGGCATCAGGAAAAGAAATCTCCCCTTTCTCAGCGATGCTAAAGCCATTTCTTCAATTCTTTGCTTTACAAATCTTTAAAATATTGCTGCAAATATTCTTCCCCCAAGAAAAATATCAGGGAAAGATCTAAACCCAAAATATGTCATTTTGAAAAGTTACCTTGGTGCTTTCTGGGACTGTAATTCAGCAATTTTCTTTCCATTCTCTTTTCTATTGTGGTCTTAAATTGGGTTATATCTCCTGTGGAGATATAATCTGTCAGTCCTCATACAGATTTGGTGATTATGGTGGATTGTAGGGAATATGTGCATGGGAGTGGAGCTCATTGCAGAAAATGAAAACATTGTGAAGAAGAAAGATAGGCCCCCTGAGGTATTATAAATATATATTTCTGTTGGCAAAATCTTTTAATGAATTAAAAATAAATCCATGAAAAGTTAATAATTTATGTTTTAAAATGTGGCTTTAGTTGGAACCTGGTGTTTTTACTGAAGAGCTGTTTAACAAGCTTATTGGAAATACCTGATCTAAAATGTATTTTGTGCTTGGAGATGTTACAAGATGCATTGGCCAAGACAAGTCCCAGAAATCATCTGTGTCTACTCTGTCAGGAAAGCATAACCAGTTGCTGAGCCCCAACCATGGCACTTTCTTCTCTGCTGGTGGTTTCAGAGCCTTCTCCACTGACCAGAGAGCATTGATGGTGAAATTCTTCATGAATAGAACTGGAGAAGAGGGAAATTTTTTTCTTATTGCTCCTGAACAGGGTCTTTCTGAGTATCTGTGGGATGTGTGTATGTGAGTGTAAGGGATGGGATTTTTGGATATTGGACTGCAAACAAAGAGTAGCCCAGAGATTTGTACTGACCTGCTTATGACATTATGTTGAGCTACTCTTTACCATGCCTTTACTTCCATCCCAGGTATGTCTTTTTCTCCTGAGGTCTCAATCACTGAAAATAGTTTGGATGAGAAGCAAAAAATCACTAAAACATGGGAGTCATTGATGCAA
Organism: Anthoscopus minutus; assembly: GCA_013399455.1. Lineage (NCBI taxonomy): Eukaryota > Metazoa > Chordata > Aves > Passeriformes > Paridae > Anthoscopus > Anthoscopus minutus. The sequence goes on along the minus strand of VWYI01035052.1, from coordinate 13,030 downwards.
ATTCCCATCATACTTTTTTTTTGTGTCCTGCTTGTCAGATGTATGCACTGCTTGTATGTCAATAGAGGATAGACCACAACAGGAAGCTGTGATCTGTAGCACTTATCCTGTCTTAAAATAGATCATTGACATGACTGGGTTGTTTAAAAAATCATTTGTCCTCTAGGGTTTTCTAGGTTGCTGGTGAAAGATGCTTGAATTGTTTATTTTAATTTTACTGAGAATTAATTGTAGTATTTGTGGTATATTAAGGTATCTAAAGTCTTGGTACATCTCCTTTTCAGTAGTCCTCTAAAAGAAAGCAGAGTGCAACAGACTATCTCAGTTGGAGGGGACATACAGTGATGTCTTTAGACCTTTTCTTATTTGCATCCTTAATTAATCATTTTAGTTATCTCAAACCTCACTGGCCAATTTAAACTCTAATTAAACTTAAGCCTTTTGTGTCTTCTTCCTGCATAAATACACTACAGCTCTGTGCTCTCTCTGCAAATCCTGACCTTGTTTCCAAAGATCATACAGGTTTTTTTTCCTCTGGAGCATTTTGGGGAGTTCTGTGTTCAGCCAAGCTGGTCACCTGCTCAGCTTGTTTGATTCACAGCACAGCAGAATTACTTGGAATGGTAATATTAAGGAAGTAAAAGGGCAAATTTATTTTGTCTTTCTGGAGTTCTAATGAGTGAGAAGAGCTGACTGTTTCTTCAAGCTGTCATAACCAGAAGAAAACATCCTCCCAGGCAGGTCTTGGGCTATGAATGATCACAAAATCACGGAATGAGTAAGCTTAAAGGGACCACAGTAGGGTCACCTTGTCCAGAAAGTGTCGCCCAGAGCATATAACTCAGGACTGTGTCCATGCAGTTTTTGAATACCTGCAATAAGGGAGATTCCACAACTTCTCTGGGCAATCTGTTCCACAGCCACGCTCACGGTACTGAAGTTCTTACCACCATTCAGATGGAACATCCTTGTGCGTCAGTTTGTCCCTGTTCCCTTTTGTCCTGTTGCTCAGCACACCAAGTAGAGCCTGGATCCATCTTTTTGACACCTACCCTTCAAAAACATATATTTCAATGAGGGCTGCTCTCAGTCTTCTGTTCAGGCTAAGCAGGCTCATTTCCCCCAGCCTTTTCTTGTAAGTGAGGTGCTCAAGTTCCCCAATCACCTTGGCAGCTCTCCTCTGGACCCTCTCCAGGGGCTCCACATCTCTCTTGTCCTGAGGATCCCAGAACTGGACACAGCACTCCAGACTGGCCTCACCAGGGCTGGGTAGAGGGGCAGGATCACCTCCCTGACCTGCTGGCAATGCAGTTCCTAACGCAGCCCAGGATCCCATTTGCCCTCGTGTCCCCCAGGGCACTGCTGGCCCATGGCTTTGCTGTCCAGCAGCACCCCCAGGTCCTTCTCTGCAGAGCTGCTGCCCAGCAGGTCACCCCCAGCCTGTGCTGGTGCCTGGGGCTGCTCCTCCCCAGGTGCAAGGTCAAATACTGAAAACTGCAGAAATCCATCATTTGGTAGTCTGTGGGAAGTTTAATTTATCTGGTTAAATCAACTTGCTAATCTAGGTTTTTTGGGTGCTGTTTGTGCCCAAATTGTAAAGAGGTGTTCAAGTACACAGCAGCATTACCACAGCACACAGTGCATGCATGGCTTTGCCAAGAAGACCATCAAAGGGCTGGATCTGTTTTCAGTCAGGGCTATCATGGCCCTAAACACATGTGGCCCTTTAAGAGATGCCTGGATAAGGTTAATGTTTCAGAGAGGATAAACTGGACAGAACAGATAATGAATGACCTTAGTGTTAGAGAGGCTTAAGGTTTTAGCATTAGAGTAAGATACAGAGACCACAAATAAAGGATTATAATTATGAAGCATCACAATGGAATTCAGCAATATCAGAAAATGCCTTAAAAATCGAGAAAATATCACAAACTATGAAACCGAAAATGGATTAACCTGGCTTTTTGGTCCATAACTTTACAATCCTTTGCAAAGTTTGCTTGCCAGTAACAGTATTTAATTTTTAACCTGGTTAAATCGGGTCTGTTGCAATTTTAATTCCACTCCAGCCATTTGGGAGCTATTTTGTATTGCCTTGCAAGTGTTCTTTTTTCTCTTTTTAGTTGTTTTTTTTTTTTTTTGTTTGTCTTTTTTTTCTATAAAACCCAGCAGGCAATTCAAGATGGAAATTCACTTTGGTTACCTATTTCTCCAGGCTGTAGAAATGCCCTACAAACACTATCAGGTTTTTAAGTATAGAGACTATAAAGACATATAAAAACTTTTTATTTATTACCTGTAAAAATCTAAAATCAAGCAAACACAAAGCTATTAAGTTTTTTTCTCTTCTCAGGTCTTCATCATTTGTAAGACACCCATTAGTGAGGACGCACATAATGGAGGAGTGTCTGAGTTGCTACTGGTGTGAATTTGTTGAACTCTATTGCATTCAATAGACCTGTAACAAGCATCCCATATGAGAAGGAAACCCCAATCTTTCCCTAAAGATTTTCTGTTCAATGCATTTTGCTTTTATCTGCATAGTTAATTTTTGCAGAAGTGAAATCTATTGATTTTAAGTGGGGAAATAGGCATCATTCATACTTGTTTTTCTGCAAGATGAAAACATATCACTTGTAAGACCCACTTTGAAATAACTACCCTTTTTTACATCTGGAAATTCTGCTGGGATCAGTTATCTATAGCTGCCAGGTTCACATGCCCTTTTTTTTTATTTTTTATTTTTGTGTTGGAACAGAGTAAATTTGAAGTCTGAATAATTTAAGAGCACAATATCATTACAATTTAGAGGCAAACCAGGGGGGGATGCTCTACAGAACAGCCAATACTGACATCATGTCTCAGCAGTCTAGGTGATAGCTTATTGATCTTACTGTACATAGGAGACCTGGACTTGATTGCCCAGATCACCAGTAGAGAATTGAAACACAGGGTAATTAGCAGCCGGTTTTCAGATATCAGTTTACTGAGCAAGCAAGTTGGAATATGTCTCTCCTGGGAAGATGGCAAAACAAGTGAAGGAAATCAGAGGAATTGTTTCTGGATTGCATCTCAGGGAAAAACTGGACAATCTGATTTACAATGTCCATGACCGAATTTCTAAAATTTCTAAAATTTATTGCACTGGGGAATGCTTATTGTGAACGCCATAAACTTAAAAATTCCTACACTGGTGCCTTGACAAATATGATTTCATGCAGCTGGAAACATCTTTTGGGGGGGGTACTTTATCCCCCATCTTTTGGGGGGGTATTTTGCACCAAGGCAAATCAGAATTATTTATTTGTGTTGAGTACAGGAGTATGCCAGAATTCCTACCACCAAATATTCATGGGAATGTTTGACAGCTGCTGCCTGACAAAGTCCAACACAGTGATTCACTTCTTTGTTTTCCAGAGCTTCTCTGGGGCTGAAGTTTGCATGCCTAGGTTACACTTCACTGCCTGTGGAAATTCAAAGTGCCATTTGGGAGCCCAGCCTTACTGAAGCTATTGAAAGTTTTGCCACTGACTCAGTGGGGGAATTCATCCCCAGTTTACAGAAGCATATCAGAAAACCTTTTGTTTGTTTGTTTTCTCTGTTTTGTAAACCAAACCTGCCTGGTCCTTATAGGACCAACATGACCCTGCATCTTTAAAACCACAACCCATTACCACAAAGTTTGCCTTCACAAACAGGGAGATGTGCAAACAGCATCTTCAAACCAGTTCAAGTTCTAAATGGTAGGTTGAACCACCAACAATTGTATTTGCTGGATCTGGAAAGTCTGTTAAATGAGAAAGTAATGAAATAATGAAATATGCATCATTTTAGTATTGTGATCTTTGGCTTTGGTGCTTATTTTGAGGTTTTAGGGATATTCCCCCCCTCCAAGTTGTATATTGTTAAATCATCTGAAAGCAGCTGTGAGTTACAGGAGGAAATGTGTATTTTTGAAATGTTCTTAGATTATAAGATTTCTTGCACTGCTTGCTTGCTGATCCTCTCTACTTCTGAAGCTCTGCATTCTGGAAATTCAGCCAATTATATTTAGATGCTTAAACACTTGCCTGATTGCTCTGCATCCTCATTTGCCTGTGTGATGGATTGAATGTATGGCAGCTGTCCCCAGAGGCCATCCTGAAAAGAAGATGTTGCAACTCATGAGTTTATCCAACTGAATAAAACTGAAAATACCTCATAAGTACACAGAATTTTTTTTTTAATTCCTTGTTAGTAAAGAGAAATTAATATGCAGTAGCCATTGTCACATAGGGGAAACTTCTTAAAATACCTGAGCTCATTTTAAAAATGTGGAAGTTGGGACATGCATTGTGTACTGATAGCAGGGTGTCACCATGGACACCAACAGAGAAAAGTCAAATACGATGAAAGAGAGAAAAGAGAAAGAGAAGATGTAGTATCCATGACAACAAGTAGAAAAGGGTAAGACTTGAAAAAGTTGAAATCCCCGTGTTTGTCTCTATTATTAAGATGAAATTTGCAAAGTTAGATGCACATAGGGCGTTATTTCTGTGTAGCTGGATTTTGTGCAAATTGTCAGTGTCAGGTGGGAGCAGAGGAAGTTCAGAAGGTGAGTGGATCTCTCCTGTTGTGTTTGTATATCCCTGGAGTGATTTGTGTGAAACCAAATGGCAGCTGGATGAGCAGTGGAGATCAGATCTAGTTATCTGTATATGCACATTTGCACATACAAGCCTTTCCTCAGTCTGAATGTCTGCGTCGGCACGTTGGAAACGTGTAAAAGCCTCTAAATTCAGTGTGGCCTGAGGTAAAACAATGTGGGATAAAGAGGTGGATTGGATGGATTAAGAAATTTTTTTTCTTCTCACGTGACAGGAGCTCTCCTTTTGAAGCTGGAGTGTGCAGTTTGAGGCAAGTGCAAGGGACAGAGAGGGACAGAAAAGGTGATATCTAAAGCCCAGAGGAGACTGTAGGTTTGTGTCCCCATGAGTGACTTTGGGCACCTTTCCACACACACAAATGGAACTGGTTTGCATTTGCTACATCATATTTGATCTTTTGGAGTTCTAGCATGTAGCGCATGTGATATAATGCTTCCCTGCAGGGTTTTGAGACTTAACGTTACTGTGAATGTATTGCTGCAGAATTTATCTCCTAAAAATGTAACTAATAAGAAGATGTTTTTGTACAACTAGAAATAATGAGAATTTTTCTTTTTTCTCTTTTCTTGGTTTGTTTTTGGGTTTTTTTTAACATTACAATCCATGTTAAGGTACTTATAATATTATTTAGTGAAAAAAGGTTACATAAAAATTCACTGGTGTAAAATTCAGGAATATGCAACAAACATCCTTAAAACCTTTGTGAAAGATGATGTACTCTTATGTTCAGTGAGAGCTTGCATCCTCAAACAGCATGGAACATGAGAACATTTTATTTAAATTCAAACTGTATCCCTTCAAAAGCTAGATCCAGTACTTTAAGCAGATTTAAGATATTGCTTAGAAAAATTTTCAGAATATTTTTGATGTATTTTATAGTCTAGTGTTTATGTGTTCACATGAGCTTGCAAAAATACTAACGAAAGACTATTTAGATTTATTTTTGTATACCAAGTACCTTAATTTGTGCAAGTATCTGCCAGTGTGATTTGAACTGTCTTTGAGAAGACGAGTATTCCATGGATAAATTTTGCATGGAGGGATTTTTAGGACAAGAAAGTGAGCCTCCAGAATAAGCAACTAAGCAGAGACAGAGGAGAATTGTGCAGGCACAAGAAATAGAAGGAATCTTTCATTCCAATAACAGGCTTTTCCCTGTGTTTGGAACGCAGACAAAATTAACATGGCTGTATTTGTGGTCATGCTCCAGCATTACCAATTTAATCAGGATAGTTCCCAGAGGAGAGTGATTTTGGTTAACTGTTAAGACAGAATGCAAACAGAGCAGAAAGCTTTGTTCCAAAAGCTGGTGGGAAAGTTCATTTGGTCTCTGTTCCATTTTGGACCCTAAGATCTGAAATGTGTGGTAGCACCTCATGGAAAAGGGAAGGAATAATTCAGCCTGGTGAAACAATAGAATTCTGTGCTTAAAAACAGTTTTCCACAGTTCATATTTTAATTAGTGATTTAGAAGCAGGCGGTGTCAGATAAGCATGGAAGTGTAATTAGTACTAAAGGGGAAGAAGACGTGGAACACAGGAAATAATTTCATTCATCATCTTGGTTTGGAATTTTTTCCTGTTATCCACACAAGTAGATGAGAAATATTTCTTCTTTTTTATTATAAACAACTCTTCTGTCTTTTTTCTCTGTGTGATGTTCAATAATTTGCTAAAAGTTTCTCATATAATGGGAAAAAATCTTGGAAGCTGTAAATTGTAATGTCTCTAATAACTTTACTACTGTAAATGTAGTTCACCCTATTGATTAATTTGTTAATCTGCAAATAATTTGTATGATTAATAATACAATTTTTAAAAGGGAAACAGACGCACTTATAGCATGCATACAAAATTTGGAATAAGTGTATTTTATTCCCTGGTGTACTTGCAGTTCTTTACGTTGCAAAACTTGACCTTGTTTCATGGGACTAGAAATCTAATGGCAAAACACCCCCAAGAACACCTCTGAGCATGTGCTCAGACTTCCTATTCTGGATGCAGCTGAGCAGCTTCCTAGATCACTGACTTGGGTGATATGTTGCTATCTCCTCTGTACCCTCTGCCTTTGTGAGGCAGAATTTATCACCCTTTGGATCTGACAGCTTAACCATGCATCTGCTTTCCTCTCATCCCATCTGTGGTTTGTTGTGGCTTTTTTAAACTCAGCCCCACTGACAGAACTGGAGCAGGCAGGGACTCTGCTGCAATACCAGCTGACCTGCAGCAGTTGCTTTCTGAGGGGAGCAGCAAGCACCTGAGGTTGAGCCATAACCCCTTAACCCAGTATTTGTGGCATGAGAGCTCTTTCTTTGGCTGAGTTCATAAAAGGGAGGGGGAACTGAAGCAGTGCAATGTGTCCTTCACATTATATGAAGTTATAATGTGTGTATTTGAGGGTGTGAAGCAACAGGATCAACCTCTAGATAATCAATTCTATATGCCAGAGTAATTCCTAATTTATGCTGTTCCAGGATAGTACAAAATGGATCACAAGGCCTCAGACAGCTAAAGAAAAAAACCCCAAACCCAGACTAAAGAAAGGCTGCTGAAGCAAAATGTGTTTTGTATTCACATCCGCTGGCTCAGGAAAGCAGATGTAGACCTGCTGCTACTGTAAATGGGAAATGAAGCTTAGGAAGCAAGCATCTTCAGGACAGCTGTAAGAAATGCAGTGTGAATGAGTTTTTGAGCTGGTTTCTATGAGTTCTATGGTAGGAACTCAAGCTGTTTTCTCTCAAAACTTTTCAAATTATATTGATCACCAGAATCCCAAACTCTTGAATTTTCTCTATATTTTGGAGGGTGGGGAAGATGCCTTGCTGGCAAAGTTGAATCCACACTAAAACAGGGAATTCTGCAATTATTTATCAAATTATATGGATTACCAAATATTATTATTTCCATGCTCCAGCAGGCATCTACTGCGATGTGAAGAATTCAGGTTCAAATACCCCTCTAGAGTACAAACAAATTTCTAAATTTATAGGATTCTTTCTTAGCCAATCTGTTCCATTTGATCTGCATGGTGAAATAATACTTCCCTCTCTGGGTATCTTGTAAAAGCATTTGTAGCTGCTGCATGGAACTGCAGAAGTGTTTGCAGTTTCACGCTGCAGCTACAAACACTTCTACAAGATATACTTTTAAAAGTGTTTCCCTCTTTGTGACAGTTTTTGCTTTTCTAGAAACTGGCAAGAATGTAAGAAAGTATGGAAATTCTATTTTAATGTGAGGTTTAAAAACAAATACCTCACCACAAACTTGCTGAAGTCACTGAAAATAATCCTTCTGGTTTTCAGCCGTGTTTGTTGTACAACTTGCAGCACCAGTACACTTTTGTTCTTGCTGCTGTTTGACTAAAGAGATGGCCACACTTTAGTGAGGTAGATATGCTAAAATGGTGTAAAACTCAGGTTTATTGGCAGTTATGTGAGGAATACAAATCATGAGAATTGGGTGACTTCAGCACAACACTTCAGTGATCCAGAGTTTGAGAAGGGTTTGCCCTGTGAAGAGGAGCAATTTCACCCAGAGTTTTAATGTGCTTCCATTTATCACTATCAAATTATTTGCCACTGCTAAAATAAATGGCTGCCACTCCTTAAACTCTGAAATGCTATCACTCATTAAAGACGTTTGATTTTAATATCAATGCTACAGCAGTGGTTGTTCTGAATGCAACCAATAACAACTGACTAATTATTTGACTTATATCTTAGAAAGAGCATGAGCAGGATTTTTTTGTTTTATTACCTGAAAACCATTCATTCCTCTACAGTTTCCTTTCCAATCAGAACACAGCATGGTTTCTGCTGAAAATAATTGATTTTTTTTTTTAGCAAGTCTTAATAGACAGCACTGAGAAATGCAATGATTACAAGACAGAATGGAATGAGATTTATTTGGAAAACTGTCGTGTAGAGTATCAGCCTGTCTCTGAGGCAGGAATGTTTTCAGGTAAATGATGTCATACATTCCAGAGCCACTTTTTCACTGTCAGGTATTACAAATGAGTCTCCTTCACAGNAAAAAAAAAAAAAAAAAAAAAAATCTCATATATTGACATTTGCTTAAGAGTATGAATGCTGCAAAACTGTTTTTTCACAGGAAAGACTGGGATAGAGTGAGGCAGATTTTTTAAAGTTTTGGGACTCTCCCCTCCTCCATGAATGATTTTGTAAACAAGTGTTTCCTGTGTCAAAACAAACAGTATTTGTCACTCATGTGCTAGTCACATTGATCATTTTCTGTTCATGTCAGCATCCATATTTATTTGCTCATATTTTTAAACCCAGTTAAATATACCAGCTACTTGGCATTGAAAGTATAATGGGCTTTTGGCTCATATAACAATAGTGAAAGACAAGAAAAGCCCTCTGGGTTTTACAGTACCATACCAGATAAATCCTGTTCTTCCCATGAAAAAAAGTTGTATCACAACAGAAAAACAACAAATCCTCTCTTAAAATTCAAGTATCAAAGTAATTAATCCAAATGGATTCCAATAAATGAATTATAATATGCTAACAACAGCAATATAATTCTTTTAAGTGAGGAAAATGGTGAAATATTTAAATTTTGATTCCTTTTTCAAATATAACTGTGCACACCTGTGTATTGAGGAAGTTATGTCAGGGTGCAAGGTCAGAGGTGTGGAAGGGATTTGGGATGATGTGCTGTGTTAGTACACATATGTAGAGATACATGTGCAAGCTGAGCTCCTGTAAATTACTGTGCCCTGAGCAGGAAGGAGATGACTTGATGAGGTTCTTTCCAGTCTTAATCATCCTACAGTCCTTGATAAAACCAAATCTTAAACCCAAGAGATTTACCTGAAAGAGGCCACATTATTTAGGGGTAGATTCTCTTTTACCAGTATTGCTCAGTGGGTGAGGTTTCAATGTAGGCATCTCTTTCATCTTTGAAAGTGGGAAAGTTTAACCTTTTACCAGGGTTTCGCACAGGGCAGCCTTGAAATTGTGTAACAAACTGTGCTTTCCTCTTCTTCATCAGAAGATAAAATTGTGGTACAAGAGAACTGCAATTCCAACACTCAATATATTACATTTCTCTAAGCACTTGTTCCATCATCCCTCTGAATTCAGCCCCTCACATGAAAATTATCCACATGAATTAATTGATCTGGTTTTTTGTCATGAAACATGAAGGTATCCCCAGGAACCTTCCATAACAGGAATTCTAGCAAATGTGGGAGAGGAAAAATGGAGCTCAGTCCAAGAAATTCATATAAGTGTTGACAAAGTAAAATTTTGTGTAAAATCCCTGTCATTAAAATAAAGATAACATTTCTATTTGCTTAATTGAAAATACCATTTCATCCCTGGTTTAGAGAGACTTCTTCTATTTAAATTGTTCCCTATAAGTATTCTTTAAGATTACTTAAAGACAGCATCAACATTGTGAATACAGCAGAGACACCTTGATTTGGTACAGAAGCCATTTTTCAAGGATACATTTATCCAAATTAAGCTTTTGTTCAGAATGACTTTGCTATTTTCTGAAAACTTGAATTTCTGAAAGTTGAAAGCTCTAATGTAAGAAGCAGATGAAGTCTTCAAAAGGTGAAGCCACTCAGGTTTACTCAATAAGTTTTGCTTTCGGAAAATTCACCTTTGAGTATGAATTGCCATGGTGAAAAATACTTGAGACTACCCATTCGTCAGTTCATTAATTTTTTTTTAGCTTACACTTTTCTTTTTTCTTTTAGCATATTTGCACTGATTTTTTTTTCTTTTAACAATTCAGCAGAGAGTAAGAGATAAATTGAAGAGGAGGTTTGAACATAATCATTTGAGATTGAGGGGTCTGAAAGAAAACATATGGTGTTACCTCAGCTGAGACAACAGTGCTTCTCTACCAGGAATTTTATCCTGTCAGTTAAGACCTTTCTGCATGTGTGTGTTTCAGCTCTTTGCAGAACTGACATTGTTTACCTTTTTTATGAGTTACACTTCCAAATAAAGTGGGTAAAAATATTGACTCTTTTTCATTTCTCCAATTACAAATGAACTTGAGCCCTTCCCCAAGAGAGAACTTCTCTCTCCAATGAATTTAAATTAAAATTTGCCTCTGAAAATAAAACACAGATGTATGAGGAAAACTTTTTCTTCTTTGCTGTTGTTTTTTATTCACCCTTCATATGAAGAGGTTTAGCCCCAATGAGACACTGAGGAGAAATTATATTTCGTTTCACTTTTAGAATAGAAATCATGTTATTTCCAGTGAATCAAAACAAAATCAAGCCAGAAGTTTTAGCAAATAATTCAGATTATGACTGTTAACTATAGAAAGCAAAATACTGAGGAGATTTTGTAGATAAAGCAGGATTATTTCAGGTAAAAAAAAGTGTAAATTATGAAAGTAAGAATTACTGCAACAAATCTTTCCTGTCTTCTTTTCCTTGCTTTTTGGGCAATTAAAAAAGGAAAAGGTATCCTATGCTAATTAACAGTTCCAGGTAGTTCATTGATTTGTTAGTTACTTGTTACAAGCATCTGCCCCAGTTGCTAGAATCTGCTACCAGCTCAGGTCCTTTGCAAAGGGCTGTAAATCATTGCAGCTCTTCATGGGAAGGAACTTCTCAGCATGAGCTGATGAGCAGAGATGTACAGATTTACTGAAGTGTGGAGTCACAGCTGAAATCACAGGGCTGGTGCCAGTTACTGCATAGTTAATGTCACCTAATAAAAAGTTCATTTTGCACATTTCCTTTAGGTAACTTCCCGTAGACCGAGATCCTCTAAGACTTACATTGCAAATTTATAATAGGAAGATTTAAGATTATTTTGGTAAGCTCGGTGGTCTCCCATTACAGTGCAGAAAATGAAGGGGAAAATTCGTGTAGTGATACCAAACTAAAAAAAAAAAATAAAAAAAAATTAATCTGTTGCATTTTGGGAGAAAATGTCAATTTTTTGTATTTTTGTGGTATTGTCTTATGTCTTATCCTTTTATCCTCTTGTCAGATATGAATGGAGATAAAACTGGCTAATAATGAGAAGATTTGAAAACAATTATTCTGAATTAGGTATTAATGAAAAGAGTTTGCCTGAAGTATTTGTCTTAAGGATAATGATGTCGATTGATTCATCACACCATTCAAACTAGCTTAATTCGGAGATGGAATTAAAGATCTCATCACATGTCATAGGAAACCTCCAGCATCACAAATTCATGGTAATATTTCTAGGCCTGATAATAGATGTGTAAATTGAAGAGCGGATGGGGCATGAGTAGAGTTAAAAAATAGGTGTTTTCCTAAACCACTTTCTAGTGTCAGTATTCTCTGAACTTCTTTTATTTGAAACTTTGATGATATAGTAAAAAGTGTTATAGCTCTTATACAAGCTACCTATCAGTCACAAGAATAAAACTACTAATTATAGTAAATTGTGTAACATTCCTAATACTTTTTCTTTTTTACTCACTTACAGATTTTCATGAGATGGTAAATACTGAAAAACTTCAAATTTTAATGTAAGGAACAGCTGCTGTGTTATGCATTCTGAATCAGCCAGTAAAGTGTGTACCCACATTGCTATTGATTCAGTCTCTCTACAAACTCAGTCCATTATTTCTGTATGACCAAGAATGGATTGATTTTTTTGTGATCAAAGACTGAACTCTTTGCAGCTAATGAACATGTGTATAAAGTGGAGCTGGTGAGCTGAAAAAGTGAGAGAAATTTGACTGCTGCTGGGATATTGGCAAAGGAATTTAATGCCAGGTTGCCAGCTTCTGAAAAAGACTGTGACAGTAACAGAATTGCTGCCTAGACAGAGGGTATTAAGGATCACCACTTGAGGCTCAGTTTTCTGCCTCAGAAAAGAAAGACTTTCAAAGTGTAATTTCCTGTTGCTACTGATGTGTTTTTCCCTCTGCTTGTGTTGCTGAGGGCTCCTCAGCAATAGTAGATGAGAAGCCTTTTGCCCTTTCCTGCCTCTCTAAAACCAGGAGAAACTGAAAAACCTTCTTGTGCCACAAATCTCTTGACAAAGATTATTACACTTTGTGAAAGTGAATTATGATAACTTCTTGCTGACTTTAGTAGGGAAAGATTATGCTCAGAGAGATACAGAGAACAAAACTACAAAAGTCTTCCCATCAGTGCATTGGTAGGGACTTTGAAGGGATGTCCATGCTGTCTGAGGAGCCTTGTTTCTTTCATAGCTCTGCATTGGATCCAAACCTATTTTGGAGTTTGATTCCATTGTTCCCAAGGGTGACACAGGAGACTACCTCAGGTAAAAATGTGGGAAGTGGTTAATATAAATTCTTTTCTGTCTTTGCCTATATTTATTCATTCCTTAGACACTGATGTTTCAATGTGACAGGTTGTCACGCCTCTGAGTATGACAGCAC
>VWYI01035042.1:0-17303 GCA_013399455.1 Anthoscopus minutus | reverse complement strand
TAGTCCAAATTGTTTCGATAATATTATTATATCCTAAACTTTGTTCTGTTTTTCCTCTTAACTTTGGAATTACATGTAGTTTTGAAACAAAGTAGGAGTTTTGAAGTAAAAATTCTAGATATTTTATTTTAAAACAAAACATTTCAGACTCTATCTTTCAATGTATATATTAAATTCAGCACAAATTTGATTAAAAATTTTATGAAGTCTTCAAATTTTCACATCTCTATTACTTTAAAAATCACATTAAAAGCCAGGTTTCTATTCAAGCCAATCTGAGAGTTTTGGATCTCTCGTTATAGAGACAGGACCAGGTGTCTATTGTTTATAGACTTTCCAACACACAATCCTTCAAGCATATGTGCTCTGAGAAGGCTCTTCAGATAATTTCAGTACCACTTCTTCCTTTTGCCCCATGTCTTTCCATTTCTCAAAATTCTGGTATTTTGTGCATTCACACACACCAATCATTTTTTGTTTGTCTTCCAAGTCTTCAAAAAGACATCTGTGATGTTTCCTGCTGGCTTGTGTCTTCTTGTCATTGACATGTCCTTTGATTCTGAGGGAGGATATGCCTCCTCAATTACACCATCACTTTTCCCAAGAGAGGCATCTAATGATATGTCCTAAATTTATTCCTAAACTTATTCCTGTCTTCATCAGAGGATTCTACTAAGACTACCTTAGGCCCTGTTAGTATTTCCACAGGGACTAAGTATGACCTGTGACTCATCAAGCTGAGAAGTTTCTCTTAAAAATTTTAGGAATAAACGAGATGCATTTCCAAAGAATACCTGCTTGATTTCCTTTACAGATTTCCTAGAAGTCTGTCACTAGGACATGTCTTCTTTGAAGGACTTGTCTCTCTGAACTTTGTTACACAAAACTAAAATGCTAAGTTGCAAATGTTTAAAAACTCATCAAGGTTACATGTAACTCCTTTAAATGTGTTTAGCATTTCATAAAATGGCATGAGTAGATGTAACACATTCCAAAGGTTGGCTCCTCTTGCAATAATTTATGTTAGTTTTCTCTTTTCAGCGTTACTTACTACATCTGCCTATATATGCATTAATTGATTTCAAAGTCAGTTAAGTTTCTCTATAGACATTTAATCCCCTTTATCAACAGAGTATCACAATGCCATTTCCTTCACATTCTTTAAAATGCAGAGAAAATGCCCATTATTTTTTTACCAAATATTCTTTATTATGGACTTCTTTTAACTGGTAAAGCCATGCACGGTATGCTCTCCTTTACTGAAAAAGATACTTCTTCTGCTGCCAGTTTCAGCATCTTCTCTTGTATATCTGTCACCTCTGGCCTTCCTTTGAACTTGTTAAAATTCAGTTTGCCATTTTTGGTCCCAGAATACTCCAGCTGATGACCTTATTTTTGCTAATTTCTCTTTGATGTTTTCTATGCCTTCCATCAATGCATGGATGTTTTCTGTGGATCTGTAAATCATTATTACTATTTAACTGTTTTTCCCCTAGGGGTATCCAGAGGTTAATCAGACTTGGCATCACTTACGCCTGGCAGGGTATTAAACTAACAAGAGCTGCATTTGTGCAACATCCTCAGTAGTTGATGTCTATATTAATTGCAGCACAAGCTCTTTTGCGCTCATGTTAATTATATGCATACTCAAGTCACTTTATATAAAACTGATCTGCCTATTATGTGTCTGTTTTATGTATCTATTCATATGCCAATTTCATGAGATCTATGCATTTAATTTAATACTATGTATTTCATGATAATATGAATACAATTTCCATACGGCATTTGCAATTTCCTAGCCCAACACTACAGCTAACTTCATCTTAAACATTTCACAGCTGACACAGAACAGCTTCTCAACAAAACAACCAGAAATGCTGGGCAGCTGGATAGAGACACAGATCCTCTATTAAAAGCTGCCTTGGAGACCTGAAAAAGATGAAGTTTTACTCCCGTGGATAATGCACAGCCATAGTGGGTGTCAGTGCTAATCTCACTCCCAAATTTGTAAACACTTTTTTCAAAAGTTTACAGGAAAACTTTTCATTGCATGCACCACTTTTCAGTCATTTTCAGAAATTCATTAAATATTTCCATAATTCTTTTAATCCTTTCAGAAAAATACTCTCAGAACATTTAATGAAGAAAAATTATGAGGCTGTTATGCAGTACCTATTTGACAAAGACTAGATTTCTAGAACTGTTTTCTTTTTTTGCACCTTTTCAGACTTGCTAGTTTTATCTGATAAATAATGGCTAAGCATGCACCAGGATCATGTTTCAGAACTGTCCTATGATACAGGGAGCTGTTTTTTGTTTCTTTTCATAGAATCACAGAATCAAGGGATGGTTTGGCTGAGAATAGACCTTAAAACATCATCTTCTTTCAACCCTTGCACCATAGGCCCAGACATTTTTCACTAGACCTTCAAAGCCTCATCTAGCTTAGTCTGCAATACTTACCAGGGATGGGAAATCCTCCACCTTTCTGGGCAGCCAGTTCCAGTGTTTCACTCCCATCACAGTAAAGAACTTCTTTCTAACTTCTAATCTAAAGCTATGCTGTCTCAGTTTCTGTTAATGTAAAGAAAAAAGCTCAGGCTTTTCTGTCTACAAATAGAGCAAAGCTATTAATAACTTAGATTTACAGGCTTTTAAAATGTTCTAGAAATTGCTAATAAATTCAAGTGGAGAAAATAAAGAGAGAATTATTCTTTAAACAATTAGAAAAGTCAATAAGTTTTTATCAAAGCCTCAAAGTTATGGGTAATTTGCAATAGTTTAGACTACTAATATGTTTACATAGTAAAGCATAAATTTTAACCTTATCAGGACAATGCACTTGTGCTCATGTGCTACAAGCCTTGGATTAATCAAAATAACCCTATTTCCTAATGCCCCAAGGCAGTATCTAGGAACTAAAATGGATAAGATTAACATTAATATATTCTTTATATCAATATTAAATATTCACATTTTAATACCTTACAGTGTCTTAGGCAGTTTCTGTTCATTGTATTAGCTCACATTAGCACAATGCTGTGTGAAACAGGACTTTTCCCATCAATACTTTCATTATACTGCTGCACAACGCAGATACAGGAGTAAGCTGCTTATACAGTATGGAGTCATATCCTGCTAATATTTTCATAGTAAGTTAGTCAAGCTTTACAGGAATATGATTCACTGTGTTGAAAACAAATGGTAACACAGTAAATGGTTCACTTGAGCAGAACCACCCACTGTTCTAAAGTTAGTGCAGGAGTTGCCCCTGGAAGAGTTATTGGAAGAAGTATGGAGGAGGTGTGGCTTTTCTATTTTGAAGCAGAGACAAATATTTCCTTTTCCAGTTACCACCGATTGAAATTACTACTGCCTGGAGAGTACACAAGTACTATACCTTTGATCTAGGTAAACTATACCTTTGATTTATTAGGCCCAGTCTTTTCTGTCATCATACTTTTTTGCATCACATCAATATCTTCTATTTTTCAGCAATAGGCAGGTTTTGATAGATTTACAGGCTAGTATAAACACTGAGATTGAGTGAAGAATCACTTACTAATCCATAAATTATTCTCTGCCAAATCACTGATAAGGCGACTTTGGGCACAGTACCAGATCATACCCACAATCATTCCAGTTGTGCTGAAAGAACAAAGTGGATCTAGGGAACAATAAATATCTACTGCAACACTTTATAAAAATGTGTACCTATACAAAGTTTTACACAGCTAATCTAGTAATTAAATATGTTCTTTCTTTTTCCTGCCTGTATTTTGTTGATAAGTCATTAAATGTATATTCTTAATTTTACAGTTTAGTTTTAAAAAACCAGATTATTACTACTTCAACAATATTTTTATTTCCTCTCATCCCACTTTTTCAAGGACCCTAAAGATACAGCTAAAAGCTTGACTTACTTATAAATTGAAGTAGTGAGATTTACCCAACCACCTCTTCTAATGCTAAATGCATAAAATGAGTATAAATAGATAAAAAGACTCCTACACTCTTTCCCCAGTAATACCACAGCAGACAAGTTTTTCTGTAGCAGCAGAGGAAGTAGAAGGATATGCTTTGCAGGAAACAGAGCCAGAAAACATCCCTTTGGTCACACTGTATTTTCCACAACACTGTTACCAGGAGATCTCAACAGATATCTTTTTCCATAGAATTTCTAGTCCACTATCCTCCCCTCTGCAAGTCCTCTCTGTTGCTCAGTTGTTTTACTTGAATACTTGAAGTCCAACTTGAATTGCTTTTTCTTCCTTGTTAGGTCTAAGAAATTTTCCTATTTTATTTGTAGTATTAATTTGAATACATTTCACAAAATATCACCTAAATACCCCAGATCTGGCATCCCCAAGCCAGATGTCCTCCCTGTGGAATGGGACACATATTTTTTTAATGTTCTCTCACCTTATGGCATTATTCAAGAACTATAAAACTTTTGTTGTCCTTCTGTACAGTTTTCATGTTGATCCTATAAACACAGAGAAGAGTGAGGATTTTTTGCTAGTGTTTATTCCAGTCAATATTTAGGTGAGAGACATACAGAAAACAGCAGATACTCTGCACCCCCAATTTAGTGGTACAGGGAATCATTCCAGCTGTTCCCTGGGAGCTGTGCAGTAAAACACTACTCCAGAGCAAAAGTGTGTTCAAAAGTGTGTTGATTGCTGATATACATAAACAGCCACAGTTACATTAATAAAAATTTTATTGGAGAAGCAGTGCTTATTGTACCTGATGAATTTAAACACTTCACAGCTGCAGCTTATTCCATTAAGCAAATTGATTTAAAGTATATGTACAAAAGGCTTCTGCTGGGTGGTACATATGCGCATGTAAGAATTTCTTTAAACACTACAAGAGTTGGTGACCATAGATTTTATAGCTGTGTTATCAAAATATTAAACCTCCTAAGCAACAGGGCAAGCTGTCTGTCATTACACTAATGACCCTTTGCAGTTTAAGAAAGGTTTCCTGGAGATGCTGCCTTTCTCGCGAAAGAGCTGAACACAGGTTATATCTTTCCACTGCTTTAGCTTCAAATAACTAGACACACTTCCATCTCCATAAATTCATGCCTGCCTCTATGTGACTTTCTAAGACATCCATGCAAAACCCAAAACCTTGTAGATTTTCAGCTAGAAAAACAGAGGAAGGAAACATGATAAATCACAGAACCATTAAATCATAAAATTATTAAGGTTGGAAAAGACCTTCAAGATAATTGGGTCCAACTTTTGACTGAACACCACCATGCCAACTAAACCATAGCACTGTATACCACATCCAGTCATTTCTTGAACACTTCCAGGGATGATGAGTCCACCACTTCCCTGGTTCAGTCTGACCACTCTTCCACTGAACATATTCTTACTGATGTCCAGCCTGAATCTCTCCTAGTGCAGCTTGAAGCCATTTTCTCTTGCCTTGTCACTGGTTGCCTTGAAGAAGAGACCAACACCTATCTGGCTACAGTTTCTTTCCAGGCAGTTGTAGGCAGCAGCAAGGTCTCCCCTGAACCTCCTTTTCTCCAGGCTGAACACCCCCAGCTCCCCCAGCTGCTTCTCACAAGACTTGTGCTCCAGACCTTCCTCAGCTCCATCACCCTTCATTGAACTCGCCCCAGCACCTCCAGATCTTTCTGAAGGGCCCAGAAAAGGACACAGCACTCGAGGTGTGGCCTCCCCAGTGCTGAGTGCAGGGGGAAAATCCCTGTCTTGGTCCTGCTGGTCACACTATTTCTGATCCAAGCCAAGATGCCGCTGGCATTTGTGGCAGCCTGGGCATACTGCAGGCTTGTGTTCAGCCACTGTTGACCAACACCCTCAGGTCCTTTTCCACTGGGCAGGTATCCAGCCACTCCTCCTCCAGCCTGGAGCACTCCATGGGGTTGTTGTGACCCAAATGCAGGACCAAGAACTTCACCTTGTTGAAGCTGAAGGTTTTGCAGGAGAAGGCTTTGGCTGACAGTAATAAAGTCTTTACTGAAATCCACATAGACGTAGTCGCAGACTTCCCCGCATCCACCAGGTGAGTCACCTGGTCATAAAAGGGGACCAAGCTGGTCAGGTAGAACCCACCTTCTCTAAACTATGCTGCCTGGGCCAGGTTCCTTGGTTGTGCTGTACATGCCACAGGTTAGCACTCATGATAATATGTTCTATAAGCTTCCCTGGCACAGAGGTCAGGCTGGCAGGCCTCTTGTTCCACAGATCCTCATTCTGAAGCCTCTTGTACATGAGTGTGACACGGGTAACCTTACAGCTGACCAAGACAGATAATAGATGATGGAGAGTGGCTTGGTGAGCTCGTTTAATAGTTTCTTAAGTATTGTCAAGTAGCTCCCATCTGGCTCCAGGGACTTGTGTTTGTTCAAGTGGCACAGCAGGTCACTAACTGCTCCCTCTTGGATTGCAGGGGTTTTACTCTGCTCCCCCACCTTGCCTACAAGCCCAGGGGACTGGTTGCACTAAGGATAACAGTTTTTTGTCTAAGACTAAGGTTAAAGAAGGCACTGAAGTATCTCAGTCTTTTCCTCATTTTTGATGGCAATGTTTCCTCACACGTTCAATAAAGACAGGATATTTTCCCTGGCCTTCATTGTGTTTTTACTCTATAAAGTAAAGTATCTTTTACAACAGTGACCGGCCAGGTTGAATTCTAGCTAAGCTCTTGCCATTCTAGATTTTTCTCTGTGTGACCTAACGACATCCTTATACTCTGTCTAAATGGTCTACCTCCTCTTCCAAAGGTCACAAAAATTGTCACTATACTGCAAATGGTCTTTGAACTCTCCCCACTTCACTAGCCATTCTCTTTTCACAGGTCTAGCAGGGAACTTCCTCCAGTAGGCTCATTTACCATCTTTGTCAGAAAGTTTTCTTCCACAGGTTCCAGGAGCCTCCTAGTCTGTTTCCTCTCTGCTGTACTGAGTTTCCAGCAGACAACCAGGAAGTTAAAATCTCCTGCAAGACCAAGAGCTGGTGATCATGAAGCATCAGATTCATCTAGCCACTGATAGAACACTTTATGTGCTTCTTAATCCTAGCTGGGTGGTATCCTACTAGGAAGTGTGCCTTGTTTCCCTGATTTAAAATCAGGGAAAGGATCCTCTGATCTTTACCCATAGGCATTCAATCTTATTTTCACTATTCTTGAGCTCTTTGCAGTGGAAAACCCTGTATGTTTGAAATCATATGTACCAAAAAGGAAGGGAGGGTGAAAATTTTCCCCTGATATCCTAACACAACAGAAGTACTTTTTAGAATAACACTCAGCTTGGCTTTTGTCCCAAGTGGGAGTTCATCTGTTTCCTTCCAGTGTCTTTGGTTATGGTATCCTGAAGCTGAACAGCAACAGCACATATTCCAGGCAGAATCTGAACAGCTAATACTGGAGTGTGTCATTGCTTTTGAGGAATTTAACAGTCTTCAATTTTATCCTATAAACTGTGCTTAACGAGTGAAAGAAGGCTTGCTGAAGCACATACAATTCTTTTTCATTATCTTATTATGAAAGTGCTACTATGGAAATTATTTCCGCATGTTTTTAATAGAAAAATTGTCTTAATAGTTCTGAGAATAGAACTGACCTCTCTGTTAAAAAAAGTACCTTGAATGTAATAATTGCACATAACACATGTAACAGAGACCAGAAGCAAGTCCAACTTTCTTTTCTCCTGCCTAACAGAGTTTATTGCAATGCCCATCTTACTGCTTTGTGCATGAGTTTTTCTAATTATTACTTATTTTAGTAGCATCACACACTTCTTGAGGCACTCCTGTCACCCAATACCCAAGGCCAGACTGCAGATCTGGATGTTGAACTGGTGCTGTCAAACAAACAGATGCAGCTCCAGAATCAGCTTCAGGATAGTGTAATCCAATTTATTCCCACTGGCATTGACCTGAACCTCCTGTAAGTACCTTCTAAAGACTGCTGTACTAATATTTTAAAATTGTCAAAAACAGTCTATCTAAACATAAGATATTCACCAAGTCTCATCAAAGCCATTTTATTTTTTGTACTTGACTGTCCAGCAGACCATGGCAACCTGCTGCACAGACAATTTATTTCAGTCCCAAATTAGGCCCTCAAGCTATGATCAAGCTCATTCAAGCATCAGTCACAATAAATACTGTTTTACTGTCTCAAACAATAACATGGACTCTCTTTCAGAGAGAAGTTTTTGAGCTGTGTCAGCAAATGCAACTCAGTAAAGAGGCGTATTTATGGCTGTAAAACACTCTGGGTTAGATATCTGGGTGTAGCTGAGGACTTCCAAAGTACCTGCCGAGATATGCCAGATGAAAGCCTTTTGCCTGCACCTTACTAAAATCACAGCACAAGACACAGCATCCACAATGACTTGTTGCTCAAGGAAGAATAAAACAAAAGTAGACACAGCTACTTATTTTATCTTAGTGAAGAGGAAAAGAAAAAGGAAACAAGAAGAAAAAGAGAAAAAAAGAGGCACTTGGTAGAAAAAAGTAAGCTTACCCACAAAAAATAAAACAAAAGAGGTCAAAGGGCCACAAGCTGTTAATAAATACAGCTGTTACAGTGCTGGCTCTGACAGGGCTCACTGTGGGGTTGTGACAGTGGTGCACGCCATCGAGGGTGCTGTGTGTAGGGAAACGCTCCACCCGTTGCCCAAAGAGCAAAATCAGCCATGCTTTGCCTTCCTCTTCCTGCCTTGCTCTGTGTGAGTGACACAGCATACTGCCCTTGCAGGCACCGGGCAGCTTCCAGCAGGACTGTGGAAGGAAGACAGAGGTCATGTGCACCCCATCTTCCCCCCGTGTCAAATCAGGAGCAGCGCTCTTCAGTTACTTCTCCTCTAGATGGCCTGGCACAGGATGAGAAGGGAGAAGACTGTTGCGCTCTGCACAGACATGCATTGGTCACACTGCCATCCTGCACAAGCACCTAAGCTACTTTCCTAATATTCCTGCCTTTGCTTTGAAGCAAAGATTAAAATGATAAGATGAAGTCCTGGGAGCTTCTTGAGGGAAGTGCAAAGGCATGGTTGAATGCACTTTAAACTCACATCACAGATTGATAAGCAAGTTAAACATGCCAACAAAGGGTCAAACATAATGATCCTCTCATCTGTCACTATTTTCTTACAAACAGCTTTCTCATAGAGCAATTGAAGTTGAGATAAATTTTAAAAATCAGCATAAGTACATATATCAAGCAGCCAAATTAACTACTTTCCATTTGAATGACAAAAAACTTCTTAATGTGCATATGCTATTGAACCTCCAGGTCTGTGGAAAAGATCAGACTTCAGGGGTTAAACAGAGTTGCCTGGAACAGGTATGGTTGTGCCCCTACAGAGGTTGTATTCAGACACATCTGCAAGGCTGGCACATATGATGCAGGACTTCTAGGAGAGATGCCTTGCTCTGGAGAGGCTGTTGGAGGACAGACATAATTTAGAGCTTCTGAAATTATTATAAACCTATGTTACAATAGTTGGGTCTCACCTTTGTCACACAAGTTATGGGGTAAATATATTATTGGGAATAAAGGGAAAACCTTGCAATTCAGTTTGCTATTCCTGTCATTTAAAGTTTACACAAAGTCTATCTATCTATCTATCTATCTATCTATCTATCTATCTATCTATCTATCTATCTATCTATCATCTATCTATCTATCTATCAACCTATAAAAATGTTTCTATACATATGTATATATATAAAATGTTTCTATACATATACATACGCATCTACATACATTGTAACTGAAATGCATACCCTGTGTCTGAAAATTACTAGGGAATATTCTGCCATAGTGATTGCTGCAGAAACCGCTTTTTTGGTCATTGATCTGTAACATTAACCAAATGACTTTATTTGTTTGAACTGAAAATCTTTGCAGGTCTCCAACCCTGAATATAAGGCTAGAAGTAGCTTCTTTCTGTTCTCTAGAGTCTGAAAGAAAGAGTTAAAGAGATCTAACAAGTCCCAGAAGCCAGAGAAAAACCTTGAAAGCTTTTTGATTCCCTCCTCTACTTCCATGGAAAAACAGTGCAGCTAGTAATAGGGATAAGACAACAGGATCGTAACAAATAGAGTGTGCTAGAATACTAGTTATACTATACATACAGAGTATGTATGTATTTTCTATTACTATCATGTGATTAACAAAGAAAACTAAAAACATCTTTACTGTTTTAATTATTTCAGGTAGTTTTTCTTACAAAAGAAATCTTTAAAATGGTCAGAGCCTGCTGGTCCTGTTCACAGATACTGTTTATTTGCAGTTGTGATTTATGACAAGTACTGGTAGCTGTAAGTGCAGTATGCACATCTCTTACGCCCAAACAAATGTGGCCACTGCCAACAACTGAGCATTTCTGTGTGGCAGTAACTTTAGCCACTTAGGAAAGCACATATCAGTTTCAAATATAACTGTACTCACTGTTTTCTTCTCTCTTACTCCGAAACTACAGCTGTAAGTGACAAGAGGTTATTGAAAGAGTAATCTCATCTGCCACTAGGTTCAGTGACCACTGAGACAGGGTAGGATAATCACACAAAATCACACAACCAAAACATTATTAATACAAAGAATTTGGCTTTAGCAAAATGACTTTTTACTGAAGACAATGAAACTCTATTGATTCCAGCTGAAATTCTGCATGTGTATATGCTGAGAAACTGATTTCAGTGTTTTTTATGACAATATTGCGTACCTCTACAGTCTTGAGAATTTTAGCATGGAAGGCTGGCAATGAAAAATTAAAGCTGTCTTGGACTATTTTTTCAAAGTGGCTTTCTATATCCAGCCTGAAGGGTAATCAGATGACATTAACCTACCATAATATCTCACAGGTATCTGTTTATTAATTTAAATAAGTGGCAATCAATAGCATATTTTTTCTTTGGCATATTTTAACCTCAGAAAATATTTTTACATCACTTATAGAAATATACTTTGGTATATGAACATACTTCACTGGAAGAACAAGTGGCTGCATTTTGCCCAAATTGTTAAATAATATTATTTCCATAAAGTGGAGAAAAATGACAAAACCTTTCTGCTCTTTTTCATATTTTTACAAACTAAAATTTATACAATATATGTGTAAATAGCACACATGCTCTAAGAAAACTAAGAAAAAATATATTGATGTACCAGATATCATTGCTATGACTCAGTGAATGGTACAGATGCATACTGAGTTAAAGTTTGAAAAGTCTCATGGGGGAAAAAATGAAGAAATGTCACAAACTCACAAACATTTCTTTATAGATAAATAATTTTCCATCTTTCAGAGGGCCAGATATGTTTTTAGATGACTGTAATTTACAATTTGGTGACTTTAGACAATTCCACAAGCACTTGGATGGGTCAAACCATTCTGAGTATTTTAGGACGTGAAAGGTTACTTTCAAATGTGCTAAAGTATTTGAAACTTGGGATTCTATTTTATAAATTCAAAGTCTGCCACTAGTACAGAAATGATAGAAGACTTTTCTCCTTTGTGTTTAATTAGGGCTCAGCCTTATCATTAAACACAATAGCTTATACCTAATTAAAGTGATATTCTGAATGGTCTCGATGGCTACCACAGCCATGGAAGTGAAAAGACTGTGTTATAAGCTGGAGGCAGAATATCAGCAGTAAAACAACGCTTACACTTAAATAGATAGATGGCATTTTAGAGGATACACAATATAAGCAAGCTGATGAGGTTAAAAAATATCAATAGAAGATATAGTGTTCTGACCAAGATTTTCAAAGCTTCTGAAGGAATCTTTTATAATACCACCAGAAAAAAGGCATGTCTAGTGACCAACATTTGTAGATGAGTAAGATCTACTTAGTTTTCAGACTGATCCATTTTTTAACTTAGGTCTTCTGTAACTATATGTATAGCACTGTCTACAAGTAACCTGAATGTTTTCTAACAAAACTTACCTGATTCCTGGCTATTTGTACGAGGGAATTTGAAGCAGAACTGCTTGTCTTGATCAGTTAATTCCCACAGTGCACGAAGTCCACTGGAAAAAATTTTCCAGTTTGGTAGGAACCAGATTTCACTAAAATGAAGGCTCAACATGTGATAGTACAGCCAAAATCTAACAAGAAAGAGGAGACTATAACAAAATAACTAAAAGGAGGAAGAAACTGAGGGCATAGATTAAAATTTTTCACTTAACTGAGAAGACGAGTTGTATCCTAAGGACAAAAAACCTATTTCTTTGGAAAGCAAAACAATATTTTTAACAGCTAAGGGGGCAAATGTTCAAACACAACATTTCCTTTGATCTGAAACTTAAAACAGTCTGTTAAGTTGAAACTTATAAAAGGCTTTAAGATTCCAAAGCAATGGTTGCTCTGACTAACATTCAAAGTTTTTATCTAAAAAGGTAATCTGTCAAAGGAAATAAAATTTTAAAAATATCTAAATTTTTAAAAAGTCCTTGTGATAGCAAAACATTTCAGTTTTTAAAGTCTTTGAATGAACTTTCCACCAAACATATAAATATTTATGCTGACAAAACTAGTAAAGTTGAAAATCATAAAATATTTAATAAATTGATTGGGTCAGATTTTACATCAGTGCAACCAATATTTTTCACAATGCTGTCACAAACATATCATTGTCTGTGTTCAACACACCTCACTAAAGGGAAAATTTCTTGAAGCATTTTCTTTATTTTCATCTTCTCAACAATTGTCTATGCTACTGGAATCTACCTGACTTAAGACTAACAAAATCAGAGCTTCTCACAAAGCAGTGAACCTTAAAATTTTTAAAAGCTGCAGTGGTCTATTTATGAGCCGAAATATGCCACACTTATTCCTTCCAAATGCATCATTAAAGGAAGGCTTTTCTAGGAAGGTAACATTTTGTGTTACCATACTGCTTTCTCATCTTATATCTGAGTCAGATTTAATTACATGTGCCATGCAGTTTTCCCAAGGTGTCATAGCTGCTGTGACAGCTTCCATCCATCTGCAAGACAAATCAATACTAGTTTTCTGTAGCATCTGGGGGAAGAGAACATTTAGATAAAATTCAATTCATAGTTTGTCTAAATGAAGTAATCACATCCCCATTACAAGTGTACAAAATTTCATGCATAAGCACTGAGTTTAATTCATGATCTTTTCCCCATCTGTTTTATGCTGGTAATGTTAGTAATCCCAAATAGGCAATTTTAGCCTCATATTAAAAACCCAAAACTAAAGAAATAATATAAAATAAATATTAATTACATACATTATAAAGAGTATTTTATTAAGTGTCACAGATTTCTGTCTGGATAATGCATTGGAATATAGTATTCACTTTTGATGAGCAAAATTAATAAACTCTTTCTTTTCAGCATTTTACGTCTGACGTCTATATATTAGTTATTAATAAAGAATGTCATCCTATTCTATGACTGACTGTCATACTTTTGTTTTGTAAGCAATTTCTGACATAACAGAAACTGAACTCTGCCCTACAACTCTGCAAGAACCCTCCTCAGCTCACTTTTTCAAGAGTGCATTTTTGTGTGCCACACTGCCTTCATAGGGTCCTTTCTGATATTTCTGCATCTCACTGTACAAGGCAGATCTCTCTAGAAAACTCAAAAAACTTACTCTTGGGCAATGCGAGATGTGCTTGCTCTCCTGTTTGCTACAGCCCTGAACTGCACCAGCGCTGTCAAGAGCCAAGATGACGGATGTGATACTGAACATGACACCACTCAGGGCTGCGGAGTGTAATCTGAATTCATCAAGTGAGGGTTAGCACAAGCACATGTGCTTTCAGCACAGTTTGCTCTCACACTATGGTATGCTATTTGTCCTTATCTGGAGCCCTGCAGCTCATTCATCTCTTCACAGCTATGCTGCAGCTATGCCTTGTACATATGCAGTATAAGCTGCATGCTGTAATTCACACCAAAGAAAAAGCGACAGAGACCGATTATCTTCCTTGTCCAAGCACCACAGTTTCTAAACTCATAAACAAGAGACAAATCCCCAGAAAATCCTTGGGAGCTCTCAAGGATATTCTCAAAGATTAAACAGCAATTGAAGCCTTGTTGGGCTTGTTAAGAAAATTTTAGAAAATTTTGAGGGTGGTTACTAGAAGAACAAAATAAAACTGTTTTTAAGTCTGAAAGAAGAGGATTACTTGTACAACTGCCTTCTAAAATAATTGCATATTGTTCATGTGTCTGAGGTTGCAACGCTCAAAATTTGCTATTTAAATTTGCAAAAGTAGATCTCCAGATAAAGAAGCTCCTCTAGGACATACAGAAGCCACCTACACCATGAAGCAGAACCTCATTGATCAAAGAGTTCTCAAGGGATAATCAAGAATGAGCTTGTTGATCAATGATTCGTCATTGCTCAGAATAAGCAGCTAATGATGCAAGAGCTTTATTATATAAATCTTGGCAGAGTCCTTTTCAAATCACAGCTTCCCTGAGATGATTCTACCAGATAACCAGTAAAGTTGACTGACAGCATTTTTTGGTAACCCAAACCTGATATTTAATTCACAGATTGTGTTCATGAAAGCCAGATCATATTGCCAGGCGAAGGAAGAGCACAGAAATGCCTGGTAAAACGGGACTGGATGCTCTGTATGATTTCTATACCCAGACTGTTAAAATCAAATGTCTGCTGCTGTGTTTGTTGGTAAGACCAGAAAAGAGTATCAACTTTCTGCTTCTACTGCAAGCCTTAATTTCATCACTCCATAATTAACAATTTTAGTATTTCTTCTAAATTCAGATTCTAGCATGAACTACTACCAACTACATGTTTACAGTGCCAAATGGTTTTGAATGCATTCCCAAGAGATGGAAATACAAACCCTGATAGCATAAAAGCTGTTCCCAAAGCAGTTTTTCTTTCCCATACCACATTCATATACACTACTTTGTCAATTTGGTTGTAGCAAGCTTTGGAAAGCTTGCATTCTGAGATATTGAAACAAACATTTGTGATAAATTACATTTGGTACTGTTTGAATATGTTGATGCAAAAGGGTAACATTGATATAAAGGGGCTACACTTCATTTCCAGACTTTTAATGGATAAGTGGTTTTTTTTTCCTAGAAATTTATTTTGAATTATATAATTATATTCTGAGTAACACCTCATCTCTCTTCCCTTGGAAAAATTATGACTATAGTTCCTCCATAATACTTAATTTGCAGTCTTTAATTTCTACTCATTTTAGTTAACCAACGAATACCTGCAATTCCATGCTTCTACCTACTATAAATGAAATTTACATTTAATTTCTAATTTTGTACTGCAGATATGCAATATGCAATGATATATTATCCATTACAACATAAAATTTAACAGAGGAAATAGTTTTTGGTTTCTTAAAATTATATGTTTGCTTTCAATAGCAAATTAACTTCCAATTAGAGATCTAATCTATCTGAAGATTCAGAAAAGAGAGAGTTTCAGGTTACATTAGAATTTGACTGCACAATACAAAATCCATTATAGGTTTTAAAATAACACAGCGAACATACTTCTTATCTTTCCAAAGACCATTAATTAGTATCTAAATAAAAATCAGTGTTTACATCAGAAATTGTACCATATAGCCTATACAATAACTTTCACAGGGTTACATACCATGATTCATTAAGCCACTCAATTAATTTGTACACATATCAATTTTCTGCCCAAGAAGATATTCTACTCTGAAGGATATACAAAGCATATCTGCATCTGGATGATAACCCAATTATGATTTCAAACATTCATGCTTACATGCAAACACCATGAAAAAGATAATAATACTTATTTCTTAGGACAACTGGTAATTTCCTTTCTAATACTCTTGCAGTGGGAGAGAAGCTCAACTTGCTTTACCATCCATTTTAGCATTTGACTGGGGTTCCTATTCACAAAACAATCACATACTCTGGATACAGTACTCTGGATACTATTTTAATGCATTTTTGGCCTTCTGAAAGCTGAGGAATTTGGACTCCAGTCGTGCTATACAAAAAGATACCAGAGCTAGGAGAGAAACACCTGTGACTTTATGCTGCTGGTTTAATTGTAATTAGTTATAATGTTGGATAGGTAAGCGTCATAAAAGATTTCTCGTGTCTGTTCAGATAATACTTAAAAGTGGTGCTAATTCTAATTCCTGAATTTTTTGTCAGTGTTTATGAAAAAGTTTTGAAGGCACCTGGTGATATCACCTTATGGGACCACAAGTCCCTAAGGCACAGCAAAATGACTCCTAACATTTTATTTTTTGTTTTCATCTCATTATTAGCTTCTTCTAATGAAGATGAAGTAATGTTAAATTTCCACAGGATCATTAACTCATAATATTTACCATTATCCTATGCATGCTAAAGTGTTTTGAAAAACATTAGCTTCTATTTAGAGTAGATGTTGTGGTTGAGTAATTAAAAATAATGCACTCATTTTTTTGTTAGAAGAAATCACAATCAGTTTTTCCGTTCATATTCAAATAAAACTCATTTAGAACAAAGTTCACATTCACAGATTTCTCTGTAATTAGTGATTTTGAAAGAAACAGAGCTAGTAAATATATATCAAAAATCTCTTATTCAAAAATATATCACTATTAAAAATTGTTTATGCAAGTCCGAAAAAATGAATATATGACTGTTTTAAAATAAAATATATTTAACCAGCATGATAGGAAATGTTTTAAAATACTTGCCTAAGGCCATAATAAAATGTAGTAATGACTCATCAGTTGATTCACTCCAAATATATTGGTAGGGCTGGAAATAACATCTATTTTTGTTAACTTAAAAGCTAGACAATGAAGTGGTAAGTTAACCTGCATGGAAGGTCAGGAGGCCAATATTAGCTCTACTTAAGAATAGACAGCACTAGTACATAGACTACAGTTATGAGCCTTGGCATATGGAAATCAAATGAACTGTGAGTCATACAACTTCTGTTATTATCATTAAATCTAGTGACTATTTTTTGTCAGTTAAGTGAATCATTCTGCTTTAAATGTACTAGAAGCAATCAGAATAGCTTCTTATTAATTTAAAAAGACAACAACTTTGGGTCCAAAATGAGTTTTCATCTGATGAAAACATACTTAAATATAATGTAGAAAATTGTTTCACTTGATCTTTTGACATTATATTTTTACAGCCTTTCCTCTCAAACAGTTTTACCTGTGGTCCAGGATATTCTTATATACTTTGCCATTTTTCATTTTATGCGTAAGGACTATACGTGACCTCCTCAGTAATTTTCCAAGTCAGAAGGAGTTAGAATGAACCCCTTTAATAACA
>VWYI01035037.1:1909-18457 GCA_013399455.1 Anthoscopus minutus | reverse complement strand
TCTCTATGACTGCTATATCTGTGAGCTTTCTGAGGCTCTCCTCATTTTGCTCATTGAGCATATCCCAAAAATCTTTTGGTCTCCCCTTTGATTTTTCTGCTTGTTCTTTAGAGAATCTTCTTGGTGATCCTGTAGACCCCTTTCCTTCATTTCTGAAGATTTCGTCGAGAATAGAGGTATCTCCAAGTAAGTCCACGAAATAATTTTTATTGCAAATTTGAGCTTTTCTATCTCCATTTTCTGACTGAGACAGTGATCTTTTTTTTGGCCGTTGTGTTCCTTCTGAGTCTTGCTGTCCTTCACAACTTTTAACAGGCAGCACCTCAATTATTTCTGATTTACTGCTTAATGAGCCAGATGCCATAAAATCCTTGAATGCCAAACTGTTTCTTCTTTGCATATGTTGAGTAGCAACACTGGGTGATTGCTTATATTTTGCATCAACAAACATATCTTGCAAGTAGGAGTCCTTGTGAAGCTGTTCTGCTTCTCCTTTATGGCTCTCCTGGGTCTGTGTTTCTGTAGTTCCACTCAGAAGTACTCTGTTAGCTGATGAAGATCTAGACTTAGATCTTCCAAAATTAACAATGGATTTTCTTTTTCTGGAGTGTGTTGCACCCAATTCTCTTTCCTCACAGTTATGTGAAGCTTCTGCTGGTATTTCAAGTGAGAAGAAAGACTCCAGCTCTGAATGCTTGGAAACATAGAAGTCCTTCAACATCTTCTGCCTGCATTCTGATGTAGCTTTTGCAATATGTTCTGCAAGGTCTTTCACTGATCCCACATTAAAGTGGGATACCATTTCCTCAAATTGTCTCCTGTAATTATCAAGAAGGAAAGATGTGTTAAGCTGACACCCTTAACTATGGGGTAGGGGAAATGGGGAAGAAATAGTTCTTCCCAGTCCTTTTAAAGAAGACTTGCTAAACAAAAATTGGATAAATGCATGCACAGGAGACAAGCATTGCCCACGTCATCCTACCCAGTGAGTTATGGAATATTTGTTTCTGCTAAAAAGCCAAGCTGTAATTAAAACAGATCACTCCACTTGAGTTAGCCCTAGTCTAAGGTCAGGGAACCTTACTGGAAGGCTGGAGAGCTAGGTTTACAATCCCATGTTGGAGAAAGGATATGAAATATGTCACCTTTCCTGTCTGAGGGCTCCAAAAGGCAAGATTTAACCCTGTTTACCTCAAATACCACTTGACTGCTAGATCAAATTATTTGAGTGTGGTTACTGCAGTTGGCTTCCCACTCTGTCCTACAACTACAACAAAATGAGGCACGTAATCATCCTCATTCACTCTGACACATCCACATGTACTATAAAGTCTAACTGCATGCCAGGCGCTAACAAATAACCTGCTCAATGCCCAAGAATGAATTGTTTAAGCTTTTTGCTAGATATGGCTTTAGGATCTTGCAGTAACAGCCTTAGTCACTTCACTGCCTTTGAAAATTTTACCTCAGTAAATTTTTCATAACTAACTACGATTTTGAACATTTTTAGAATGAAGGGTTTCTGCCTCATAAATATTTATAATTTTCAATGTGCATAACAGTAAACAAACCTGACAATTGTTGGCACTTTGACAATATCACTATGGATAACTGAGGCCAGCTAGCTGATATGACAGCTTCTGAATGTTTACAGGCATTATCTAAATAGCAGCTTTCATTTAGTAATTTACTTGTCTCAAGGCAAATTGAAAATATATACCAAATACCTATTCTGTAGGTTTGCTTAGCTAGCTACAGCTTTCCACTTTCTATTTCCACAAACCACTGGGCTGTTTTTACTGAACTTCTATCTACATAACAACATAATTTAATATTCATATTAATAATAGCAATCATTTGAGAAAAAGAAAAACAAGGAAACAAAAAATTATTATCTGTCCAAAAATAATGGGGAAGGAAAAGAGATATCAAAAAATACTGAGCACCATGCTAAAAAAAGAATCATGAAGCCCAGTTTTTTGAACATCCATTCAATGAAATTGATGAGATCTGGGCAAAATCAGTAGGCAGTTAGAAGCTAACAATATAACATGTTCTATACAGTTTAAACACTGTTTTGTAGTAGCCCATGATGCACATGCTACAAACACCCATGGTGATGACATCTACACAGTTATGTAATATATACCCATTGAATCAACATGTTCAAGTAATTTGAGGGTTCAATTAATTTTATAAATCAATTACAGTACACACAGAGTAGCGTGAGTAAAGTTTCCCACTTCCACTCTTGCCATAGAATGTAACAGTATTCCCTGAGGAGAACTGAAACAAAGACAAATG
The DNA here is from genome assembly GCA_013399455.1 of Anthoscopus minutus. NCBI lineage: Eukaryota > Metazoa > Chordata > Aves > Passeriformes > Paridae > Anthoscopus > Anthoscopus minutus. The sequence goes on along the minus strand of VWYI01035037.1, from coordinate 16,153 downwards.
CAACTACTCAAAGGGAAGTTTGTTTCAACCTTAGAAGTTTACTTCCAACTCACCAAAACAATCTCACCTGCGTATTCCTTTTGGTGTCCTTCCAATCAAGAACGTGGTTGAACCTACTCTGTGTACTTTTTTGCTTCTCTGGGTCACAGGATGTGTAACATACAGATGATGTTGCTTACTGTTCATCAACATTTCTTCCCTTCCCTTAACAACTTTCTTTTCTGAAGTATTGTCTTCTGGGATGTCATAATTTTTCTAGTAAAACGAGATATCAAAATCATTAGAATAACTGTGCCTCTGATGTAACAATGCACCCAGCTGCATCCAATTCTGACCCTTGTAACTAGCATTACTAGGCTATTGACAGAACACTAGGATTTGGATTCAGTGCTGAAATGCAGACTTCTCAGTTGCAAGCTTCCATGGACATCAAAGGGAAGTCTTAGTTCTCTGACATCCTGTGGAAAAATATGATCCTATTGAAACCTGAGTTATTTTTTCTGAAATTCTCACAAATTCTCATCAAAATTTCCCCTTTGCCAAAATATAGTCGCTTAGTGATATCCTCAGTCTCCCTTCTAACACTACTTTAGAGATGAAATCACAAATTGCATTCACACCTTGTCATCTGCGGAGCAAAATTTGGTTTCAGAGCTACACTGTTTCTTCCGAATGTTTTTCTACTTGATCTGTATCCATTTCCTTTATTTTCATGGGCTGTTCATGATGTTCTTGAACTTTAGGATCTCACAGGTGTTCTCGCCCCACTACTTCGGTAAACAACCTCAAACTAGCATATAGAGAGAGAGGTTAATATTACAGAACCTACAGGCAGAAGTTTTCACTTTAATGTGAAAATATACAGCTCCAAAGATTAAAATTTTACTTCATCAATATGCTACTCTATACAACACTGAAACTTCACCCCAATCAAGATGAAAACCCTGTCCTCCCAACAGTAGTAAAATACTAGCAACAAATGTAAGATTAAATTAGTAGATGTTACCTACAGCATAAATATTCTACTGTTCTCTTGCTGGTTCTGTACACATTTGTTAACTTTTTTTTTTAATATGCATGGGTAATACAGAATTTTACTTGGAAAAAGATGAAAGCAATCATAATTTAAAAAAATATTTCTTTTTATGGATTTTTTTTGCATGAAAAATAGCATTCTGATCTCACTAAGATAAGACTTAGTCTATTTTTCACTCTGTTAGGAAATCAGGACTGTATAATTTAATTCAAGAAAGTATAATTTCAGTAGAATACAAGACTAAGCATGTCAATGCCTGTCTTAAAGTTATGTTAAACCTCCATAAATGTGCATCAATCTACCTCTCATTAAACAAGACCAAAGTATAAGAGGTAGTAATACTTTCGCTTACACATCTGTTCAAACACAGAAGATTTTTAATATCTTTGGGAAAAAAGCCAAATGTTGTAAACACACTGAAAGTCATAAAATTGCTTGTTCTTGCAGGGTACCATATTTAGTGTTAGAAGAATTGCTAATTGCACAAAAGGCAATATTTCGTTCCGGAAGCATAAAATTTTAGGTACACTGCACCACCCAAAAAACCATCATCAAAATACCACTGAATACATTCAAAGAGCATCTCTTCTTCCACTTAAATAAGTTGTTTAAAGGTGGTGTTTTTTTTATTCATGGCAGAAAGAGTTATTGTTGATGCCTTAAGCTTTAGCTTTCATGTTCTGTGCTGCCTAGCCATGTAGTTTTGACCATCACATTAAGTGTTAGTGAGCTCTCTTCACAGAGCAGGTAGACAAAACAATTCCTTCTCTAGCTTGATACCAACGACAATCATTACAAGTTTCAGGTCCAAATGCATAAACAATGGTGGACTGAAGAGAGAAAAAAAGAAGGATGAGACTTCATAACCTGAAACTGTGATTGCACACTTAACCCTGATATGCAGAGAGACCAAAACTTAAAAGAAGGTGAGACCTCGTGACCGGTCATCCATTTTGTGACCATTTTTGGGTCCATCTTGGGTGTAGCCCTGGCCAGGCTCTTGTACGTTCCAAGGTGTCCCTTAAGGCCTTTCAGTCAATACCTACTTTATTCTTAACTCTGTCTAACCTATGCTCCAGGCTAGCCTTCTCAAGGCATCACTGTAAAAAATGTTATTGCAAGAACTGCAGAGCTAATTCCAGCGGAAGTCTGCAGTCATTTTGAGTTACTCCTGAGAAACTTCCCAGCTCCCAGAGCAAAGGCAATTGGTTACATGATACAAAGTTAGGCTGAAACACAACAACTGACTGCTGAACTGGCCAATGTTTTAGAAAGCCAAACACCCAGCACCTAAATCCAGGAACTTCTTTTTTTAAACAACAAACATTTTTTTAATGAACCTAAAACACTTGGTTTTTTAGATGTCTCCATGGGTCTATGTACATATGCACATGGGTCTATGTACATAGACATGACTGAAATGATTGGACACCTTAAGGCAGTAACTTCCTTTTCTTTAGTCCCTTCGAGCAAGGCAATGAATCACAGTGTTTCACTTTTTAAAATACACCAAGATGAAAAGGTATGAGAGAGTAAGTGGTCAGAAGCTAGGAGTAGGATGAGTAGAGAAGAAAGAGAAACAGATTCAGGGATACTTGTTTTTCAGGCTGTCTCATGTCTCTGGCAATTTGTTAAGAAACCAGACTAACCACAGGATAATGAACATCCTTCAGAAGCCTGAATTTGAATCTGAAGATGTTTGCATAATTATTCTTCAGCCATAATTGCACTGTGTTCAAGCACCTTCCTCTCTTTTAGTGCTTCATTACCCGAAGTATCCCTACAGCAACTATCTTGCCAGATACTGACTTCCAGTCATCAATAATCCCTCTGACTTGTCCCCAGTGTTACAACACTTTTCTCCTTAGGTGTGCATGAAACTACTGCTCTCAGATATCTGGGATACTTATCAGTGCACAGTTTCATTGTTTACATTTCTATAATAAAAAAGAATAGCCTCCTAAAATGTTTAGTTGCTTTGCAGTCACCCAAAGAATACAAAAGAAAGAAACAGAGTAAATTTAGTATGACTGACCTCTTAAAATTCACCTTACAAGCAAATAACTAACCATTGTGCCATATCCTAATTTATATTTTTCCACTTCCTCAAAAGCTGAGAAAACATATGACTTTCCCAATACATTGTGAGCTGAAGCTGGTTTTGGATGATTGCTACTAATTTGATGATTTGATACTGCATTCCAGTGCCTTTAGCAGCACAAATTACAATTCTAAAGAATTTAAACTAATCTTTTTCCCCTTTACAGTTTTCCTTGTGTTTTTTTCAGTCTGGTTTGGAGGTTTTTGTTGGTTTGGCTTTTTCCCCTGGCAGCTCTTCTGATTATATATATTAATCATTATGATGCTTCTATATGCTATTGCCACATATTATTTTTATTTTACCAATGTTTCTGCTATCAGGACATACACAAAGTACAAATAAATGTTTGGTATCTGACTGTCCATTCTTGGTATTGTTTCCTTCTCTCTTCTATACAGACTGATACAGTAGTTTGAGTTGGAAGGGGCCTTTTAAAGGCAATCTAGTACATGTACATGTCACAAAAGAATTTCTTCCTACATTATTCTGTGTGTCAAGGAAGATAACCTGTAATAGTGTCCATATAAAATTTCATCCAGTTTCTTTAAAAATGTGGTCCACATGGTGAAGGCAATAAATACGATTAGCAAAAAATGTATCTACTTTCCCAGATTTCTTTAAACCAGAATTACTTTTCTACTTGCCAAGAACACACTACTGAACAAAACTGTATGTCAGAGACTTACAGTAAGTTATAAATTCCAGTTTGAAATGAGCCTGAATCTTACAATATTTCAGAATTATTTCTGATGCGGACATTATTTTTCCCTTTTAATTTAGCTCTCCTAATGGAACAACAGTCTCTGAATGAATGCATCTCCTGTGCTAACAAAATAAGGTTGCAGAATGAGAATTACAAGTAATGTATAGCTAACAGTCAGTTACCTTAATTGTCCTAGAAGATGAAGCTAAGCTACCTTAAATTTTTAGAATACTTTAGGATAACTATATTTGCATCAAGCCTTCTGAGGTAAACAAAGTATGTGGGCTATGATTACAAGAGTATCTAATATTTGAATGTATCCCAGCAAACTAACCAGCAGACATATTTTTCAAGTTATAAAAACTGTTGGACAGGAGCACTCTGTGCTGGGTTAGGAACTGGCTGCATAGCCAGGCCCAGAGAGTAGTGGTGAATGGTGGTGCATCCAGCTGGCAGCCAGGTACCAGTGGTGTCCCTCAGAGCTCTGTGCTGGGACTAGTTCTGTACCAGATCTTTATTGATGACATGGATGAGGGAATTGAGTCTTTCAACAGTAAATTTGCAGATAATACTAAGCTGGGGGCTGATGGAAGTTAGGAGGGCTCTGCAGAGAGACCTGGAATGGTTGGATGGAGGGGCAGAGTCCAATGGGATGAAGTTTAATAGGCCCAAGTGCTGAGTCCTGCATTTTGGCCACAATAACCCCCTGCAGCGTTATAGGCTGGGGACGGTGTGGCTGGACAGTGCCCAGGCAGAAAAGGGACCTGGGGGTGCTGGTGACAGCAGCTGGACATGAGCCAGCAGTGTGCCCTGGTGGCAAAGAAGGCCAAGGGCATCCTGGTCTGGATCAGGAACGGTGTGGCCAGCAGGAGCAGGGAGGTCATTCTTCCCCTGCACTTGGCACTGGTGAGGCCTCACCTTGAGTGCTGTGCCCAGCTCTGGCCCCTCAGTTTGGGAAGGACGCTGAGATGCTTGAGCATGTCCAGAGGAGGGAAACGAGGCTGGTGAGGGGCTGGAAACACAAACCCTGTGAGGAATGGCTGAGGGAGCTGGGGTTGTTTAGCCTGGAGGAAAGGAGACTGAGGGGTGACCTCATCACTCTCTACAAGTCCCTGAAAGGCGGCTGTAGTCAGGTGGGGTTGGTCTCTTTTTCAGGCAGCAACTGACAGAATGAGAGGACACAGTCTTAGCTGCACCAAGGGAAATACAGGCTGGATATTAGGAAAAAGTTTTTTTATGGGAAGGGTAATAAAGTACTGGAATGCTCTGCCAGGAGAGGTGGGGGAGTCACCATCCCTGGATGAGACTGAGACGAGGACCTTCCATAAACTCACATATTTTGCTTGGTACTGAAGAACTGACTACAGACGGCATCCTCTTTATTTCACATTTACTTCTGAGTCTGTTTCTTCTACAATAAGGTAACAAGCAAGAATTTTTCATTAGGAGCAATCTTAAATTTTTGAACCTTTACCTAAAGCAACTCCTATAAGACGTATCATTGTCTTTCACAAAAAATTTGAACTCGACTCAACATAGTTATTACTGCTAGTGAGAATGAGAGGAGATACTCAGTCCATCTCAGAATTCAAAGCTTAAGGCAATTGCTTGTTCCAGCAGAAACTCTGGACTTGCACCCATCTTCCCTCACCCTCTTATCAATCTATCAAAGAGCAGCAAAACCGAAGACAATGCGCATACCTCATAATGAAAACTCTACTAAAAGCTTCAAAGAATGCCACATATTAACTCACTACATTATGAAAACACAGCCAAACGTGGAATAGTGGAACTGTTAATTCCACTGCAATCTGAACCAATAAACTCAATAAAGCAGTATTACAGGAATATAATTTGGGAACATTAAAGCTGAATTTTTTCCCATTGTAGAAGAGCAAGGACAAAGGCATGTTATCTCCCAAAAAGCCTACTCTTTGTAAATAACTATCTACACTTGTTGAATCTGAAAGCTGTGCAAACATGCTGCAACCAGAGTTCCTACAATTGATAGAAAGTCTTTGTTTAAATAATCTACAAAATGTCAGTGTAATACAAATAAGATAAAGCAGAGTTCTTAATGACACAACTTTTGTATTTACAGTATTTTCAACAGTACTTAAATCTGCATTGGAGATACAAAGGGCATGTTTTTTCCTAGGCTGACAGCATGCTTAGTTTTCTCATTTACACCACATTGCAATAACATAAAGAGGGGTTTACCATTAATCCAGGTTTTACTACAAAGCATCTCGTTATTTCTCTGTCAAACACTGGCAATAGTGCCAAATGTCTGTCATCCAATTCAGGGGATTAAGCCTTCTTTTATAGTGCAATTCTTGTACAAATTTATAAAAATACAGATAAAGTTTCTCAGAGCTGGTCACAGTCTATATTTTGGCCTGAATTCATGCCGCAGAGGTTGAATATGACAGCTGGCAGGAAGCTGAGGGGAGAATACATCCTCCCCCTTTTCAGTCACCACATTTCTGTTGCCATAGTGATTAATCCTCAATTGAATGGCTGTCTTTGTACATTTCTTTTCAGTAAAACTTTAAGTAAACTTAAGTTGAAAACATGCAGTTGACAGAAAAAAAGACTTCACATATTAAACAGGTATAGTACAAGTTCTTGTGACTAATACTTTTCCACATATTGAAAAGTGCAAACTCGCACTAACATGGGACCTCATCAGTTTTTCAAATTATTATGTCCTGTTCTCATCTTCCACCTTTTTTGTTAAACCTCCAAGTCTTCTCCAAAGACTTCCCCACACTCACACAGCTCCCCCTCCACACCCTGAACTCCTGTTGAAGAAATACTACACACAATTCAACTGTATAAGAACTGGAGTAAGATGGTCCCAGACTTCCATAGTGTGCAAAACATGTAACATAAGCTGTTCTTGCCAATTAAGATGGAAATTATTTAGGAAATTCATTAAGAAATGCAGTAATTAAATTCAGAATAGACTGGAAACATTAGAAGAAGATATTTAAATCTTTCCTCTGGGAGGTTTTCTTATGGTAGCTGAGAAAAGGCCTCACAAATAAAAGTTTCAGTGCAAGTTACCAAAAAAACTAAGGAAGTAAAAAGCTTCTGCATTGAAAATGAGGTTGCTTTGGAACATGAAGACCACCAGGAAAAAACCACAAAAATCAAAACCTCTAAAAATACTTAGTAGATGACTAAGGTCTTATAGAGTTTGCTAACATTTCCATTTTTTTCTCCAAAATTATTGTCAGAATAATTTTGAGCAAAAGATCACATTAATTACTCAAAACTTTTTTTCCCTCTCTGGCAGGTTTAAGTAACTGTAGGTCAGTTCTGAAAATTACAGTCTGGCTTTGCAACTCCACCAAGTACAATCCACAAGTTCATTTCACATGTTTGCTTTAAGAAACTTTTGTTTTCCATGATTCTTTCTGTGATTACACAAGATAGTTCTTTTTGGTTTTCATCTGTGTTCTTAACATATAGTGATGTGATATTAGAGACAAAAATCTTCCATTTCTTTAATGAAAACACAATGTTTAAAAAGTCTATTTGCATAAGACTTGAATTTCAACTCAAGTGCAGAACACAGATTGCTATGTCATCAAATCAGGCTAAACCAAACAAAAATTGTGGAAAAAACCAAGTTATTTATTCCCGTAGATTAATTTGCAATATAATCTTCCTCCCTCACACTTGTATACAGCAGACTGGAAAACCCTTCCTATGAATAATCTTCAGTGAAGCAGCACATTAAGTGTGTTTTGTTGTCATGCAACAGCTCTCAGTAATTTTTCTGGAGCGCCACACTGAATGACATGCATATTCTATCTCAAGGTGTTTACATACTGCAGCCTTGTGTGATTCTCCCTGCATCATGGCATCACAAACACAAACAAAACGCATGCTTTAGCATTTTGCTGAATTCTTAGCAAAGATTATGAGTAGCATGAGATCTCAAACCACACAGAGACACGTCTGACTACTTTCTGTGACACTTGTGTCCCAGGTCCTGGGACATGTAAACAAAGTTTATAACTGTAAAGGAAGCTGAGATGCACTATTAATCTATCACTCAGTGTAATCCATATTTCCAAAATTTCTTCAGAAATAATTGTCTGCCACACTTCAGCATGGAACAGAAACCTCTGGCTTTGTTTTGATTACTGAGGCTTTAAACACCTCCAAGTATTGACACATCAGTTTCTTCTGCATAAGAAGCACTCTCAGAGCTTCTCAGCTCTGAGCACTCTCAGCTCCTTGAGGGAAGATTATCATACTCTTTGCTGCATCAAAAGATGTCAAGGCAGCTGATTCTGTGGCTCTGCTCTTAGTGCAGAAGAAGGCCACAAATATGACAGGAGGGATGGAACACCTCTCCTGTCAGGAAAGACTGAGAGACCTGAGGTTATTTAGCCTGGAGAAAACTCTGGAAAGAACTTACCCTGACCCTTCAGTACTTAAGAGTCTGTAAGAAAGATGGAGAAAGGCTATTCAGCAGGGCCTGGTTAGATAAGACATAAGGAAGGCTTTTTTTTACAGTGAGGATTGTAGAACACTGCATCTGGTTGTCCAGAGAGGTGGTGGATGTCTGTATTGGGTCTGATGGAGGTAAAGTTCACAGCTCTTGCAGTGCTGTGCTTTGCACTGGTAGCTGAACTTGTTTTGGCTACTGCTGAGCAGCACTGTCCCTGACACTCCTTCCCCCAACAAAGGGAATGGGAGTGGGCAAGACCCTGGGAGGGGCCACAATCAGGCCAGCAGACCCCAACTGGCCAAGTGGATATTCCATATCATATCACATCAGCTCAGATATAATCTAAGGGAGAGAGGAGAAAAGGGGAGCATTCATGAGTTTTCAATGTTTGCCTTCCACAGGAACCATTATGTGTGCTGAAGCCCTGGTTCCCAGGAAGCGTACAAACATCACTGCTGATGGGAAGCAGAGACTGATCTTTTTCCTCTTTATCTCTTGTGCAAGGAGATCTCCACTTGTTTCATACTTTTGCTGTAATAAAACTGCCTTATCTCACCCTGCTGGTCGTTCTCCATCTTATTCTCTCCCCCGTCCCAGTGGGAAAGGGAATGACAGAGAGACTGAGCGGGCACCTAGCCAGGGTCAACCTGCCACAATGCCCCATCCCTGCAAACATTCAAGGTCAGGTTGGATATGGCCCTAAGCAACCTGATCTAGTTGAAGATGTCCCTGCAGATTACAGGGAGTTTGAACTAGAGGAACTTTAAGGTTTATATTCTATAGCTCTTATGTATTTTCTTCTCAAAATGTACAGCAATTCAATTCTGACAGTCATGGGCCATGGTCAGAATACAGGTCATCTTCACACAAAGGATAATTGCATTCAATAAAGGAACTACTGGTATTACAGTATTTTTATTATAATTCTAATTCAAAGCATTCTACATTTAAGAGATATCATGCCACGTCTGTTGAAAAAAAATAATTTTAGTCTTTTAAGTACTTCCCCCATCATACTTGCAAAATAAACTATAAGTGAATCTCCACTGCTGCAGATGACTATTTATAAAAACCCATTCTGTAACAACTTGACAAGGTCTTTCTTCACTGAGAACACTGCTTCAACTCACCTAACAGCTACAGCATCTTCTTCTATTTTTATGCAATCTTATGGACTTCTGTGATAAAAGGAACGTTCCATAATTTGTTTTCCTTTCTTAAGGATCACATGATAAAATACTTTTCCACGTGTATTTGATAATACTATTGTAATACACAAGCTTTCTTTAATTCAGGTGCTGGACAGGATTTATTTTGACTAATGTTAGTCAGTCAAATTATGGTTTATTCCCTTGCTTGTAAAATTAATGCACAGTTTATACTTTTACATTTACTATGTCTGGATTTTATCTCACCTTTCACAGATGCTAAGTTGTGAGAGAGGTACCATGATGTCCTGTTTTTGCTTCTTGATGGCATACTTTATATTCTAGTTGCCATTACCAAACTGGTTCCAGAGTCATACGGTACTTATAGAAATACAGACTAAACAAGCATTCAGTACTATGAATGTGAACATTTACCTGAACTATTCAGTTGGCAAAATTCCTTTAAAAATCATATATAGACAATATGACTGCACTCTCCATCAGCTCTGCAGAAAGATTAAAGAGCTTTGCAGGCTTGAATCCAGGACTGTTATAGAACCTGGAGAACAAAGCAAGGAAGAAAAAAGAAATAGTAGCGAGATCTATTGCTCATAAGAAGAATCAAACTTTTATTTCCTTAAGGCTTTAAAGGTACAGAGCAATAGCAGTTTAAAATAGTATGTTCTACCTGTTCAGAGAAAATGTAGCTAGGATGTACGAATACCAGGTCAGGTAAAATTAAGGATAGACTGAATACTTACTACTGGATAAAAAAATAAGTTTGATTGAAGCCTAAAAGGTTAGGAGAGACTTGACTGAGAATTACACTAGTGCCAACTGTCCAGAACTAACACTGGCCTTCTAAACTCCCAGAAAGAAAATATCACCAAGGTGAAATCTGAGGTGAAAAAAGATGTTCAAGGCTTACACCTTTTTTATAACCAATTTAAATACAAGCTTTTTAGTAACTCATGTTCTTACGATGTTCTACATACCTTCAGGTACCTTTTGATAAATAAGACTTGCTTCTCCCCATGCAACCTCTCTCACTTTCAAAGAAGGAACCTCTCAGGTTTTGCAGCCTGCTCCACTATTATGCCGTTACTACAACTTAAGCAACTACATAAGTTCTCCATGATTCAACAATCAACGAAGCATTAATAAACCTAATTTATACTTTTGGCTACTAGAGGTAGACAACCAAGAAGAAGACATTGCTTTCCAGCAATTTATTTTTTCTGTTACTTGTACTCACATAATTTCCATAAACTGGCCACTGAAACTAAAGACCTTAACCTAGGTTCTAAAAGTTCAAGAGAAGTACTGAACCCCAAATGTTGGGCTAGGCAATAGCAGGAAATCAACATGTCAGTGTTCTTAAAAGGCGTTTTCTTTATTAATTACTTTAGCTTATGATAACACTGCTAATTATCCCCGTCATTCCAGATTTCTATGTAAGCATGCAACAAAAATGGCAGTTTTCCATCAAGGAATTTTTATTTCCCAATTTATAACTCATCCAAATCAAGAGAATACTTCTAGTTTTTCCAAGTTCTTGAACCCCCTTCACAGAGATATAAGTCATTGCTTGAAAAATGTATTTAAAATGTGTTAAGTGAGAAATGTATTATTACGGACTGCTTACTGAGTGAAATTTTAAGACAGGAAGACAGAAGTGACATAGGTAAAATGAACAGCACAAAGGATATTATATTTTTTGGTTCTTAGCAGACCTGTGTATGAAATGAAAATAATCTTTCTTGATCACTTCTACTTAGAAATAAAACAATTTGATTAACTGTGCTTAAGAAGGGACATAAATATTATCAGAGCATAAATATTATTCAGGTGCCTTCATGATGCCATCACATAAAGCTTCAACCTAAATACACTGTAGAAAAAGCTTCTAATTAAGAGTCTAGTACAATCAATACCAAAAGAAAGAGCTACACAGCAGTTTCTGAGAAACTATTAGACCAATGACACTTGAAATCTACATCAATAAGAAATTTCAAAATTTCTGACAAAACTTTTTCTTTCAATAACTATCAGTTTCCAATTAACATTCCAACATTCAAAACTGTAGCTTTATTTACTTAAGACAATGATGGAAATTTATATTACCCAGTCATATTTTTAATATTATACATCATGCTACTTTAATCTACTGAAAAACATTTTTGTTAAGTAGCATTGTTTATGGTAAAACAAGTAGATGCTCTGACAGTGAATGTCCTAACTTCAATTGATGGCAAATAAGTGAAAAATGACCAGCAAAGTGTGACGGCTAGAGGAACAACAGTGACCACGTTTTCTATAAAACATCTTCTCAGGAAACACAATGTAATGAGGAAAGAAAAACAGAAGCAGTAAAATTCTAAGTAGAGAACCTTCCAAAGTTGTCTATCAAGCTCTCTTTTTAAGCTGAGCACTGGAAGCTCAAAATGCCGTATTTAAGAATAGGCAATCATCTAGATCTTATTTCTACATTAGTGCCTTTACATAAATGAGTAACAGGTAGTGAAAAACAGGCAGCCTTCTCCACAGTTTTTTATGTTCTTCCTACTCAGCTCTCTAAGAGATGCGATACTACTGTTGCTTCTGAGTGAAAAGTGCATGTCTTAAAAAAACTGACTGACAAGTTAAACAAGAGAAGTTGTTTTGCAACACTTGCAGTCACCTAACTCTACATAATAAGAACTGAGTTACATGAATACCACAAACTAGTTTTGAACAGAGGTGGATCAACAAACATTTAGCCAAAGTACTCTCTTCAAAGTTTTCTTTCATTTTTATTTGGTTTTAATATTGTCAGCCATTGCCAATTAGTAAGTAGCTTCCTACAGTACTCTTGAGTATTTCTGACCAATGTTTCTGCTAATGAGGGACATTCTAATCAAATGTATTAGAATTGGAAAGGCCTTACCTTTACTGGTTAGCCTGGTTTGATCTTCCCAGTACAAAACTCTTGGAAGCTCTGCTAATGGTTTAATTAAATACAATACAACAACAGCACTGGAAGAAACTTCCCTAGCCACTGTGGATGTTCAATACTTCAGAACAACACAGTTGTATACCTACAATTCTGCAATGATAGCTAATGTGTCTATAAAGAATAAGCTGCACATTCATCAATTACTCTGTGCTTGTGGTTTATCTTAAAAATCTATCCAGGAAACTGCAAATGTTTATTACAAAGCAAGCAACCAAGTACCCAGACAATCAGAGCAAATTAAAAACACTGTGTAATAAAAACAAGAATCTGGAAGCTATACCTGAATTTATTCCAGATTAGTGTATATTCCAAATGCAATTAAACAAGCTACAGGAACAACAAAAAGCTATTAACAATAACAAAAAGCATTAAACATATCTGTTGCTGCAACTACAAGCTCCCAGTAAACTCTAGTTCTATGTTTAAGACATTTAACATAGACAGTTTGACTCAACTACAGAAACTGCGTATGTTCACCTCCCCAATAGGATCTGCAAACTCATTTCTATGCTACAGCGTTTCCAGAATGTACTGTGGCAATCAGATTTTTGTAAACTGGATCCAGGACAAACTGAATACTTTTCAAGGCTCAAATCAGAATAACATGGCACAGAATTTTATTTTAAAAACCCAGTCCTTAATCTTACTGTTTCTCTCACAGAAAAATCCCACAGAGGGTGCTGTGCTGTTTAATTACCAACTCTTTCAAAGCTGGCTAATGTAAAAGCCACCCGAAAAAAACAAAGTAATTTATTACACTACCAACTGAGCATTGTCTTCCTCCCATCCTCAGTGTCTTTGATCATTCATGGTGGCCAGTAACAGACAAACAACTTTTTTACAGCTTTTTAAAGACGAAAAATGAGGATAAAAAAAGTTAAAATTACATTTCCAAAAATATCTCTTTACCTTGGCATTACAGACAGCTACATTAGCAGGGAGCTGGGAAAACTGCTTCAACTCAAATACGTCTCGCACTGCCCACCGGCTCAAGTGATTTTCAGCCTTGCTGGATCCAACCACATTCTGATTTGAATGAATATATGCCACCTCTTGAACACCATCTGATACATTATGAGAAAAATACAAAGATGTTGGTTATTCCAAAACTCTGAAGGTACACATTTGCATTGAAGAATACTGTAATTTAAAAAAAAAATTACATTAAAGTTGTAAAATTTATTATGATTTCACTCAGCAGTAAGTTTCTCCGTTCAATGAAATTAACAACACTCATTAGAATTATTTGGATTTATCCAGATAGTTTAATACTACTTCAATTTCAGTGTGGTTATTTTCAGATGGACAAAGATGTTTCAAAGCATCTGTGGCTTAATGGCTAAATATCAGTGGTCAAAACTAAGTCTTTTGGAATCAAGTCTTCTATATCCTATATGGTGTTTAAAACACCCACATCACTTTCTTTTACCTGAATATTTTATTTAACAGCACTGTAAAGACTCTTAAGATTTTACAGTTNATATTTTATTTAACAGCCCTGTCAAGACTCTTAAGATTTTACAGTTCAAATATTTAGTCTGTGAATTCTCAATAAATCTTCAATCTTAGCATATTTCAAAAGATGGTAAGAGTTTAACCAAGAATTACAAAGCAGCCTTTCACTTGTAAGGCAGAAAAGTAAGACTAATAAAGAGAAAGATACAGAAAGATATTACTAAATAGTAACTTAGCAGAGCATTTACTACTATATCTTGTAACAAAAAAACATTTACAGCGATTCGAGCTGCACTTCAGGGCAAGGACTTTTCTGGATTTGCCATCTCAGTGAGAGG
>VWYI01035021.1:724-25628 GCA_013399455.1 Anthoscopus minutus | reverse complement strand
CATTATAGTTGTAGAGAATAAACTCTATTGCTAGAAGACAATTCTATTTTAAAAATCTCAGCATATTTAACTCCCCTCCCTGGCACAAACTACATTTAATGGAGAGGTGCTTACATTTGTGTGTAGCTAGCAGCTGACAGTACTGCACGCTATCTTACTGTGTTCTGTGCAGGGCTCATACCTACCAAAATCTCTGTGGCAACTGTGACGTTCCTCCCACAGGAATTGCACTAATCTGAAAATTTCAGTCCAATGATCGTTGTCTCCCAAATTTTAATGTCTGCAAAGCAATGAAGGTGTGACAGTAACAGTGACAGTGCTACCTGATGACTATCAGGGGCATTATAAGGGAGGTGTTGGCAGAATTTCAAAGCAACAGTGAAAGCAGCCCTTTTCACAAGATGAAGTTGCATGTGTTTATGAAATAAGACTGATAAAATCCTAAATTATAAAGGAGGCAGAAGAGGACAGAGACTAGAACTGAAACACTTGCTCCAAATACTCCTAAATTTCCATTGTTACATCCATGCCCTTTTTTTTAACATTCCTATCATCTCATGGTAGAGATGCTATCAACATCAATGCTATTAACAAAGTTTCAAATATAAGAGTCACTGTTCACATGCAATTTTTAAGGGATTTCCACTGAATTATTCTGAGTTGAAATCCATCTGAAATGTAGAAGCATTCAGTAATTTTTCTGGCAGATTATATTAATTGTTCAGTGAAATATTATAGTACTGCATGAAATAAATAGTAGAGAGAAAAATTATTCAATGGTTCAAACCCTTCTATCTGCACAGACTTCAGCAGTCCTCTGTAAAAAAATGCTTTTCCTATCCATGCTGTTCTCTCTTTAGACAAAGAGGAGTAACAATCCCTTTCCCACATGAGGTATGTTGCAATGATGAAACTTTTCATAGTATGTGATGTTGATTGTGATAGGGATTGATGAATATAGGAGATAGATAAATAGATGGATATGTGTGGGGAAAAGGTGCACTAGTTAAAATAGTATACATTGCTTCTTTTAAGAATTTTTTCATTACAACGAGAAAGAAGCTGAAGTTGGTACTAGATCAATATATGGAGATGATGAGGCATTGACAGATACAAAGGAAAAAACCATACAAAAGGGCAGTTTAAGTTTCAGACTGAAAAATATGCTTGCCATTGGCCTAGCTCAATACTAAACAATTTTTTTGGTGAATAGAGAGGGACAGGATCTTTTCACCAGTTACAGCAAATAACCAGATTCTATCACATTTACTCCAGTTCTTCCCAGGAAAGACCTGGTACTTCAGCAACTTCCTTCTCCAAATCAGATGTCCCTTCCAATAACAAGTATGAGAAAATATCTTTTCAGTGCATGATTACAGCCTCCTTCCCAGTATGACAAGATAAAAGGATATTCTCAGATATTATGATACATCCGGGGTGAAAAATGTTTAATTCTGGGGAATTATATCTCATATGAAGAATCGTATGTGAAGAANTATATCTCATATGAAGAATCGTATGTGAAGAACTCTGGAAAATCTACTAACAGAGATAGAATTTGTCCTGCCAACATGAGAGATTCCTTAGAGGCTGGTAAGGGACAGGAAGCCCAGAGTCCATCCAGCAAAATAATGCTTTGCAAGAGTCTCTGGCTATGTGACCCCATCCCTGGCAAAGCTTTAAAAAATGAGCCTCGTAATATACTTAAGTTATTGTTTTCAGACGGCTTTAAATGAATAATTGTCTCATGACACAAGCCTACTTAGCAAATTTTGCAGCATCCTGCAGTATCAGTTCAGCGCGGGCCCCATTGTGTGCTCAGCCTCATCAAGGACTCGCTCACCTTTCACCACAGTTGCTTTGGGATAATGAAAGAACATCATCAACACGGCTTCCTGGAGGCAGAGATAAGGATGCTGGAAAAGTGCTAACATGATGGATACAGAGTACATGAGATCCTGCTGGTGATTGTTTTGTTCAGAGGACAAAATACCACTCAGCAGCCAGACACAAGCTGAACTCTGACCTCAACATCTGACACTGGGGGCCTGGCAAAGTACACAGTGGGGCTGGAAGTGTGAGCATCAATGAACTCTATCTGCATTGTGGTTTAAATCTTGGAAAGTGGTAAAATGCCACAAAATCTATGCCATGAGGATTAAATGTTAGTCATGTGATATTTCCCTCAGGATGGGAAACAAAAAAGCTTAGAGGATAACATTTATGTTACAGGTTTTGCACTAGAGAGACTGTTTTCAACAAAGTCAGATGTAAACCACTAGGAAATTTTACAGATTTTGGCCACATACCTCATTTGGGAAATTTAGCACCAAAAAATGCAGGACTTGAGAACAAACTCCATTGTTGGACAGCAAGGAATGGAAAAGCTGGATTTTTGAGGGCTATTTGTTTTGGAAAATGAATTCTATCTCAGTTTATGATACTTGGTAAATTAACTTAAAGAAAGAAGACTGGAAAGAAGAAAAGGCAGGCATTAATAGCATTAACAGATTTTCCAAATGAAATGCTAGAGAACAAGATGTTCTAAAGCAAGCTGAAAGTTTGATAGAATAAGAGGCATAACAGTTGTCCAATATTGAAAATGAACAATGTTTTCTACTAAACTGGATAGGGAGTGGCCAAGGTTTTGTTCACAACCTATAGATTTCAGCCTTGTAGCAGACAGAGTAGGATGCCAGCCAGCAGAATTGGCATGGCACAGACCAAAACTCAACTGTAGTAAGAGTCAAGACATCTGGTTTTCACTGGTGATGCCCTAGGTTATAATGAGAAAAGGTAATAAGTGAAAATCTCCATGTTGTAGCCATGTAAATTCCAGAATAACTCAAATAATTTGTTTCTTTTTCACGCATTTGCTGCCTTCTTTACAGTAATAGCTTTGACACGTTGTTCCACATACAGTGAAAGAAAACCTTTGAAATCTGATTATCAATGTACTGTTTGTGTCTGGGATCAGAATTCCACTGGGCTGAGCACACACCAAATTTCTATGGAATGGTGACCCTGGTCCTTAAATTGCTGGGACTTTCTGCTTTATAGTCTGCCCCTACACATTTTGTGTATCTAAACAGATTTAAATGGCTCCTTTATCTTCTTAGCCTACAGAGAAAATAAATCTCATACCTTCAGCATGATACCTTTGCATTCTACAGAACTAAAAAGCTGTGGGGAGTTACTTTTTTAGTAAGACAGAAGGTTTTAGGAACTACTTTGGAGCTGCTGTCTGGGACTATAATTCTTCCCTTGACATCCTTTTGCCTCCCCTTTGCCTCAGTAACCTTGTCTCTCTTAATCTCTGCATTTTTTAACTTGATATTCTCTTCATTATTTGTTTTCCAGTTGACTCACTTTGTCTAGCAGAATAATCTCTAGCCCCACATAGTCCACAGAATTTAAGTGCACAGGCAAAACTAATTGGAAAGATAATATAAACACTGTGCTCAGAAGGGGAGACATGATACATAAATTACCAGATGCCTGTGAGCTTGTGCCATTCTCAGTCACTGTTTCTTCTCCCTCTCTGTAATTGCAGCTGGGAAATGGATGTAAAGCTGGCAAGAGAGGTAGTTTACAAATAACTGTGCATAAACATAGAAATCCTCTGATAGGAAAGACTATAGAGTTCACTGTTTAAATATTTTTCTGACAATAGTGTTCCTGAACATTTTTTGTAAATACTGAAATCTTAAGCAATTAGGGAATAAGCAACAATTCAGCTGAAAAGTTTGGTGTTATTTCCTGATAGTGTTGGATGATTTTTTATTAAAAGAAAAGTCTTAATGGTTTTATTTGACAAAGAGGATTAAAACCATGTAAGACGGACAGCCAGTATCCAATGTAGCAAACTTTGCAAATATAATTGAATGCACCTTTGGCTTAGTCTTTGTTAGTAAAGGTTTTATAAGGGATTAAGAATTTTTTAAAAACTGCTACAGACACGATAAACTTTGACTTGACTCTCACAAAGCTAATCTTCTCTTTGCCCAATTTTCTGATAAATTTATTAATAGAATCTTCAGTATAAAATCAGGATTTATCCATGAACAGCAAAAATGAACTACATTTGTTAGCCACAAATATGAAAACCCATGCAAATTGTGCATATTACTGTGAATTTTTTGTGGGCTTAAAGTGGATCTCACCCTCAAGCTGTCAATCAGATGAAAGAATTTAGTGGGCTTAGACACTCTATGGCTGCAAAGGAAAGGGTTAATTCATAAAAATCAGTAATTGCAAGTTCTTAGTTTGGTCAGAGAGGGAGAATTAATTGTGAATGAAAAGTCACCTCAGGTGTGGGGGAGGAAATTGCAGCTTGATTGGTTGTTTGGTCTTTATTTCTTGAAGGAAGGTATACTGGTAGAGAGGTGCCTTCTTTCCAAGCACTTTGAAAATTTGTTTCATTTTGGTCACTACAAAGTATCACTTTTTACACCTTTGAAAGGATTCTTGCTTAAAAAATATATTCTGTTAAAAGAACAGAATTGTTATCCTGGGTGGATATTTTCATTCATTTGAATAAGACATGGCTTGACCTACCTCTGAATTCATGGAAGGGTAACTTAACAAAGAGATCCATGGGGAAAACAACTCCTTACACTCTTGTACTATTTAGGTAAGTGAAAAAGGTTTTATAGCTCTTGGTGTCTCGTTGAAAAGCCAAGAGAAGCAAAAGAAGATGCAACAGTTGTGTTTATCTGTCATGTTTCTCTGCTAGGTTTTACTACTGATTCCTTAGGTAGTGCTAAAAATATCTAACTTCAGCATACATGTTACCTGTTAACTGACTGCTAAAAGTGCTGTCACCAGTCAGAAATAGTGATTATTTGATTATCTCATGTTAAATTACTGTCTGCTGCATTTGCAGCAAAACCATGAAGTCTTATTGTCAACTGCAACTTGATTTATTTAGTGTTAAACAAACCAGGCTAAGCCATTTGTAAGCTGTTTTTCTAGGGGTCTTTCTGTGGTTTTGGATTTTTAGAAAATTTATATATTTCATTGTTTTTCTTCCCTCTCTATGCCTTCTATTGCCACCATGACACAGTCAGTGGTTTACAGGATATCTAAAGCGATGGCCAGGCTTCAGTTCTCTGTTTTGACAAATACTGTGAGTACTTCATTGAAAATAAGAAGTAAGCTGACATTTGCAAGTGTAAAACTACTTTCATTAAACCTTTTATCTCTTGTTTAAGACCCACTTGCTAATAAATGAAGGTGGCAGGAAATATCTCTGTATATTAGAGTATTATGAGGTGCAGTTTGAAAGTGACACCGATGAAAAATTGTTCCTGTAACAAACTATTGATTTTGTTCATGATCAGGACTGAAAGAACAGGATATGTAAGAATAAGTGCCTCTGATTCTGAGCAATAGTAAACACAGGGTTTAGTGCTTCAATAATTATATACATTGTAGAAAACACAGAGAAGGTGACAGGTGAGGTAGGAAAAAATACAGATGGCTTTTAGAAGGAAAAAAAATTGAAAGAATGTCTTCCAGTCCTTCATTCTTAGATTAGTAAACAGAACTGAACATCTGCTACATGCAAACCACCTCTGGAGAAATGAGGTGTCACTGTGACAAAAGTTCATTTTCAAGGCATTAGAATTAACTTCACCGAAGTAAATGGACCAACTGGTTTTAAATACTGGACAGAACAGTTTGTCATAAAACATATGAGATCTTGCTCATACAGCAACATTTTAAAACTGTATGGGCAGCAGTTCTTCAGCAAATAATAGGTTTTAGAAGAGCACAGCTCAGACCCTCCATCAGGCCTTGTTACACTGAAATGTAAATAAATTCTCAATGGATTCCTATTTATAAAGTTATTTTATCTGCATTCCTAAAGGTTCTTAGAGCAAAATATTAAGAGGATTATCTCTTTTCCTTTGAATGAGCTTGCTGTCTTAAGGGGGAAAATCAATAATTAGTTTACATGTTGTTCAGAGTCCCCACTCTTAAACTTCCAATATCTGCTGAAATTCAAAACTGAACTTTTAAAGAGTGCCTGGAGAAAAAGGCTTGTAACTTGAACGTACAAGACAATTATTCAGAGTCTGGGGCAGATTTTTGGTTTTGTGTGTATCTGTGACCTTTACTGAAAGGGATATGTTCAACATGCACAATTTAGGTTGTCTCCATGTCCCTTAACCTGACTTCACCTCATCTCCATTCTCAAAAACCCCTCTCAAAGCACAGATAAATGTAAATCAATTTAAAATGGAGGAAAATCACTCAGCTGTTGTTTGCCATTTATTTTAAATGAAAAGCTCAATATCAGCAGCCTGTATCTTTCAGGCCCATTCAGGCGATAAGTTGTGTGTGGAAGCATAAAGTAAAAGACTGGGCAGAACAGATGAGGGAAAGAAAATTCCAGAGTAAGAGCATTTTGAGTTGGATATCTACCTTTGGAGCAAGGGAGTTGTGGTTGTTCCTGCCACAAGAGACTGACCATAGGTTAGACCTCTAAGGAGGTTTAACTTTTCATGCTGGATCTGGAAGTGCTCCTAACCCAGCATTTTCACCTTGAATAGCATCTGAGAAATGGAGTATTCTGGAGAATGACTCTTTAAGACAGAATACATAATGGAAACTTCTTTCAAATATTGAGGGAAACAGGATTATAAATGGAGATCTGAGGATTATTCCGTTTACTGAGAGACAACAGGATCCATCGGGAGCTAATGTTGGGTGGTAACAGTTCAAAACCTGAGTTTGTCTGAGGAAGAGGAAGTACAAACTGCTTAATAACTAAATAGTGAAAATATGCAGAAGTATAAAGGTTCACATCTGCTGAACTTTCCATCCCCTAGACTGATCCCACCTATGATTTCTTTATCCTCCTAGGACAATGAAGGCAGATCCCTGACTCATTACAGAATCTCAGCAGAAGTTTTGTTTATACATGTGTTTTTAGAATGAAGTGCCTAATGTTTCTAAGTGACAAAAATGTGCTCTGCACTTTGTTTTGTTTCACTTTTTCAGGTTTTTTTAATATATTTCTTTATTGTTCTCTAGTTATATGGTGTCTTGGGATACTTAAAACAATGCGTACTGTGACTGTGAACAAATGGAGGCTGAAAGTTTGGGAAAGTGTTCTAATTTTCCAAAGAGTGAGTGAAAACATGGATGTGTTTTCCAGGTGGGCAGTGGTGATGGGAAACAAAAGTTACTTAAGGTAGCAGTTGATAACCTGTAAGAGGTTGTATGATAAAGGAGAAGTTTCAGAGACAAAGCTTGTCTTTGTACGAAGTGTTGATATAGTTAAGGGGATCTATTTCCTAGTGTTATAACTATATTCTGTTGATCCCCATGATTTATGGAAAAAGAGGGTTTGTGTCATCCCTCCCTGCCTCTTGAGGCATATTTTATCATGTGGTGTGTGTCTGTCTGTCACTTCTCTCTGAATCTCTGGAAAAGGGCTGCACCTTAAGAAAAGCTCTTGTGGCATTAAGAGTGAAATTAAGTTCTCCTGGCTTTGGTTTGTGTAACACTCATCCCGAAATTGACAACCAAGCATCAAGAGTGAGCAGCCAAAAGTCACCAGAAAGCACACAGAAAAAACCTAAATGAACATCTGTGAATGAGGATCTTCATGGTATTAGCTCAAAAAACTGTGGTATATTAAGGACACATCCTATCTGCCTTGGAGATGACTGTTTGTGTTGAAGAAGAGGAGAAGAGGGCCCTTCACTCATGGAGTCCTGAAATCTGGTGAAAAAAAAGAAAGCTAGGTTTTGTTTATTTTGAGTTCAGCCCTGGAAGTTCAAAATATTGAGTTAGATTGTCAGAGCTGCTGTTAATTCTGGAGTTAACCATTTTGCTGAGTTTTTCTTTACTTCACCTTTCTTTCTTCAAAACCCAGAAGCCTCAGATCTCCAGTCACAGAAACAAAATCAAGATTAGAATTTGGGAGCCTGCATTGGACAGTCATACATACACCTACAGGCTTGTCATGTTATTCAAATAAGCTTTTCTGTCATAAAATAATTTCAGTTTACCAAACTACACATTGCCAAAGTGTTCTGGTTTGCTGGGGATTTTGTTTGTTTAATGGACTTTCCTGTAATTCAATCTTTCCTTTCTGTAAGGAACAGACAATTGCCCTTTTAACAAAATTTAAAATAAAGTAATTGTGTATGAGACAACTTTTGCTTTGTCTTCCAAGTGATGCAAAAGAGTGCAAGCTTTAGTTTTAATATATATTTTGGGAATTGAATAAATGTGGATCCCAGATTCCTTGGAGAATATGCTGTGACTTTGTCAAAGCCTGCAATTCTAGAGATAGTGAGAATAGAGAACATTTTGGAACAGGGAGGGGGAAAAGGAAGCATAGGGCTGAGGTGAAAATAGCAGATGTAAAAATGGGCTCAGAAGGGAGGAGTAGGCATTTTTTTGCGGGGCAGTGTCTACATAATCATGATTTGGGAACTTTAACAGGCTTTCAGGAATATGTTAGGAAGGAAATGTAACTTGAATTAGGCTACCTGGAAGAAGTATGTCTCATATTTAGAAATTAAACTGTCAGAGGTAATTAGGTGACTTAGTTTTCAGTGAGTTTGTCCTGTTAAGAATGTGAAACAAGCTGACTGTCAGCTTTCTTGGTGATAGATGTTGTTTAATAACTTATGACTAGACCAGAGAAATATTTATGGCACAATGGAATAATAAATGCTGATTAGAACACCAATATACCTAAATAAATAAGTATAAAAGTACTCTGAAAATTACTTGAGACTGTTTCACACAGAGCACGTCCAGGATTAAGCTCTTTGACAAGTGTGATGGAGTTTGTTTGTGAGCTTGTTTGCCAGGTAGCTCTGTCAGTACGATAGGAAATGAACCAAGCTTGTCTTCTACAACTCACAGTTGTAGGGGGTGGGACAGGTGGGTGGATGTTTTTTGTTTTCATTCAGTTATGGTTGACTGATGCCTGTTCACACAAAAACCCCCACCATGAATGTTTTGCATTGTTAATGCAAAACAAAATGGTGCATTAATGAATAACAACTGCCGGAACCAGTCCTTTTCTATGTAAAGACTTATCCAGCTTCTCAGTTCAGCTCTTTGCCAAAGTTGCGTGTAAAACCATTTTTAAAAGGCTTTGGTAGGAGTTGCTGCTTTCAAGTTTATATATTTCATTACGTTAAGAGAAAAAATGAAAGGAACATGGCAAAGAGAGCTGCTTGAACAATTTCAATTTATTTTCCAGTGTAGCTTTTGAGTTTTCACTGCCTACTGCTTGTAATTGTAGAGAAACTGGAGTGACTAACAGATGATCAAGGGAAGGCTGATGACTTATTTAATGGGTGTTGAGCCACCCTGCCTTGCCAGCCTTGCTTGTACTTCAGTAGCTAGCTTTGATATCTACCTGCTGTAAGTAAATCCCCTCAGTAATGTTCTTTCTGTTCCAAGTGAAAAGAGGAGCTGTATGTGTCTGCAAAGTCTGCAAGAATGACTTGAATTAATCAGTAGATATCTGATCCAAAAATCCAGATTTCATGGTGAAGAATCTCTTGAAAAGGAATCAGAGCAGAATGAATGTCCAGCCTTGTAAGCAACTGCCAAAGGATGCTGGATTTTCTGTTAATGGTCTTGCATGGTAGAAAGGGTCCATCCAAGCTGCCACTTGTTAAGGAAAAGACTGAAGTAGTAGTCCTGCTGGGGTCTATCTTGCATGGGTTTCTCACCCTCACAGAGATAAATAACAACATTCCAGCATTTATTCAAGCATATCCATGAAAACAGATCACTGTGCCTATCACTTGATTCTTTCAAACCTGATTCTCTACTGTACTACTGCAATAACATTTCAAATTGATGTCTTTGCTTTCTAGATAGCTCTCATCAGTGGTCATTCACATTATAAAATTCTGCCATTTTGTTTTGCTCAAAGAAATTTCTGTAATGGATCAAGTAATTTCACAGAGTCATAGAATGGGTTGGGTTGGAAGGTACTTGAAAGATCATCTCATTCCAACCCCTCTGCCATAGGCAGGGAACCATCCACTAGACCAGGTTACCCAGAGACCCATCTGGCCTGGTCTTGAGCGCTTCCAAGGGTGCACAGTCCACAACAGGGCAACCTGTTCCAGTGCCTCACCATGTGCAAAAAATTTCTTCCTAACATCTAATCTAAACCTGTTATCCTTCAGCCTAAAGCCATTCCCCATTGTCCTGTCACTCCATGTGCTTATGAAAAGCCTATATGCAGTTTTTATAGCCCCCTTTAGGCACTGAGACTCTGCTATAAGGTCACTCCAGAGTCTTTTCTTCTTGGACTGAACAACTCTCAGCCTGTCTTCATAGGAAAGGTGTTTCAGTCCTGTAATCAACTTAGCAGCTCTCCTGTGGACTCATTCCAACAGATGATTACTCTGTTTCAGGTGATTGTTCTGTTTAATCTATCTGCTTATTACCAGATGTTGATGGTAGAAATAAACAAAAGTTCTGCCCTTTGGAAATATTAATTTCTAACATAAAGAAATGCCCTTGATTAAGAAATAGTATAAAATCTGCTTTAAAGTCTCATTGAGTTGGCCTTTGCTGTTGAATTTTTTCCCCAAATTTATTCATTGTGCTTCAATTTGGGATACTTTGCATGATAAGAAGGGAAAGCTTATATGCCTGATTTTTGAGGGTAAGATTAACTCTACCCGGTTTGGAAAAGAATTGCATCCCATGTATATTTTTTGTTTTGATTTAATGTCAATATAATTTTCTTCTGATTTGAAAACTTTGAAATTACTGATTATTATTTCTACTGTAACCTCCACCATTTTACAGACTTATTTACTTATCTCTTCTTATTGCATCGTTTGAGTGCCAATTACACAAAATATGATCCATATGTGGATTGTGGTTCACATTTGTAAACTATGTAAACACTGTCAATACTCATGAGTTTAAACAGCAGAGTTTACTTCTGCTAAGAAACACTCTTAAGTCCATTATAAACAACACAGATTTAGAATGATAGTGATTTTTGCAGAGAAGCTAAAAAAAATCCTAAAGATATTATTTCAAAATACAGTTAATAGAAGGTACAGAAATAAGTACACAATTTTTTGACTTTGTAATGCAAAGTAAATTTTGAAAAAGAACAACAATTAAGCCTATAAGGAGGCTTTAAAGCTGCAGAAGATGTTGAGCGGAATTAGGCCAATTTGAGTTGAGCAGTTTCACATTGAGCCCAGCTATTTCCTTAGAAGTGTGCTGCACAGCATGTCAGGACCTGGAAATATGTTGCCTGTGTAATGTCAGGACCTGACTCAATCAGCAGTTTATCTTTTGGCCAAGAACAGTAGGATCAAAACATCAGGGTAGTGTGCCCTGGCACCTTTAGGATATTTCAAAGCAAGCTTCTATTGAATAAGCTAAATCTCCTCTGCCCTTCTTTCTCCTGGCTACAGAGCACAGCCTGACATGGCAGCTCCACAGGATCTGGGTGCATCCACCTCCGCCTATCTCTTTAATACCATGGAAAGATGCAGTGGGAGAATCAGCACAATTTGTCCCCATCTTGTATTAAGCTGTCAGTGAATACCTAAATCACTTCCTTTCCTGTCACTTCATCCCTTGACTACATCCTTCGAGACACAACACCATTCAGCAAGAGCCACCAGAAATACCCTCTGAAATGATATGTAAATCCGGCAATTCATCATGCTCTGTGTAGTACAGGTTTAATTCTTCCTGCTAGGCCCCAATCTGCTGAAACATTACTCTGATATACAGTACAAAAGCAGTAACAAAGATGTTCATATCAGCCCATTGTGAGCTGGTGGCAGGGAGAGAAATCAATGAAGCCATGGGGACAATGGCTGGGGTTTAAACAGGCTGCAGAAATTTGCTAAGGCGAGGACAAAAGCCCAGGCGCTGAAAAGCGGGCTGCCCAGGAATTCCTCAGGCTCCATTATCCCGCCAAACAATCCTTACTCAGAGAGTGGATTTGCATCTCTAATAGGGTTCAGGGTCTGTTTGTGAAGGGCTTTCGCTGGGGCTGACCCCATCTCACAAGATCACATTGATACCCGGGCCTCGCCCCTGCCCCGGCCGCTCCGGGCAGGGCAGTATCATGGGAAAATGCACCCGCTTAAAAGGGAGCGGAGGAAGGCAAAGAAAAATTAAAGGCTTGAGGCAGTTTTGGTGGTACTTAGCAGGGAAAATTACTCTGGCAAATAATAGAACCTACTGCTGGTAATTACTGCTAACAAGTTTCCCCCAACCCAAATGTGACACTTGGACTGATGTGAGAAAAGCTGATATAGGCCAAGCTTATTAAGCCTGAAAGAAAGGAGGCTCTTCCCTATGAAAATACAGCACTTGGAACCTACAAATCCTGTAATCTAGTGTTACCAATATCCATTAAAATAGAAAATAGAGCTGTAATATTTTAGGTCCTTTCTAGTGTATGTAGTGCCAGATGCTCTAATCTGAAGTGATTTTAAATGGAAAAATATTTTGTGTCATTCTTGTGCTCTTGTTTAAACCAAGCCAAGCTTTACTTATTCTATCTTCTTCTGGAGATAAGGGACAATCTGTCTTTTAATACTGCTATGGTAATTTTATTGTTCTAAGTTTTCTGAAAACACAACTGTCTTTACTCTTTGAAAAAATATTTTGAATCAATTGAAACCCTCTTCAAACCTTCCTTGTATAGGTTCCACATGTGGATCTCTCTATTCTCTTCAAGTGCATTGCTTTGCTTACATAAAAGAATTTTTCTTGTAAAAATAATTAAAAATAATAATAATTAGAACTGCATAAATATCCTCTGCAATTTATCTAGAGTATTTAAGATAACTTTCCCAAATTCAAGGGAAATATTTCCAGGCTGGTTATCTATTTAAAGAAGACTGTCTAGAAATAGGACTTAATTCCTACTTAACCTCAGTATCCCTCATCTCTTAACAAGTATTTTTCCTTGTGCTCTAAGTACAAGCATCTTTGCACTAAGATCAGCTCATCTGCATTATTTCTGTTTTTTCTAGAGGTCCTCTTCCACTGTGGTGCTTACACTGTGTGAGGTTCAGTTAATTTCAGCATCAGTTTAAAAAAAATACAGTAGTAAAGGAGGTGATGTATGAGGTGCAAGGCAAGACTACAAGAAACAACAATTACAGACTGCCACAAGTGAAACTCCAGCTGAAAGAAAAAAAGGAGAAAAGAATTC
Source organism: Anthoscopus minutus (assembly GCA_013399455.1). Classification (NCBI taxonomy): domain Eukaryota; kingdom Metazoa; phylum Chordata; class Aves; order Passeriformes; family Paridae; genus Anthoscopus; species Anthoscopus minutus. The sequence continues at coordinate 12,430 of VWYI01035021.1, read as the reverse complement.
TTCGCTATGAGCAAGGAGAAGCCCTGAAAGAAGCTCAAATAGGCTGAAGAATCTGCATCCTTGTAGAAGTCAATAGCTTGCTTACATTGGACACTTGACTACTCTTCCTGACTTAACTTTCAAGCTGGTTCTTCTTGAGCAGGTGGTGGGGCAAGGAGTCCTCCAGCTAATCTTTCTGTACACCTATGAAGTTTATCTTCATAATTTTCTCATTATTCCCATCTTCTCTCCTGTTGTGACAATCTCTGATAAGGGAGGTAACATCTTTGAGGTAACATCTTTGAATAACTGTTACATCTCTGAGCAGAACAAAATAGAATAAGTAACAACTAAAAATTGCTGAAAACAACCCTGAGTTTGCAGTAACCTACTGAATAAAATATCTTGTTGCTACAAAAAAAATACGAACTGATTTAAGGATTGGTGTGTTTGTCTCCTTGTTTGTATTTTAAGAAGATTTCTTGTAGTCTATTGGCAGGCTTGAATTTCAGGAACTTTGAGACTCTGGCATCATAGGGTTGTACATATAGACTCTTTCTGGATCAAAGTAAGCAAGCTGAATCTTCAGGATTTTTTTTTATTTTGCTGCAAAACCATATGGAAACTTTCAGTCCAAGTAGTCTTTATGAATTTGTGAAGCTGTACTCATTTTGTCAGCAAGCACCTTGGATGAATTCAGGCACTCTTGTGCATCTTTACGAAGTTTGACATTAATTTAGGGAAAGAAAATTGTAGATTTCAGGGTCTTTCCTTAAATAAAAGGGCAAATGATGCTCTGTTAGAGAATTTTAACAAAATAACGGGTGTCCGAATTATCAGAATGCAGAGTAAATAGAATATTTGTATTTATGTGGCATTTGGATAGATTTCTAAATCTTACAGTACATATTGCAACATTAACTGTTATTTTGTAGAATGTTTTCTTTTAAGGATTAGATTTTCAGATCTTCTCTTTTCCTTTGTGTTTGGGGAATCTGTTATATCTACAAGATAGAATCTCATTACTGTGTATAATTGTAATTATGTAAATCAGGTTATTTCTGCCTGAAATATTATGTTTAAAAATCCAAAGGAAATTGTTGATGATCTAGTTAGTGTGATACATTCAAAGTGATTGTGGATACAGCTGCGGAACTTTTCCATAACATTTCTAAAACTCTCCCTTTTCTAAAAGTGTGACTAAAGCTCATCCTGACCAGCTGCTATTTTTGAATTTATTTACTTCAACTTTAGGGGAAGAGGAATCAGTTTTGTCATCTAATTAAATTTAGATTTAAAGTCTGTAAATTTAGTCTGTAAATTTAGTTGCTTCCGTGAGGAAATTTCATTCCAGCTGAATTATGTCATCTGGGTACAGACGCTAAATTGGTTTCCAATAATGCCTTGATCTCCCAGTACATTGTGAAGTGGAGTCGGCATCGTTGTTTGCTTATGCAGATGAGGAGCCAGATGCACAGAGAGGAGAACTGGCTTCTCAAGGTCATTTGAATGAAGCTGTGGTTGGGTTTGGGTATAAACTCTTATCTTCTAATTCTTAGCTCAATATCTATCTCTCCATATATATTGCTATTTGATTTGTGCCCCTGCCTAAGAAGTTAACACAGTTCCTGCATTTTCTCCTGTGGCCCTATGACTGCAATACTGTCTTCCTTAGTATTTTACACGGAAAAGAAATAAATCAGATTTACTTGAACTAAAGCCACATTTCCCTGGTGCTAATTGAAGGGGGAAGTAATAGGACTGCAGCTTCTTTTTGGTACAGCAGTAGATTAAGTTATCCTTGCTGATATCACGAGTCCAGGGAATGCCTGTGTGTTCACTGGGGGCTGGTGCAGCATACTGAGGTAGAGTTTGACACTTGTATTAATGCTCTAAGCTAACTTTGCACTGAGCTAACCCTGGGACAAATCACACATTTTTTTAAAAAACCCTTTATTTCATGTCCAAGCCTCGAGCAGCCAGTTGCTCTAGGAGGATGAAGTGGGGGATGTGTTACAAGCTTTACTGAATTCTATCTAGACAGTATCCATGGCCTCTGTTTTGTTTTCTCCATGCAAAAGCTAATTAATCTCCTTTCCACCCATATACCCTAATGTACAAGTTTACAATAGTTGGTCACTTGCTGAATACATAATTTTCATTTTTTGATGAAGCATTTAGAGTTGTCCAGGACAACATAAATTTGAATGGCCTAGAATCAATGTAGAACTGCCTGGCAACAACAATTGGTATTTAATTCTGTAGTGGAGATAGTTACTAAACCTTTATTCTGTCACAGAAATATTTCTGTCATAGATAAATGTATTATTCAGATGCCCCTAAATTAATTCAGTGAAGCTTCATTTATGCTTAGGAACCAGCTAAGGGTGAAAGAATTATATTTTGGAATTTTCCCCACACAAGCACCTTGAAGAAAAAATTGGGCTCAGATATTATTCTGGCTAATGGGTTTGGTTTTATTTTTTATTAAAGGTATTAAGCTCTGCAGTTGGATTTAACTTGTCTGGTGGACACTGAAGTCTGAGATGGGGGCTTTTCTGAGAAGCCTGAACTCCTGGTAATGTGAGTGTCTTGTTTTCATCCTCTCCTTTGCAATGATTTTTTTCTTCAGTGTGTTAACTGTGTTTGGATTTTCTTGTCTGTACTAAGGCTTTTTCATAATCATGCTATGAACACCAACTGGTGATACCTCCTAGAGGAACAGCTAAAAGTTTTGTTCTCACAAATGGAAACAAATACATAATTATTTACTTTAATCATTCCTGGATATGAAGATTGCTAATCTTGTTTGTGAAAAAGCAACATAAAAGGTGCGCACAGTAGGTTTGTGGGGAGTGTTCATAAAATTTGTAATGGAGCTGGTTTACACCAAATGATCTAATAATACATCAGTGAAGTTACCTGCAAAGTTAGTCTTCAGCAACACTATAGTTTTGGTGACAGAAAATAAAAATTAATGTTTTGATAGAGTATTAGTAGTATTTATTGTATATTAGTATTTACTGCATAAAGTGACATACATACGGTGCCTAAATGGTACCTATGAATTATAGATCCATTATTGAGTTATATAATTGCAGGACTTAAAGCAAAAGGAAAGAAACTGTCTTCTGAAGGAGAGATCTCTCACATCTGTCTCTCCCTCTTGCTTTTATTAAGTTGCTGTGAAAGATTGCAAACACCAGATTACTGAAACTGGGCTTTGGGTGCTGTGATTGATGGCCCACCATGAAAAGGAGCTCTGCAAAACTGCTGAATTAAGGATAGCTCTGTGCCCTTCCTCTTCAAATTGGAGAATATTGAAACGACTGAGCTCTAACAGCACCTGTGTCTCTGAATTTGACTCAGTTCTTGAGCTTGGGGTCTCTTTGCAGATTCTGACTTCACAGCACAGTTGATGCTAATTACATTAGCTCAGGCATACACAGGAGGGCTGCCTGCAGTCATTGGAACCCTGGCAAGGGAAGAGCTTCATCAGAAAAGGCATGTTTGGGTTTAGGTTAGTTGTGTGTAAAAATTATTTTGACAGGAGGCTGAATACAAACTATTTTTGAGAGGATTTTTGTCTATCTGGCAATCCTGTGATCTTCATTGAGTACTGCCAGTTTCTAAGGGGGTTCTCCTCTCCTCTGCCATTTGTGGCACATGCTAAAAGTCACCCTGAGCCCACATTTCTGCCTTGTTGCCCATCTTGGTTCTGGGTCAGCAAAGCAACCCTCCACCATCAGCTGTGGGGACACAAGATTCTACCTCTCAGCCAGTATCTGTGACAACAACTGGGAACTCAATGTGTAATGGGCTTTTTTGCATTCATTGGAGTAAACAATAAAACCTTCAGCTAAGCAGATTTCTAGAGCTGTTTTTCTGGCCTTGGTGAGGCAAAAATTCACTTATTAGTTGGTGACCCTAAGTACCTGTTGTTAAAACTTGAGTAAGGGCAGGCTACATAATTTTTAAAGTAGTTTTCTGGCTAAGAATTGTTTAGGAATGGAAGCTTTGATTCTTCAGGGTTCATCACCAAAAAGGGCTTGTCTTGGCTACTGAAAAGACTTGTCAGATGGAATCAGGATAGATAATGTTATGCAAGGGGAAAAAGAACATTTCCTTTTGTGCTCATCATCTCTACAGGTACTTGCAGATATCATTATCAGTAACCTCTACTGAGGTTTGGCCAGTCCAAGGAATATTTTGTTGGGATGGGTAATACTGAGGAGCTGACAGGCTACTACTCCATTAAATGCTCTTAGCTCACCTCCTGGATTCCTCTTCCTCCAGCTCTTGTCCCTTTGCCCTTTTTAGTTCATCTTGTCAGAAATGAGAAATGGCTTGGTTTAGTTTGTGGCAAACAAGAAAGGCAGTCTACATCTGAACTTGAATTTTAGGTCATCATAACATTTCTTTGCTTTGAGAATTTTCTGTTTTACGAACTGGACACCTTTGTTGAAGGGAATAAAGGGAGAGGGCTTCACACCGAGCAGGGACTGATATCATTGGAGAACAATGCTCTCTACAAACCACATATTGTACAGGCAGGCACAAAATGAGCTTTCATGCCGGGTTCTGTCAGCGTCACTCAGCTCTGCCTGAATGGACAGAGCTCTTGTGATTTATCTTCCATTCATCAGTCAATACCCAGTACTTTTTCAGCAGTGATGGATAAGATCTCTTGCTAAATATACTGGTGCCGCCTGCTGAGTATTGTTGAGCCTGAAAACTGAACGGTGAGGCAAAGCTTAATTTATCTCATACACGGAGCTGCAGGTTAGCAGTTACAGGAAAAGTTACAGGAGGTTTCTGAGCAGCTTAGAAAAGCACCTGATTAATTTTGGATTCTGCAGGTGGGGGAATATGACTATCCTCTTATTTTTGTATTATATATTTGTGTTTTAGCTGGTGTCTGTGTAAGAAGGATGTATCTGGGCTTCAAAGCTGTTCTGATTTCCTAAACCCTTCTAAAGCTGCTGTATTTACAGGACATTCAACATGCACAGTGTAGCCCCCTATATTTTCATATTTCAAGGTATTGAGATATTTTAAAACACTTTATGTTTACTTTATGCATAAACAGAGACAGACAGATGTATTTTATAGCAGTGCCCCTTGTCCCAGCATGGGGATGCTCAGCAAGCCAGGCTTGCTTCACTCCTTCACATCACCTGGCTTCTGAAACACAGCACCTTGTGCTTTCTAAACTCATTCCACAAAACAAAGGCCTCCACCTTCTCAGAGCAACCAATTTATCTCACATACTTGTGGCCTCTGGAGTGCACTATTGCGGAAGTGGAGATACCTGTGAGCAGAAACTTTTCTCTCTCCTTTCAGAGGAGGCTCTATACTCATATTTTTGGGGGGAGGTCAGGTATTTTTACATGACAGGATGATTATAATCAAACCAAGAATGTTCTGAGCAACACCAACAACTTTTTAAGTGTAAGGCAGGGCATGCAAATGGAAACATAAGTGTCAGAGGGTTGAGCAAATGCACAAAAAATTATTTCTGGCTCAGCTCTGGTGCCTCTTATTTGCTAATAAGCCATAGCTCATCAGCCATAGCTGAATAGAGGGAATAATCTTTCTATGGAAAAAAAAAAGGAATTTAATAGGTGTATCCTCTGTTGAGGGACTTGATATTCTCAGGATGCTGAGAATGATGCTGAGAATGGTACATAAACTTCACTTTGATCTGATTGTCAGTGCTCTTGAAATGCTATCTTTCCCAAACAACCTAGGATTTTATTTTTTAATTGTGTGCCTAAGTTGATTTTGCTGTTCGTAAATAATGGCAACATTCAAGCCCTGCCCCATCACCAAAAAATTGTGGACAGGAGCTGCTGAATTTAGAGCTGACTGCTTGTTCCACATCAGTTAATATATTTAAGAACAAAAGCCCCTGCAGAGGAAATCCTCAGTCAATGTGGGTAAAGAGATCAAGCTGTGTTCTGGGTGAATCTCTCCCTTGGCATTTTTTTTTCTCTTTCCAGGAAACTTGAACAGCAGTGTCAGCAGTCTGCTAAGAATTTCAAGGTAGTCAGTAGAATGTGCTTTGAACACAATTTTTTAAAGTACATGAATGATCTGAGAAACTCAGATTCATGGGCTATAGGTATTTATTGCCAATTTTAAGAGTTCATTTCCAGCATTTTATCACAGGACATAGGACACTGAAGTAACTCCAATAACCTCTGGTAAGGAAAAGAAGGGAGAAAGGTTTAAAAAATTTCTGCTGACAGTAATGTCTATTTCAGATACTTAAATATAATGATGCCAGTAGGTGCTGCTTTAATATTGCCAGCTATAGTCATTTTGGAAGATGTTCTTTTGTATCAGGGAGATCATAAGTATGGTGACATGTGATATATTTAGTGCAAATGAGTACTTAAAGAAGCAGCTGTTAAAAGATTAAACAGTCACATAAAAACTTCTTATGGTTTTATAGAAATTAAAGCTGTCTCCAGGTAATCTAATTTTATATACATTTCTTCTTTAAATTTTTAAGATTTTTTTTTACCTTGGAAAATCAGCCAGAAATGTTTAATGGTAAAAAAGAGGTTTCTTGCCAGAATAGCAAGATTTTCTGCTTCAAGTCTTTTCTTGCCACTGACTAGGTGGAAGACAGCCAAAACCCACATTCTGTTTGGTCTTTCTCCTGGGCTCAGGATAGATTGTGATCTCTTCATCAGCTCTTTATATGGACAAAAAGGAGGCCTCAGATAAGAGAGAGACGCTGGTGGCAGTGTCAGGATTGTTTTTAGCTCATGTTTTTATCTAAATTGTGCTGTAGAAAAATGCCGCATGTAATAATCATCTGCTCCAGCCAACTCAACTTCAAAGAGCACATCTGATGAAGATTTAAATAGCCTGAGTTTTCTCAGTCTGAACATCTTGGGGTGAGCTTCCAAGGTATCGTCTACCCAGAGAAAAATTCCCTGAGTCTTTCTCAATTTCTACCATTTGTCAGGGCCTCCAAAGTGTGGGGCCTTCCAGGTGGGCAGGAGGGACTTTTCAGTGCTTTCAGGCTTTCCTGCTTAGTCATATTCACCATCCTTAGAGTAAATTTCCTTTGAAAAATTCAGAATTTTGATTCAGTGCCTAAAGTGGATAAGATGTATTAGTTAGTCATATCACGATGCCCAAGTGGAATTTGAAGTTTATTGGATAGGTTTCAGTGTTTTGTTTGGAACTGGCTAGCCACATATTTCCAAAACAAAAAAATAGAAAAGAAAACAACAAAAAAGAGAGGATGGATATTTTTACCTGCTTCCTCATGGGATAACAACTTTGTAAATCTGCATGGGATATTTCATTCAAAGTGGGACTATCACCCGCATCCCCTCATATTCAGGGCACTTTAGTGGACAGATGACTTTCATAAGACTTAATATTTGAATCTAAAAGATACTTCATACATTATATTTTTATGCTTTCCTTCATGGATGCAGCAAAAGGTTCTAGCTGTTTTCTGGTTGTGGATTTGGGTTTTTTTCCACTCTGGATTATCCATCTGCTTAATTGGATGAGGGTTATGCATGTTGTTTCAGTGAGTTAATTTCTGGAGCATTAATTATTTGATAAGCTCTAATGAGGATTTAGGCTTGAAGACTCCCATAAATTTGAATATTAAAAGTTTAATAAAATAAATCCAAAAAGTTAGCTTTTCTTTTTTTTTTTGACAGCTTTGGCAAGAAGGTGGGTAATTAAGAGGAAAGCACTCAATGCCATTTGCATGAGAATAGAGTAGACAGAAAGAAGGATGACATATTTGTCCTCTGCCTTCCGAAATTAAAATCTCAGGGAAGGGAGATTGCATGGCTATTGAAGCCACCTCTTGGATCTGATTTCCCAAATTACGCCAACGTAACTGAGAGGACAAATCTGTTTTAATTTCCTGGGCCTCTTGGGTGTTGCCTACCTCATCATCTTTTGAATTGCTCCAATCTCAGCCATGTTCCTGGCAGACTTGTGCTGAGGCTGGCCAGAAACTTGCACAGGGCTAAATAAATAGCCACGTCCCAACTTATTTCAGAGTGTTTCAAGATGAATATCTGCACCTTTATTTTTTGTGGCCTTGGTCCTGCTGGAATCCTTGTCAGGATTTCCACAAATGTACTTTAAACTGAGAGGACAAAGACTTGGGTAGATTTATTCCCTCTAGATCTCCTGTAGGCAGAAATTTGCAGACTGTTTGCAATCATTTCCCTTTGAAGTTCTGGACTCCTTTTTCTAAAATGGAGAGAAACAACAATTGCAGGACTGCACGTTACTCTAATGAGCTCTGCCAAATATTCTAGAGAAATTGTGCCAAAACCTGAAAGTTTAAGGAGGGTTCAGTTTGCAGCAGTGTGAGTTTGTAAATAAAGTTTTATTTCATGGTGTTTTCCTGTTTAGATAAGTGTTAACAGTTTCAAGGCTCCTTGGAATGAACAGCTGTGTTGGAACCATTCCAGCAATTAAGCTCTTCAGAGTAGCTCTTATGCCTTGATATTGAAATGGTTATATTTGGAATATGGTGCAAGACTATTATTATTTAGTGGCATGGAAATTCCACACTTTAATTTGGCGTAAATACCTGCCATTCAGATGGTACATTCTCAGCTATGATTATTAATGAATTAACACAGTGCTCCAGGTTTCTTCTTACTGCTTATATTGTGTTGTATTTTTCATGTGGGTCACCATCCCAATTAGCTGTGGAGTGGCTCAGAAGGAATAGGTGATAACACTGAATCTTTGCAGATGAACATAGCTGATGAGTTGCCTGATTTATTTTTGTTTCCTGGCAATGGATTTACAAAACCAGACTGTTGCCTTATTAATCACAAAGGTACTGCCATTGGGGTTTTATCTAAAAAGAAGTTTGTAGAGCCATGTTTCACTGTCCATGTTAATTCTTCGTTTATTTTATTTGGTCTTATACATTTAATGGTTGGCACACAAGATGATTTACAAGGTGTACAGGTTTATCCTTAAACATCCAAACCCTACAAAATGGATCACAAAGAGAGAAATGAAGGAATTCTTTCTTCTCAGAGACACAGGTTGTCTTTGCATTGTTTTTTCAATTTTATGTGATGGAAAATTGAATTTGGCCTCAACCAAAGTAGTTGTCCTGTAATTATAACTGGGTTTGGATATGACCTTTTGGATTAAAATTAGCACCCTCTCTGTTAATTATTTTTCAGCTATTCTGTTGGTTTTAATTTTTCTCTCTTCTGAGTTTCCACTTGATCCAAAGAAGCTTCTGAAATTAAATTATGAAGTAAACAGCATTTACAGACCCCTTATGTTGTAGAAATGGCTGTCATGAAGTGGTCATGCCAAGTAGTAATAAGAGTTACTCAACGTCTTTCAAATGCAGATGCTGAAACTTTGAGTGTTCTAACTTAACAACTGAACTTCTATGAGGATTTTCTTAGTATAGGAACAATGCAAATTTATTTCTGTCTAAAGATGATTGTGAAAAGATTAATTACAGAAAAGCCCAAGACATCCATTCAGGGGATGTGAACTTGCTGACCTGGTTTCTCTTGCAGTTCTGGCTGTAAGGTTTGGAAGAGATGATCACAGACACATGGAAAATGAACCTGACATGCAAGTGTCTCTAATGTTTATTGGCTATATCTGTTTATAATCTTTTCACTTTTAAGGTTTATGTTGCTCAGCGAAAAAAATCACAATCAGGTCAATAGCAATTGTACATTTGGAGCACTGTACACCTCTGCTTTTAATCATGAAGTAATTGTGAGAAATAAACATTTATAAGTAAGCTTGGAGTAATTTCTTTATCATTGATATGCCTTTTGATGTATCAGACCTCCTTTATGAAGAAAATATCTGAGTCTCCCTTGTTATGTTCCATCTATTATGACTAATTTCTGCTGTTTGAGTTCAGCATCCACACTGCTTATTCAAAATCTTTGGTGTTTTGGCAGCAAAATCTGAGCTATCTCTGCAACTTCAAATCTTGGCCACCAACTCACCAGCCTAAACTATATGGGATTCTGGGCAATGTTAAATTTTCAGCAGGAACAAGACTGCAAAAGGACTCAGTTTTCCTTCCCCTCACAGCTTTTTGGAGAACCACTTCTCAAATTTTGGGCTTCAGTTTAAACTTACCTCCAGCTGCTGTTGTGAAACAGTAAAAGGTAGGAGAATAATCTGAAATTTTATTTAGAACATAATCTTTCAATATTCAGGTGCTTATACATACCATATCAAACTCTGATCATTCAGCTTTTTACAAATACTAATCTTTCTAATCAGTTTATGGTTCCAGCTCATTGATACCTTCTCTTCCTTCATTTAAACATAATCTACTGATGTGACCACATATATTTACCCATTTTGTTAAGAGATTATGATGTATGGAAGACAAAATCTCTTTTCAGTGCAAGAAATATGAGGCAATCAGGAGTCTAAACCCCTCCTTATGTGGAGAGATTCTGGAGAAAGCAAAGTCTTGTTTTGAGTGAACAGTGGTCAAGATTTAGCTTTATCCGCTTGTGTAGCTTCATTACAAAATTAAGGAAGTGATGTGCTTACCTTCTAAATGTTAATGCTTACCTTCTAAATGTTTAAAAGATTAATAAGAGTCTTTCATAAATATCACTTTTATTCCCTTGAAGCTCATTGTCAAATATAAATATTTTTGGAAAGAAAATTTCCATGAAAATAAAGTTTCTACCACAGAACCATTTTTTTAAATTAGAAATTTTAATTTCCTTCAATCAGATTTAAATTTAATAGTTATATTGAGATTGAGCACATGGTGCTAGAATGCTGCAGAGTCAGTCACTGGTTCTCTAATCACTAGTTGCTCTTATTTTCAGCAAGAATTGGATCGAAGTCATCCAGGGGTCCATTGTTTTCTCTACTGTGCTCAGTTCTGAAAGTACAATTTCCCTCACTCCATTGATAGCAATGAAGCATGTGAAAGGAAAGGCCTGTGGAGTAGAAAAGATTTCATTAATCATGAATCATTACATTTGTCAGCTGGCAAAGGGAGACTTCCTCATTTATCCTTTGAATGAAATTAGGTCTGGCCTAGCTGCAGTTAGAAATTCAAAATACCTTGGCATCTCTCTGTTGCTGTTTATATGTACACCATAAAATGGCAGATGGCATTTTATTAATAGCAGATGATCTGAGCCTTTCAAGCTACTTTTTTTCTGATATTAGGTTTCTTTGAATTTGAAATGACACCTACCTACATAATTTTGTGGTGCTTCTGTATGATTTCCCTTATTTAAAAAAAACCATAAAAATGCTTAATGTGGTTTTAACTGCACCTGCCACTCTCCTCCCATATCCGAGGTGGGTAATAAAAGACATTGTAANCCACTCTCCTCCCATATCCGAGGTGGGAAATAAAAGACATTGTAAAAATGAAGCTTGAAGAATTAATAGCTTTTACCTCCTGCATACTTTCTTCTCTTCCTGGAGGTAGCTGAATACAGGAAGAAATGACTTGATACACCAGTTCTGAGTTTTATTGTAGATCTATGTTTAAACAATACCTTGGTCAAAGCATTGCAACATATTACTGCAACATATTATTTTGTTCTCTTTGAAAAACCTGAATGTCAACAAAAATAAACAGATGGAGGGAATCTTATATACATAGTATTTGTTTTCTTATTTTTTTCATCTCTCCTGCTTAATATGCGCACAGCAGACAGTTCTAAAGGAACAGGCCAAGCATACAAAAAA
>VWYI01035019.1:6630-24787 GCA_013399455.1 Anthoscopus minutus | reverse complement strand
GTTTTTCTCAGCAGCAAGTAAAGATGTCCTTTAGGGAAATCCTAGCCACAAGCATACCAACCTCCACAGACTGTGGATTGCTACTGACAGCGGTGGGAGCAGCCCAGATCCTGATTGGCAGACATGATAGTCCAAGTGATTTAATTAGGAGCTGAAACCCAGACCTACTGTCTCAACATGTGAGCAGCTTATTCTGCACTTTGCAAAGAAAGGGGAGCACAGCAACGTGTAGACAGAGAGTAAGAGGTGCCTGGCATGTCTTTGTTCCTGAGCTGAGAAGTCATGCTAGTAACACCACTCCAACTCTTACCAAAGTGAGTCCAGGAGGAGGGCGGGGAATGGGAGGAGATGTAAGCAGCAAGGGAAGAAAGGCATGGCCCTGGGGAAGCAGGAGAGGAACAGAAAGCCCCACATGAGGCTCACAGTGACAGCACTGATACCCAGTATCTTCAATTTCAGCCTGCACTTAAAGCAGCTGCATTATCATGGTATCATTTCCTGCTCTGTTTAGTAGGAACACATGAGGCTTTATGCTTATCTAATATACTCGTATCAGATTTGATGCTTTTAGCATCTTAGATACCTTTCCTAATATGATAAAAAACAATGCTCAGTTACGTTATCTCTGCACTCTTAACACTGACAAAGTACAAAAAAGCTGTCCTGAATCTGAGGTGTTCTCGACTGATGCCTGGAAATTTCACCAGCATGTTTTTAATCTCAATTTGAAAAGAATCCAGATGGCAACATACACATGCTGTGCTAAAACCATATTATGAAACTGTTACTTAACAAGACCATAATTATCTTTAAAATCTAATTTTAACAACAAAATATTTCCAACTTGATCCCATATAAAAATACCAAGACTTTATTTCATAAAATATAATTTTAGTAATTTTAATTTTAATCACATTTGTTTATTTATTCATGTATTTAATGCGGTACATCTCCCTCCCTTATCCACTTAAATAAAAATAACTAGCTGAAAACATAATTTTTCATTAAGGTATTTACTGGAAGTAGGTGACTTGTCATAATAATTTAAAGATTTTACTGATAGCCCTTTAAAGGCTGCTTATAATGAAAATCTTGAAAGTAATACTGCATTTGTATTTCTAAGACTATGTAACTTCCTATTCTACTACACAGCAAATTAATTTTAAAAAGGGTATATGCAGTCTGACTAAGATAAGACAGGCAGTGAAAAATGGGCTAAATATAAAAAAACCATTCGTTTAGCAGAAAAATTCTGAACAGTATAATTTGGAGTGTTCCAAGTAACCGAGTGGACCTGCATAAAATAAAAATAAAAATTAGGAAAGGGAAAAAATAATTTATTGCTGCTAGATGCTGTACATATTGATACATACTTGGTCTTTAGAACAATTAAATCTTATATTTTGTTCTCTGAGAGAATGTTGATAAGACCTCGAAAGCATCAGAACAATGATAGCAAACAAGGAGTTCTAGTTCACACTAATTTGCTTCTAAACTACCTGTAGGGCAAAGTTTTGCCAAGTTTCCTTTCAAATCTGGGATTTAAATTCAGTTGCTTCAGTAGTAAGAGAGGAGCTCTATTCAAATAAAGCCTCAATTAACCTGCTTTGTGGTTGCTGATTCAAAATAAAGCAAATTAAGGAAACTCTTAGATATGGGCCTGCCATCCCTACCCCTTCCTATCACATACTTGCATTAAGTAGAATTTAATCTCAGATCAGACTAGGAAAAGATCCTGTCAGAAGTACAGTAACAATTGTGTGCAGTCTGGGAGACAGACTGAGTAAATTGGCCTTCCGTGACATTATGCTCATATATAATGGTAAATTAATGTTGGCACTGCTCTTGGCTGTCTGCATTCACACCCAGAAATGTGGAATTCATTTAATTGGATGAATTTCAAGTAATACTGGAAACTTCTGCCAACAACGAAATTGAATCTTCCCAGAATTAGAAAGATACAGACCATTCCTGAAGAGAAGTGTTGAAAGGCTTGACAGACAATTGCTGACCCAAACTAAAATGAGTAATATTTCAGATTGAAAGGCAAAGCTTCTCAATAGCTCAATTATATAAAATCTCTGTGTATCCCTGTTTTAGGATATGTGCCTAATTAAAGAAGTGTTTCCCTTATGATTTATACTAGCGTGACTAACACCCTGAAAACTCTTCCATAAGAATGTTAAATTTAACCATGGCAATGGCTTTCTGTTAAGAGTTACCTACTTTGTAGCTTTTCAGTTTATGTCAGTCATATTTCAGAATAATCTTATCAGTAAAAAATGTGTTAATTTGGAGTGATAGATTACTTATATGCTCTGGATTTTATACTATTTTCCACTGTACTGGGTGAAGATAAGTTTTATTAAATGAGTAATAAATTATAGTATTTCTTAATATCATATGCTGATCATATTAATCTCATCAGGTTCAGATGAATTTGTCACATGTGCCTTTAATAATGACACTAGAAGTAGTGATATAACCTTCTTTGTCTTACTCTTTTTCTCAGCTAACAATATATAAGTCCAATATTGTTATTGATTAACCTTGACACTTTCTTTCTCTTTTTGGACTCCTCTTTAATATGTCAGAATCTGTTTGTCTGCTTCCCTAGTTGAGTGACAAGGGAGATAAAATAAGATGAAATTCCAGCAGCCAGAACAACTTAGTAAATATGCTGCTTCAAAAACCTCACCTGGCAGATTCAGTTTTCTCTTCTCTATATGCAGAAAAGCAATGCATTATGTATAATAATTTCCATACCACAATTTTTCTTACATAAATAAAACAATATAAAAATGCATTACAAAAAGATCATGTTCATCAGGTGCTTACACTTCTGTTATCACAAAATTAAACTGATTTCTATTATTCATTTTTTTCCTTGATAAGAACAGATCAAGCTTCTGTAGACTAGATCCAGCCATAATAAATGCTCATGGTGCATATAGCTGACATATTAAGTTTAAGAAGTGATTGCTATAATGCTTCAAGGTCATGTCACATAACACTTGTTTAAAATACAGTGTTACCAAGAATGATTAATTACCGAACTCTAATTACAAAAAAGGAAAATTGTAAAATGACACTTCCTGTCCCTAAAAATTTTCACAGCAATTTAGATATATGTTAACTGAAAGACACTGAATACTGGCTTATGCATTAAAATAAACTTGGCACAGCGACAGACCACATGCAATCAGTGAAATCAGCAATACTGAGATGGGAATAAACCTGAGTAGGTTGGCATGCTCTGTGCACTTCATAGGCAGCATCAAACATAGGCAGCATAGAATCAAGGCATCTTCTCGACCAATGGCAAAAGATTTGGTTATTTCCCATTTGCACATGTTTGGTTGTGGCTGTTTATCTCCCACTGGAGTCACATTTCCTGCCAGCTATTACCACCCTTTCTCTTTCTCCTAATGTGGCTTTTACTTTTGTATCTATTTCCTGGGAAATGAGTGTACAGAACAGCCAGATCAGCACGCCCTATTTTTTCTCTCCTATAAAAACCAATCCTTATAGAACAGTTTTTCTTTTCATATTACAGAAATATCTGTCTTATGGACTTCTCAGATTCAATGCAATTTTAGAGTTCAGCCATATAGGTTGGGAAATTTAGTTCACTTCATGATCTTTATCATAAGGACAGATGCATGTTTTTGGAAAGGCTGTTCTCTCTTTCCTTGCTTGCCTAACATTTACCTTCAAAATTTAGGGGTCGACGAGAAGTGGAAATCCAATATCCATCATCACTTAAAAAAATCTCTGGTGTATATTAGCTATGTATGTATGGATATTTTAAAACTGCACATTTTAAAGCTGCACATTTTAAAGCTGCACATTTTAAAACTGCACAGATACAACCAAACTTTGGGAAGTATCATTAAGTGTTAAGGCATTTGAGACAACGGCTAAATGTTGGAAAGCCCACATTAGCCAGTACACTGCCACAGAGGAAGAAAACATCTTCCTTTGCAAAACAAAACCACCTCTTCTGAGTAAGAAGTTAAAGATAGCTAGATAATGGAAAAAATAAAACAAGTTAAAGGACAGCATAATTTCTCCTTCAAATGGCAATCACTGACAAAAAGCATGGACTTGCATTCTGTTTAGTGGGAAAAATTGTCGTACTGTACTGTTCCAGCACACCACACAGAGCGGTGTTAAAAAGCTCTACCACTACTCATGTTGAGAACAACACAAAATGAAAAATTTGTGAAATAAAAGCCAGATCAGCAGCTTTTTGTGCAATTCATACTCACTTTTGTAGAGCTCAACCAAAACTTCTCAGGAAGCAAGCATGCTGTGGTCTGTGGAAGGAGGCATGAGATGCTCTCTGTTTTCACTTGTTGAACAAAATAAAGAGAGATGCTGACAGAATTTTCATTAACCAGCAAAATAAGGGGAAGCTTGTGGGCCAGGGGAAGCTTGAAGAAAATATTTCCAGGGAACTAATTTAGTTTGTAAACACAGTAATTCCTGTTGGATCAGAGCTAATATTATTATTTATGAGGAGATTTAACAGCAAATGACAAGCCACACTGACTCTACCTAAGGAGATGTTTTTCAGAACCATGTTACATGAATATCTGTAGGTATAAGGAAAACACACCTGACCAATTGCAGGGCCACCTTAAACCAGTTTTGACTTTCCATTGTATTCCCATGAATTGCTGCAGTGTCAGACAGGGTTAATTCTCTATTGAAGAACTGATGCTTGCATAGGAATGGAAATGGCTTAGACTAGGAAGTGTTAATGCACTTTAGATATTTTCTTATTTAAATTTCTACAGTCATAATGCAGCACTCATGATTTCTGCTTTGAGAATTTCACTAGGTAGAAAAGATTATAACAAATATTCCTTTGCTTATGAATTCTGTACTTTCCCTGCTGTTCAGTGATATTTTCCCTTCAGTATATTTCTTCAGGAGAGTGTGAAATGACTAGTGGTGCCTTCTGTTCCTGTCTCTCTCTTTACTGTCACACAGGAAAGAGGCTTGGCTTTCTTCCTTCTTTCGGCAAAAAGAACTTAACAAACTTCTCTTCTTTTCTTTTTTTCCCCCTCACTTAGATTAAAGGGTTGCAGTTCTGCCAGAACAAAATAAATGTAGCCAAGAATTTTTTATCAATTTTCTACATACCACATTCAGTCTCAAAGATTTTAGCCTTCAGAATAAGGTTACTCAACTAATTCATTTGGTAAACTTTTTTGAAGCCAGAATATTTAGTAACATTTAGTAACCAGGAAGAAGTATCTATTATCGAGTATGTAGTTTCAATGGTCCTTTGCCTACAAGCTTCTGCATGCTCCATTCCTTTCAAGGAGCTGTGGCAGACATGCAGAAATATAAAAACTAAAACTATAAAAATGCAGTATCGCATTCAAATAAAATCTACCATCTGACAACAATCTACTGTAAAAATCCCCTGCTCTAATTAATGCCAAGGCCATACAGAAATATGTACCTAGAGACGAAAAGCTGTTGCATACTGGGAGTTCTTGTGTTTCTGTATAAATACCTCCAAAAATGCAGTTAGAAGATTTATTGCTATCTAAAATTGTGAGCCTTAATCCAGACCTACTTCTGCAAAACCAGCTGGAAATGGACAGAGTACAGGGCAGCAAACCTGGGAACCTGATCCTCTTGGCAGAAAATATTCACTTGTTCCAAAGGCCAAAGACATTTTCCTGTTTGTTTCTTTGCATTGGCAAACAACCTGAGCACTGGTTTATCAGGTAGGGCTACCCACCCCTGGTCTGAGAGCTGAACAGCCAAGGAGGGAAAGCTGGAGAAAGGCCAAGGGGCTGGGCAGAGAGCAGCTGAGCCTACACAGGCAGATTAACAAGTCTACAAAGCAGGTCTAGGCAATCCCTACTAAAGATACCACTTCAGGTTGAAGGTGGTAGCAAGGAAACCTCAACCAACCCTTTACAGGTATTGCCTACTCTATTCTTATTAAGGATTTTATGCAAAAATATCTCTGACTACATTCTTTACAGATGCTGAAAAGGATTAAAAAAATGTATGACAGAGGTATGGATCAGCTGTTAGCAATTGCAATAGAATACAAAATATGAAGTAAATAAGATAAATTCTACTGAATTTTGTTTCTTTTTGTAAGCTTGGATAAATACACATTTCCCTTGCAAATATTAAAATAGAAAAATACTGAGTTTTGTACAAAAGTTTAAGTTCTTTCAAGTCCCTCTTGATTTTCTTTCAGGAGTTTAGAAACTAACTGCATTAATCTGTTACACATGCAGTGATGAAAGGCAAAAAATATGAAGATAATAACATATGTTGTTTCAGTATTTTATCTGTGAACATTCAAAAAAGTCTCCACAGTATTGATACTTTTTATGGTTATCTAACAAATGCCCAAGATAGGTGCAAGTGACTCCACGACAAAATTTGTTTCAATCAGATACAAAGGGCATGAGCATCTGTTTTAATCGGAACAACATATTTAAACAGATTTAATGAAGATGTGATTACTATTATATTATTAATGAAACAATATTTTTAAATTTAGCAGGAAAATTCAAGATGTAGGAAATTTTTATGCAATCTAAGAAACCAACTTAGTCTGTGATGGATTGACCTTGTCTGAATACTAGGTGAACACCATTCTGTCCTTCCCCTCAGCTAGTTTGGGGAAAGAAAACATTACAAAAGGCTCATTAGTTAAGATAAAGATGAGATCATTCAGTAGACACTGCCACAGAAAAAAAACAATCAAGTTGGAGAAAAAAATTAAATTAATTACCAATCAAAATCAGTGTAGGATAATGAGAAATAAAACCAAATCTTAGAACACATTTACTCCCACTCCTTCCCTCTTCACCCCTACACTCTCTACATCCTCCTGCCCAGAAGTGCAGGGGGATGGGGAATGGGAACTTCAGTCAGTTCTTCAGGGACTGTCTCTGATGCTCCTTCTGATGCTCAGAGGCACAGCTCTCTCACCATGGTGTGCACCACAAACTGCAGGGGAATCTCTGCTCCAGCACCTGGAGCACTCCTCCCATCCTTCACTGACCCTGGTGTCTGCAGGGCTTTTTCTCTCCTGTTCTCACCCCTATCTTTGGCTGCTGTTGCACAGGCTTTTTTCCCCCCCATCTTAATTACATTATCCCAGAGATGCTACCAGCATGGCTGCTGGGCTCAGCCTTGGCCATTGCAGGCTTCTCACAGAAGCCACTTTTTTAGCTCCTCTGTTACCAAAATTTTGCCACATATGTTCAACAGAAAGATTTACCCATTTCAAGCACAGTCTTTTGGGCCCTATAGGAGTAGGAAAACAAATATTCAAGAACAGTTGAAGCTGAGTCACCTTTAATCTTTAAGCAGTTGATGAAATACTGAATTAATTGGAACTGCTGAACCAACACTAACCTTTTTTCCTGAAGTTTTAACAATTTTAGTTTGAAAAAGAACAGTGCAAATATAAAGATATTCTCTTATTCTAAATATTTTTTTCATTAATCCAGAGGGACCAGAAGTATTATGGTAAGCTTCTAAAGGGATAATGTACCTGAAAAGATGAACTGTCATATATTACTGTTGTAGGTTCACTGCACTGAGCTAAGCAATCTGTCTAAGCAAGACTTGCACACAAAAATCTACTTCCCTGTGGACAGCTAACTTTCCCTGAATGTTTTAAAATTTTGCAGCGTTTTGTACTTTTCCTCTTCCCTTTTAGTTTCTCTAGGCTGCATAGAGAATTCTGTTAACAACACAGTTTTTCTTATTGTTTGTCAGGAATAAATAACTGCTCAACTATGCTGGGATGAGAGACAAGATTGTCTCTGAGGATATTTCAATCCAGAAGATTTCTGGAAAAAGGACTGAGGAACAGATTTTGTTTACATATGTATTAACACAATAATCAAAGGCTGATCTGAATACACCCATAAAGAAAGGTGGCAGGGATGTTTGTTGGCCACCGATCTCTAATAATTCTGCAAGATATGCACTGAAACTGGGCCCCATATGTTGTGAATGCACATACTTTCATGTTATATTTTCTGTTTAGGAATTTTAGAGTCATTTTTCTTCTGCATACCTGTGAGGCCAAGATCCAAGTTCTGTATCCCAAAACCTAGGGAGTCCAGACAGTGAGCCAAAAGCATTTACTCTCTTTTGCTGTATTTTAACTGCAATCCCAGGCACTCAACTGTGGATTAGGAGAATGAGGCAATACAAGGGGGGTGTGTGGGGGTGTGTGAATGGTACCTTTCTCTTCCTTCATTCTCAGCATCAAAACACCCAGTCTCCTGACTCCTGCCATGTCTTATATCCTGTTTGTCACAGCACTTTGTATTATGCTACTTAGGCTAGCAGCAGGAAGGTAAGCCCTTCACAGGAGATGCTCAGATGTCTTCATGCTTCTGACTTTTCCCCATTTCTGCCTCAAAAAAACCCCACTCTTCCAAATGCTGATTAGATAGTGTCATTTTTCTCCAGGAAAAAAATTCACCACAACTGGTAATAGCTCTCTAGGCAAATAGTCACAAATTGGATGACTGATAGTGAAGGATACTGAACTAATCTAACTGGATAAGGGAAAATTCACACCTAAGATCTTGGTGAGAAGCATTTCCAAAGAATCCCTTGTGTCTCTGAGAAATCTTTCAATTATACTCTTCCTAGAATTTAAAAAAAAAGCCTGCTTTATGGAATAATTTTTTATCACTATGTAAGAAACCAATGACATTTTAATTTTCCAACACCTAATATAGGATCATTGAGCAGAAGAGGAACAAAAAGTAATTACTCAGTCTAAGCCCTGGTCATGAAATTGTTTGAGACATCACCAGTTATGGACCCTCCATAACTTTCATAGACTACACCTCAAAAAGATGCCATAATATCCTTAAAAGTGCTTTATTGTAGCTCTCTGATAATTTTCTTGTAGATTCATTCCAAGTACTATTTTTTCTTTAAATGTAACACCCAAATTTGAATAAAAAATACTGAATACTGATGCTTTGTCAGGGCTGAACATATGCATAAAAATGGCCTAACCAACAAATCAGGGACAAGAAAATACTGAGAAACAGTTTGAGCAATTTAGCTTGAAATATTTAACAAATCATTTCGTTTGAATCACCTGTGACCTGAACAATCACATTTGCAAACACTCAGTACAGTTAATTGATTCTGAGGGTAAATGATTATCTCATGGATAGGTTTAATATGTAATTAAAGTATTTGATAATCATGCAGTCTTGTCAGATTCTGTATTAAGGAATAATAGTGTTTGATAGTTCAACCTTTGTGTATCTCCTTTGTGACACATACAGTTTAAGGACCAGGCATTACAGGCTGCATACTAAACTTAGAAGTGTCCAAGCAAATGCTTGTGCTAAAATGGAATTATCCCAGACATAGACTGGTATGAATGTAATTGATCATATTGTGTGCTTTGACAAAGGTAAACATACTTAAACTGGAACATCCAATAAAAAATTCCAAGAAAAAAGTGAGTGTTTAAATAACTGATTTACCTGGAATAAAGAATCTCCTCCGTAACTTCAAAAAAAATCTCTGAACAATATGCAAAATACAAAAATCTACATCCTCTAATAAAATAAATTCAAAATGTCAGCTATTCAAAAGGAATTTACAATATAATAGCACAGAGTTAATGTGGGAAAAGAATGTCTTGGTGGGTAAGGCATTTTTTTGACACTCAGATGAAATGTAAAGTCAACAAAGTTTAAGGTCAGGTGTTTAGATGCATTTCCCCTAAATAGGGCAGAAAAGTTACCTGGCAAATGCTGAAGAAATTTGAATAAATACCAGTAATTTTAAATTAGTTTTATTTTTGTTCTACCTTTTAAATTTATTTTTTTTAAATAGAAATTGAAGAAATATTAGATCTCACTAATAATGGGGCATAATCAGGTCTTAGAGCCCATGATTTAGGAATTCTGCAGGCGCAGCGCCAAATTCCTCATACCACCTTCCTATTTTGAGAAAAGAGCTCCCAGTCTCAGTCAGGATACTTAGTTGGTCCTGCAAAGAGAAATAAGTGAAAAATAGGCCATATGGTGGTGTATTATTCACTTAAGAAGGAATAATCATAACTATAGGCAGTCATTGAGCAGCTTCCCCTCCTATTAAATGAACTGCAAAAGCAAGAAAAGGAAGGTACAAGGCAACAGTTTAAAAAACATTTTAAAAAACAAATCTGCTATTACTGAAGTACTCAAGCACTTCTGCATAAGTGCTGCACAAATCTTTTTTTTAGGGTTTGTGAGCCTCCATATTCCTGCTGCGTAACTTGGAATAGAGGTGGCTAAAAAATACTGATGAGACTTGCCATCAGCCTTTCATTTTTCATTTGCATCCAGAACATATTAAAACTGTGATCCTCTAGCATGCAGCAGCATGCTTTCTACACAGAACCTGATATACTCTATTTTGAAATTTAATGTACACTTAGAATAGGAAAAAAAAAAGCCATGAAATCCTTATCATTAGCAACAAAACAACTTTATCCACAATTTATTTGTCATAGCCCAAGAATAGCTGGTAGCCATGTATTGATGGTTTTCTTCCCTAAAATTAAATTGCTCAAAATATTGTGGATTAAAACATCAGGTGAGAAATAACGAAGAAACTATCAAATAGCAGACAAAACCTCCATGACTTTCACCTCTATTTGTCAGTGTAGATATCTGTGTATACTAGACAGCTTTTGATTTTATACGACTTGTTGCAGTTCAAAATCTGGTTATTTGTGCACATTTACATTGCATGTCTCTATACTATCTATGTCCAGATATTTAGGAAATCAGAATTACATCAACTTATTTTAACTACTTATCTTTCTGAATGACATTAGACAGAGTAACGGTATGGATAAAATTAGAAGTTAACAGCAGGTACATTTGCTTTAAATACTTTGAGATTTATTATTAATATCAACAAGTGTGCACAATTTTATAATCACTTTTTATTTTGCTCATCATAAAACCAGAGAAATAACAAATAATATCACTCAAAAAAGCATCTGAATAGGGCAAAACAAGTAAAATAAACATTTGTATTATTTTTACTGCTAGAAAAAAATTTTTTTCCCTTTAACTGGATCGGCCTAGTTGGCTCCCATTATCTTGCCATGAGTAGAACAATAACATACCTGTTTTCCACCAGCACTGTGATCCTTTTTCTCATCTGCAGCTGGCATTGAGGGCAAAGCTAAAATATGCAGCTTTCAGTATCACTTCCAAAGTTATTTGTACCACTCTTGAAATATAAAATGTACAGAACTTAATAAGGTACCTCAGCAAAATAATTACCATTTTATCGGATTAACAGAGAGCAGAAGTAATGTGAATCTTTACTCATGTTATGCAAGAGAATAAACCCAGAAAAATATCATTGAAACCAGAGTAGCATGCCCATAGATCTCAGGCACTAAGCAGGCACTGCATTTGTTATTTAAACTCAAGATCTTCAGCCAGGTCTTTGACACCAGCACTTTGGGCATCAAGCCCACCAGCTGCATGGCCACCAGCTGGGCTTCTTGGGTAGCCCCAAAGAAGTTGCTACCAATGGCAATGGCCAGCAAAGGCAGTCCATCACCCACCCTTGGCAATCAGGTCTGGGATCCCAGCAGCTGGGAAACTGCCCCAACCTTCCCACAGCTGGGGCAGCCAGCAGTACAGAGCCTGAGGCAGCAGGGAACCTGCCATGGGCAGCAGCAGCAAAGAGCTCTGGAGGAGGCACTCTGAGCCATGCCTCATCAGATCCACTTCACAAAACTCATCCCTGCTGCACAGGGAGCAGCAGTCCCATGTCAGTGATCCCATGAGATGGTTACCAGTACTTGTAGCAGCTGAGAAGCCCGGCATCTCAGAGCCACTCGTTCAGTCTGATGATACTACCGGTGTCTGCTTTGGAAGGGAGAGGGGTAGTAACTCACGTCACTGATCACAAGAAGAAAATTAATCCTTTTGCAAGGTGGCAAGGTCAGAAAAGGAGGCCCTTGACTTACAAATATTACTGAAAATCTGCTCAGCTAAAAATATCCATGAAGTTTGGACAGACCAAGGCAAGGGATATGAAACTGGAAGATCACAAGATTAAAACCTTAGATGAGCCACAAAGTTCTACATGAAAATACCTGCTGGCAAACTTCCCTGAAGAAGTCTAGGAGACTGGACAAGCTAGTCTGCATCCACATCCATCTGCTTGTGCCTAAACACTGATCCCTAAAATTCAACGCAATGTGAGGTACTGTGACCAGCTCAGCCCAGTGACCTACTTGCACTGGTCAGCAGAGTGGTAGTCTCTCCGTAAGTGGCACATCTCTGAGAGCAGAATTGGGGTGCCAGATTCCTTTTTCTCCATCCCAATATCTTTGAGGATTTTTTCTTGTGTCCTAAGCTAACTTTTGAAATACTGGACTCTGGAGAAAAAGGCTTCAGTGCTCCTCAGCATGCTCAGACAAAATACTTGGCATTTTGAAGGCCCATTCTAACAGCAAGACAAATAGCAGGGGACAGCAAACAGCAGGATGACAGTGTGTGAAGATCAAGTGCCCTGTAAATGATTTCCAAGAAAGTCGTCACAGTGAACCAGCAGCTCAATGCCTCCCTATGAGCACAGAACTCCAATGTCAATCTGTGACATGTGGCCATTGCTTTGGAATCCAAATAAAAAAAACAAAAACAACCCACATTTTCCTAGAGTTGCATGACAAACTTCCTCCAGCTACTCAGCAGGTATTCCCTGAGATGTAAGCTGGTCTGACAGCAGAGAATTGGTTGGTTGAACAGTGTGAAGTGAATGCTCATGCTCTCAGCAGGGAAAATGTTTTTGCGGATACTACTACATGCAATGGATTGTACAGTGAAAACTCAGCTGAAAGGGATGTTCTTGCCTTGATAAGATGGATGGGATGTTTTTGAAAATCCTGCATAAAACTAGTGCAGGCAGCACACCACTAAGGAAATTTTAAAAGCCACTGTTATGCAGCAAACCATCATCAACTCCTAACTTCCACAAAGAGGTACTATTGCTCTCCACAAGTCTGCTCTATTTTTTTTTTCTGGTAATCCTGCAGCAACCCTTTCTTTCTGCTTCACATAGGTACTAGTCTTGCCAACATCAGATCTTTCCTAATCTTTGAAATTATGTGATGCACTTCTTCAGAGACTTCTCCACTCATTACATGTAGGAGACTATTTCAAAGAAAGCTAGAACTTTTTCCCTGAATCATACCACAGCTTGAGATGTTACTTTAGCTTGATAGAGCCTTACTTGTAGAGGTGAAAACAGAATTTTAAACCAAATTGACTTCCAATTCTAGTGATCCCTGAGCTCCTTCATTTAGAAACGTGACCAAAGTATTCACAAACACTTCAGGGATGGCTGTATATTGTGTTGATATTAAAGGCCGAGATATTATCACATGCACAAAAACTCTTCAAGACTATGTTGTTCAAAAAGCTAAAGTGCAGAAGTATAGAATATAAAAATCCTCCAAGTACTTCTTGCTGTGGATTTTTGTTTTATATAGAATGCCAAGAATCTCAAAGACCTCCATCTAGAAAAATGGTGCAACAGATGCCTTCTTGTGCCTTCCCTTAAAAAATATGCAAACTATTATAATGACCTACTTGGCACATTCTGTCAGTTCACCTGGTAGCTTTCTGACTTCATCACTCCCAGAAGAGCGGAATGCAGCCCTCTTCATATTTCAATCAATCTGGCCTCATCACAACTCCTTTTCTGAATATTCTAATTTATTTTGGTTTCCTTCAAAAGTTTAATCGGTGTATAAACACTTCAAATTTGCTAGAGCCAGAGGTTTTCCATCTTTGCTGACACTTAAGAAGTATGTCTACCACTTGCTTTGTCCAGTAGACATCTTCTCTCTCTCTCTCATCGTCCATGCATTATGAAATGCAAATGTGGTGTAACAGACTGATTATTTCATTCCAAGTGCCCCATTTCACAGAAAATGAACACTTTGAATACACTAGATAATCCCTCTGGTAGTTTTCAAAAGACATTTTGCTGGTTTTACCCTCTTTGTTACAGGGGGTTGTCAGTTTAGCTAAAAAACCTCCATAAACTGAAGTTTGCTGGCTGCCACAGAAATGCCTTTAATTTCATCTATGTCTGCCCTTACATCTTGGCATAGCTCAAGCAAAGAGGAAAATATTACCCTATGAACTAATAATTTAAGGTAAATCATAAAGCCCTATATTATTTATATGATATTAAAGGCAGGCATAAGGCTTTAAATATAAATTAAAATAGAGCCACTCGTTCAAAAGCATACATTCAAACCAGACATAATTTTTATAAATATAATAGACCAAGTAAAAAGGCTGGGTATATAGACTAGAGGTAAGCATATAAAATGGAGTATGAGTAAAAAATAACTCAGTAATGATGGTTCTACACAAGTATGCCTGTAGCCTGACCTTGTTATCTCAAAAGGAAATCATGCTGGTGATAGCATCTCCCTCGGAGAAAAGGTTTATCTTCATGCTGTGATAGATCTGAACCACTCTGAATTGAGTTATAAATACTTTGTGTTGTTTACAGCCTGAATTTACATTGAGATATCTCTACTGTCTGTGAAACAGGTGGGATGTAAAAATCAATAATTTAAGAAATAGTAAAGGACAAATTCAGAACCGTTGGCTGAGAGGATTATGGATCTGCCTCTTTATTATACATTCCTGTAAACAAGAACAATTGCAATTCTACAAAATAGGTTTGAAAAAATTCTAGTTCAAGAGAAAGTAATGTGAGAAACAAGTGTGGAGTGTGGTTTGCAGAGGCAGCAATACATACACAAAGAGAGACAAAAATTATTTTTTCCATAGGGTATAGAAGATTTATCTTTTTTGCCACAGTACCATACTGATTCTTTCCTTCTACTGTTGGGTAAATAAGGGTATTTGCAGAATAAAATAAAAATATCCACAAGGGAGAGAGGTGGAATAATTTGCCTTCAATGCTTATTCTGTGCAAATGATTTTAAACTTTTCCCTTATGGGGACATGCCTAAAAGCAGAAGAACAAATTTGTCTCTGAACATATGACAGCACAGCTCTGCTTTCTGAAGCTTTTTCTCAGACCTCAGGAGCCAATTTCAGTGCTACCCAAATCATTCAGTAATGTAGAGCCAGGCAACCACCACCTATGTTTTATTCATATATTGCAAAGTAAAACCTTTAAGGCCAAAGAACCCCTTCTTTGGCCTTAAAGGTTTTACTTTGCAATATATGAATAAAAGGAGTAGTGAATCTGAATAGGATATGGAGATTAGCTTTTTCACTTGTAACAGTGAATATCCTTAGCTGTAAAAATCAAAGAGGTGTCAAATACAGCCAAAAAGCTGTAGGGCTGTTGTATCAAGGAATCAGGTACATACACATCTCTTGAGGCGAGACCTAAAGACACCTTAGAACTTGGAGAAAGGTCTTAACCATCCTGTGTGAAAACCCAGAATCTTCTCTCACCTTTTTTGTTTGTGAGAGAACATCAAGTTTCCAAAATGAAAATGATAGAAGGACCTTTAGAGAAGAAAGATAGGTATAGGACTGGTGGCGGAAAACAAAAACTCTCAATGAACTTACATTGTTTGGATGAAAAAGGAGGTGTAACAATTACTAAGCACAATATGACATTAAAATTTATTGAATAATGATTAGTACTAGCAGTCAAGATTTAAATAAAATTTATTGCACTTAAATTCAGAATGTAAATAAGGCACATTGAATGAAAACATTCATTAAGAACTTGTGAAATTTGCTAGGTATGGTGATGGCAATAGAGACTGAAATCAGGGTGATTTTGCCCCAGAAGATTATAGCCTACTGGAACAAGACCAAGGCTATTTCTTCTGCCTATGTACGTGGCAAATGTTAAACTGAAATTTCAATTGAAAAATCCAAAGGTCACTTTTATCTCTTTAAAACATTTCGTACTAAGTGTCTTTTGCTAAGCTTCAGAGAACATAAAAAATCAAAAACACAACTTAAAAGACTCTGGAATACTGCTTCATTGCATGAAGAATGAGATTTGTCAAAAAAAGAAAAAATTACTCCTTGCTAATGTTCTTACTAAGCATTTAACTTTTTCCTTGAAAATTTTATTTCAGAATTAGGGGAGAAGTGTGTGATAAAAAGTGACTACTGAAGAGTTTGAGTGAAGTTAAAAAGCATATAAACCTTGCACAGCATGTCGGAGTTGCATCTGAAATTTCCTTGGGAGAAGTAATAACAAGTTGGTTACTAATCTCTGATGACTGCAATTACTGCCTTTGGGAATGCTCAAAAATTACAACATCAGGGACATCTCATGAGATACGAGATAGAGGGAAAAAATCCCAAAAACTATTGGGAATGAGAAAAAACCAGATACCAGTGCAGAGTGGGTAAAAAGGGACTGAATTATTATTTGTAGAGCATGCAAGTATAGGAATGCAATGGAAAAAGTGACACTAAAATCATATAAAAAAATTGCTGGATCAAGACCTGCAGAGGCAAAGAGCTCTAAAAAGGATTTTGAGAAATTTGGTAGGGTTAGTGAAGAAATTAGGCTTTTGAGAAAGACATTCATGAAAATAAAATATTTTAGATAGATTTTTTTTTCCTTTTGAGACACAGAAGATTTACCAGGAAGCTAAATGCTGAAATAAAAAATTAGACAGCTCTGAGTTTTTTTCCTACAATATTTGTCTGGAATATATTCACAGTTTGGCTAAAGGAAGGTAATGCAAAATAATGTCAGGAAAAGACAAATAGTAAAGTGAACACTCATCATAAGAAGTTCTATTTTCCCAAATTTGAGTTATCATTAGCAAAGAGATGGACAGGTAAATTCTTTAACTCTATAAATATGGGAAATACATGAGGCAAAACTGGAGTTTGAGGATTCACTAATAAAGAGTTTATAGTCAAAGATTTCATAGATGATAATGTAAACAGTAGGGAAAGAACACTGGCCCATTAAGAAAAGAGTTTCAGTGCTACTCACTGCAGCAATGCCCATGATAGATTTATGTCACCAAAATGTGCATATTCATGAAGAACTTGAACCACACACATTCAGATGCAGAGCGAATTTGTGTATGCTCTGAGTATTTACACTGTACTAACTGTGGGAGAAAATCAAGCACAGAGTCACAATGGGCAAGATCAAGGCTCAGACTATTCCCTGCTGTGTTAGACTCACCATTGTAATGCCTTCCTGGCAGAGCAGAAGAGGGACAAGGCAAACAAACTTTGACCATGACTGGCATTGCATCCAGCGTATTTTTACAGTAGGTGAGTCTGACCTTAAAAAAAGAAATCTTCTTTTCAATAGACTACCCCATTTGGAGTTACCAGTTCAGGCTGAAAAGGCTGTTAAAACATAGTAAGAGTTTCTAGCTATGGGAACTGAAGATACTCAGTCATGTCAGATACCACACACTCTTTTGTCTAAGGCCCTGAGTGACAGGTTGATTTGATTGATATGTCTTGAAGTCCCATTACAGCTAAGAATGTTAAACTGCAGCCAGCTCTCTACACAACTGCTCTGTTTATTCAGTTCTGTTAGGATAAAACTGAAGGGTTTATTCTCTGACATAAAAACTAGTATGTAGAATCTGAATTTTTCACGTGCTTGTCATTGTTAAGATAAAACACAATGAGAGCAAAGCAAACTGTCTAAGAACAATGCAGTTCCAACTTAAGAATTCCTGTTTGCTGAGGAAACTTGTATAAAACATAAAGAACAATCTGCAAAATTTTACTCAAGGTAGAAAAAATGATAAGAACAAGCATAAGACAAAGAATTGACAGATCACCTTTTTGACTACTAGGAATCTGATATATCATGGACAGATTTTTTTGAGGTATATAATATTTATATGTGTATATATATATATATATATATATACACACACACACATCTATATTCCATATCTATATTCCATGTGCACTGTCTATGAATTTTAATGTAAGCATGTGTGTTTAGCCCATTTTTGATTATTGCAGTATTTCAGTGTTTATGAAAATGAAGGAAATTTTTGAAAAGTCAACATAATCCTTAAAGAGAAAATTTTGGTTTGCCTTGTTCCACCTAAACCAGGGAATTTCCTTTAAATAACCAGCCAGTACTTCCC
>VWYI01035002.1:26833-37013 GCA_013399455.1 Anthoscopus minutus | reverse complement strand
TGGCGGGGGGCTGAGGCGCCGGGTGTCAGTGCCAGCGGATTTGGTGCCTGCGGACAGCGAGGCGAGGTGAGGGGTGGCTCGGCTTTGTCCACTGGGGTGTCTGGTGGTGAAGGGGCTGGGGGAAATGGTGTAAGGGATGTAGGGGAAGTGTTAGAAAGCGACAGATTGAGGGCAGAGGGAATTGTTAGCCTGCTCTGGAGATTGGGAAAGGGTTACAGTGTGACTTGCACGATGTTGTAGCTTGACTGAGGTAATCGATTTTCTGTATTCTGCACCTGGGACGGGGCAGCCCCGCTTGTGCCGACAGACTGAAGAGAGAGAGGATGGGCAGCAGCCAGTGGGAAAGGACCCGGGGAGCTTGGTCGATGGCAAGCTGAACATGTGTCAGAAGTGCCCTGGCAGCCAGGAGGGCCGAGTGTGCCCTGGGGGCATCAGGCACAGCATGACCAGCAGGGTGAGGGAGGTGATTGTCCCGCTCTGATCTGAGCTGGGAGGGCCTCACCTCAGATATTCTGTGTAGTTTTGTGCACCACAAAAAAAGACATTAGGCTATTGGAGTGTCCAAAGGAGAGCCGCAAGGATGGTGAAGGGTCCTGAGGGGAAGCCGTATGAGGAGCGGCTGAGGGCGCTTGGTCTGTTCAGCCTGGGGGAGACTGAGGGGAGACCTTATGGCGGTCTGCAGCTTCCTCATGAGGGGAAGCAGAGGGGCTGGTACCAATCTCCACTCTATAAACCAGTGAGAGGACCCCAGGGGATGGTCTGAAGCTGAGTTCAAGGCGTGTTTGGACAATGCTGTCAGGCACGTGGTGTGATTCTGGGGTGTCCTGCATAGGGCCAGAAGTTGGACTCGATGATTGTGATGGGTCCTCTCCAACTCTGTGTATTCCCTGAGTCTATAAATGTTGGGGACTGAGGGAGTGGAGGCTTCCCAGCTGCTCGATATACGGGGGTTGTTTATGTGAGTGCAAGTGCTGGTTTAGATGGCATTAATGATAATGATTGGGCTCATGAGAGTGGTGAGCTGCCGTACAGGTGGTGTCTGTAAAGAGTGTCTTGGGAAGTCACTGTAGTTGGGTGGCGTCAGGAAACTGCCTGCTCCTTCCAAGAATACAATGGCAGCCTAGTTATTGCTTGAGACAGTGCTGGTACTGATAAAGGGGGTCAGTCAAGAGCCTTGCAATTTTATTTGTTTGGGGGAAGAAATAGATCTTTCGTTCTGCAAGTGTTCTCCTGTTGGTTTAAAATGTTCAGTCAAACCTCTTAAATATGATGTTCCTCTCTCTCTCTCACGTGTGTGTATTTTCTATGGTTTTCAAAATCCTTTATTGTAGGATGTGTTTTTTCACCTTGTACAGCTCGGAGGCTTTCATGTTCCTCCCTGCTTGGGAAGAAGCTCATAAATATATCTCTGGAGCTCATCTAGGTCAGTTGTTAAAAAAAAAAAGGCCCTAAGCCTTTTCAAAATACTTCTGCTCACAATTTTCTGTTTTGTATCCAGTTATAAGCAGGGAATTTGATTATCCATTTAGTGAAAGTGGTGGAAAACAATTTAAAGAAAACCTTAGGGAGTGCTCTAGTGATCATCAGTTTCTAAGGAAAATCAGTAAACTAAATGCTCATGTGGAAATGGAATCAATAGCAATCCAGTTAATTATGCACTAAAGAAGTGTGATGGATTATTTTTTACACTTAAGAAGTGTATCCTGTATTTGTACATTTGGTTTGGAAATTTCAAAGTCTAGGAGGGGCAAAGTACCTAACTTCCTGCGTCTGTGAAATTTTTTTTTTTTATTTTCTTTTTTTTTTTTTTTTTTTTTTAATCTCAGGTCTTACAGCAGCCATGTCTTTAGGATTTCTGAAAGTTTCATGAAAAAACATTGTACTGAATTGGAAACTGCAAAGGTTGTATGTGGAATAGGATACAAAGTTATTTTATATACAGAAAGCTTACATTGCCTTGCTTCAGGGTATGGTGAGTGTGGTGAGAAGACATAGGACAGTGCATGGATTACAGTGCATCTGTCAATAGCTGGTTGCCCTTCATTCCCTTAATTTTACAGACTTGCTTATGCGACTTTTTACTGATTTTTCTTCCCCTGTTTACTTGTGCTCATTTTAACAGGAAAGGGTATCCAGCCTGCTGTATTTAGTTGCAGAACAAGTTTTTAATCGATTTCAGCTATTATTGTAAAATTCAGAATTTAAATTCAGAGAAGCAGTTTAATAAGAAAACAGGTTATATACAATGTTTCTACTCATTCAGTAGTAAAACCTTCTATATGATATAAGATATTTTGGTTTGGACATTTAATTATATGACTGCTAAAAGCGACAAATCTTCATAAGTGCCCTTTCTTGTGACGTTTTTTATTTTGTATAATATATGCTACCAGTTCCATTGCAGAGCTATTCATCGCCAGTTGAATTTTGATGTTGGTAGTTGTGACAGCATGCCCAGGGAATACTGGTGACATGCATATCCCTTCAGAAAGTGCTTTTGTTCCAGCTCTGCCAATAAAAACTTGTATCAGAGTTGCGGTGAAGGGGACACATTTGTAGTGCTAGGAGGAGAAGGAAAGAGAGGCATGTGAACAAGTGGCCTTGATAAAACAAGCCTGATTAAGAAACCAAGGACTTGAAAAGGAACAACTGCTGGTTTGATTTACAAGAATTTAAAAGACAACCTGCAGCAAGGGATGCAATAAGTAACTGGTGATAGAGACCACTGTATCTACTCAGGTGTACATTACATGCATATATATACATACATACATGTATATATCTATATATACATACACACACACACACACACACACACACACACGCACATATATATATATATGTACACATGGGCCTGAGTGTTACCCCTGGGCAGGATTATTACTGTCAAAAACCCAACTTGTTTTTTTTTTCATTTCAGAACTGTTACAAGCATGTCACAAGTGACAAATGCCATTGAATACACAATGTTTTGTAAATCATTCATCTCTATACTTTTTCCCTTCACTTCTAGCACAAGTATAAAAAGAAATAAAAATGGAAGAGAGTAAGAAAAAGAAGAAATCAGAAGAGCAAGTTCAAGAGCCTGAACCAGATTTACCAGAAGCCTTATTAGAATATCAGTAGGTTTAATATATTTTAATTTTTCACTCATATAGAATATGTGAATGAAGGAAGCAGACAGCAAAGACAACTTATACAATTTAGAGCCTGAGCTGATTGTTTTGAGGCTGTTTCAGAAAGGTACACTTTTTAAACTGTAGCTGTAAGAAAGCAATTCAGTGGGTCAGAAATGTTATGCCATTAAGCTATAACTTGGGGAAAAAATTATTGAAACCAAAAAACCATGACATTTTTTCTGTTAGCAGCAAGCTTTTGATCAGCATATGCTGAAGTTGCAAGATCACATTTGACTATATTTTTTAGGATTCCTTGGTGTTCGTGGAGGTTTGTTGTCACTAACCAGAACCTCAAGACCTACAGTTTGCTGTCTTCCTTGGTGCAGCTGAGACCAAAGTGTTTTATTTTGAAAGTAAGAGATGGATAAATTAAAGGTCTCTTAAAATCAAGCAGAGAAAAGTAAGAGCCAAGGGAGACATATCTGAAGCAGTTACAAAGCCGTCCAACTTACTTGATTTCTAATATCTTGAGTAAATTATTAAAAGGAGAAAAAGTAAGCTTCATGACTTTTATCTCTGAGACAGAAATTGAAAGGGAAAAAATCCTCAGGAACACCCAATATGCAACAATTATCAGCGTTTAGGGAGCAAGGAGTAGTGCCTTGGTGTGGAACTGAAAAGTGGAGTAAGCAAACTGAAGAGAATTCTCCTATGGTTGTAGTGACATCTAAATGAGCTCACAGAGTTTATGTGGGATTTTCTGCTTTGTTTTACAGAGCACAGAGTACAATTTTCCATAGTGAAATAGGCTAGATTTAGCTGGATCATATCACAAACAAATACCATCTGAAAAGTCCAAAACTAACTCACCTATTTTTCAAAGGAATAAGGGAACTGTATTACTGGGCTGAGAAAAAAACTGTACTACTTTCTGATAAAATTACTATTATGCATATGTAAATATCCAAGCAAATGGCTCATTTGTGTCTGGAGAGTCTTCCACTGAAATAGATGCTTCACTGAAATGGAATATGTAGTTTCTACAGCAACAGGAGAGGAAAAGGGAAGAAAAGTATTCTTGCTAGTTTTGTCTTTCTCCTCTGTTCTCTGCACCTCTTGCTCTCCCTTTCTTTCTCTTCACTTCTGTAATCTGTAACTTCTCTGTACCATTTGGTGGATCAAAGGTGGATAAACATACAATAGCTGTCACATTTCACTTTAGGATTTATCAAGTATGTAGCATTTACTTAACTTCCATTCCTCTTTTTTGTTTACATACACTGAATAATGGTCACTTCCTAGGGAAGTTTATTAATCTTGCATTTTCATTAAAGTTCTCAGTTTCAGCATTTCTTAGGAACAGCAATCTTATGATATACTTTTGCTGTGGCTATGACCACTGTACCCCCATATTTCTGGTCTAGCCTCCCTCTAACCAATATCCTTCTGCTTAATAGAAAACCTGAAGAATACCTTGGAGCACACTGACACTAGAGAATGAAAATTTAGTAACCTGCGTTTTGCATGATTCGGTGATCCAAACTTAGCAAATTAACCAGGAAAAAAATTATCTTCTTTTAAAATAGCTTAAGGGAATAAGAAAGTGAAAAAACTCCCAAAGCCACAAAAAAGCACCCAAACTCCCAAACTGAAAACTGAAGGAAGAAGAATCGTTAAAAGAATAAAAGACTTTGTGACATTTGTAATACTTGCCTCTGTTGTGCCATGTGATGAATGAATGCACGGAACAGAGGTACATATTACAGATAATTTTGCAAATTGGCACCATTTGCAGCCTAGTGTTTCTCATTCTATAAGAGAGAACACTAGGAAGAAATCTTTTCGTTTATAGCTGTGGCAAAGGATGACAAGGGACCTATGAAATTGTGAAAACAGTGAGTTAGTTCTTTGACAAAATATACAAACAAAACATACTACTTAGGCTGGAGTCCCTATTCCCTTTGTTGCTCTCCAAGGCTAACAAGTTCTTGGTGTACAAATGTAATTTTTGAAGCTTAACAAAGCACGTTATCAGAAGAATTGAATCCCATTAAATTCTTCAGTTTGGGATTCATTTGACCCATATGTGAGTGAATTGCCTAGGCTTTCTCTATAGCTAGTGATGAGTAATATTTTCTGGAGCACAAATGTTCTTGTCCTGAAAGTGACCTGTGCAACAGGTCAGCAGAATGAACAAACCAGCTCCAGCCTCTGAGGAGGCTACACAGGAGCAGTATAACCAGGGGGTCTGATGCTCTGTAGGGGTATGAAATTCCAACATGCAGGCCCGCATGTATATGGGAAATAATTTCTTTGTGTGTTGTAAGGAGACAATGGTATTTAACTAAATGAGACAAGCAATATGATATGAAAATAAACATTTTGGTAATATTTACATCTAATTTAGCTTAAATAGCATTCCTTTCTCTAATGTTTTTGTAAAAATGTCTTTTTTACTCTCTCTTCATAGCATTGAGGCAAAAGAAGCAGCAATTGAACGGGTTTTGTTTCATCTGAAAGTACTGGAAGAAAAAACCAAAGAAAATATTAAAAAAGTAAGTGACAAGTTTTATTTTTTGTATTCTTACTCACAGGTTCATTTTAGTTCTTTCCATTCTAATAGTACATACATTAAAATTAGTTACTGCAGTGAATTTTTCATTGACTGTTATGGTCAATGAAACTAGATGTAGTGAGTCACTTTATGTGCAGAAAGTTCAAGTGCTATTTGAATTAAATGAAATGTCCTAAATATAACATGCTAAAAAGAAGCTGCAGGAGTAGAACATTACAGAATAGGACAGAGCAGTAGGGTAAAGTGAGTTCAGTGCAGGTGTTTTCCAATGCACAAGAGATCCTTATAACTACATACATATTTGATGGAATCATAGAATCGTTAAGGATGGGAAAGACTTCTCAGATCAACTGTTTTAACCCAGCATCATTGTGTTCATCACTAAACCAGGTCCACAAGTGCCACATCCACAGGTCTTTTGAACACTTTCAGGTATAGTGATTCCACCACTTTCCTGGGCAACCTGGTCCAATGCCTCACCATCTTTTCAGTGAGGAAATTTTCCTTAATATCCAGCCTGAACCTGGCACAATTTCCTTTTCCTCTTGCCCTGTTACTTGTTACCTGGGAGGAGAGACCAGCCTCCACCTGGCTACAAAGTTGTTCTGGGTGGTTGTAGAGAGAGATGGGGTGTCACCTGAGCCTCCTTTTCCCCAGACTAAACATCCTGGGATGCACCACATCAGGCTTGTGCCCTAGTCCTTTTATCAACTTTGTTGCCCTTCTTTGGCACATTTCTCTGCAGCAAGCACAGCACAGCAAGCCCCCTTTCAGTAGGCACCTTTCCTGCAGTACATTCAGATATGTCTTTTAACCAGTCCTACAGTTATTCTTCAGTATTTCAATGCATGAAGAATAAATGGTATAAATTTAATTTGTCAATAGTATTAGCAGACCTAACAAAGCCCTGAGAATTGCTGGTCTTCTTTGAATCACTTCTGAAGTAATGGAGTTGCACAGGTTTCTGTGGGAATCTACTTATTGCTGCAAATTAGTTACAATGAAAATTGAATAAAGAAAGACCACCATGCTGCTTACTAGCTGCGATTTCTGGCACTGATTGATGAAGACACACTTTTTCATGGATTAAGAATTGCTTTGGGTAATTTTAAAAACAAGGTTTTGTAACTACTGATGACACCTGAGTGACACTTTAAAGAACCATGCATATGAGCTGTATATAAAAAGCCATAATATGGCATCTGGTAACTGTGAGCAGTGAACTTTGAAAATAGGTATTAGAGAGTCGTCTATTGAAATTAACTGAAAGTGCTCAAAAAGACTTTTTCTGGATCATGTTGCAGTCTGCACTTCATAGCAGTGAAACATTGAAACAATGTCTCTCTATGCTTTCCATGCTGATGCTTGCCCTGCTTTTAGAGGCATCCATCTGTTTAGCTTTCTGTGGTACTTCTTTCAGTCTTGAAGCCTGGATGGTATTTCATTTGTGGCTTAACTATCACTAGAAGTGGCAATTGCTCTTCTTTCTGCAGGCATCTGAAGGGTTTTATGATTACTGTGGGATCCTATGTCTCCAGTGGTTATACTGCTGGATCAGAGGACAGTTCAACAGCCTTGTTCAGGGACACAGAGCAACAGCATCAGGGAGACCCCTCAGTGGATCTCCCCAGTTTGAGTGTGTTACTGACAGCAGTGCCTGTGAAGGACTCACACTAACAGTTTATGAATAATTCTCTATATTAACATAAAAGTTGGGACAGATTCAGGTTTGAGGATTTTCAGTGATAGTATCTCCCTGCAAAAACATTCAAAGCAACACAAAGACAAGCTCTAATCCCCAGTGAAAGTATCCAGTGCCCACAGAGTGTGGTTCTAACCCAATAAGTATCGCTGTGGGGGACAAGACAGGTTCAGCCACATGCCTGATCCTGGCAGTTATGATTGTCTTCGCAAACTTCTCCCCATTCCTAACTTACTTTTATAGTATTTCTTTATGTTTGGGTGGAGCTTGAGTGACTGTAGTCATTCATCTTCTCCTCTCTCCCCTGGCTGACAGGTGCTGTGAGATTTGTCAGCTAGAGAGTTCCCCACCCTGCAAGGATTTCTATGCAGCCTGACCATGGTGTCTTCACTCCTGTTCCACTCTGTGTTCCATCCCCCTTAGCAAGGGCTGTGGTTGCAGATTGTAGGGAATCATCATGGAAAGGGTTTTGAGCGTGCCAAGTGCATTGCATACAGAGAGTAGCAGCTGCATTTCACCCTTTAATTTCCATACCACTACAAATTGTGTTAGGATGTGAATACAGTTTCATCTAATTTTAGCCCCAGTTATCTTTCTACAGTTATTCCCCCATTTTGCTGCTAGTTCATGGTCTTTCAAGGACTCCATATTTTAGATTGAGGAGTGCAGTTTAAGGCATGGGTGAAGTGCTATTGTTTTAATTTAATCATGTTTTGACAGTGCTTTGAGCTCCATTCTTTATTTCCTGCTTAATGTTTTTGAGTGGTTTAGAGGTAATCCTAGAACTGAGGAATGCTTGAGACTCTTTCTACTGCCTACCAACAGTTACTTACTACTTGTTTGCTCCTCTATGGTATCCTTGGGAGCAAACATATACTATTAGTAATTTCAAACAATCTGAATGTCACTAGAGAGCGTCACGGCCAAGGGTTATGATCACGCTTGTGGAATCAGGATGCATAACTAATTTCAGCTCTGACAAGACTCTTTGCTGTGGCCATATGCAAACATGAAGCAAGTGACCTGATTGTCTCATGATTTTTCTCTATGGAGACAGTATATTCTCATGAAGAATGTTGACATGAAGCAAATAGCTCTTACATATAAATATTGTTATTAAATTATCCACAAGCACCTTTCTTTCCAGACAATGGAGGATTTTTGGTGTGCTGTACCAAGTACAGTTGTCATTTGTCTCTCTTTTCCTTCCAGTGGTCTTGAAGTTACTGAGGAAATGTCTGAGCCTTGAAAATTCTCCCTTCTGCTCTAACCTTTCAGAATATGGAGAACAGTGTTTAGCAAGGTGTTCTTGCATTTCATCTGGCACTAGGCCAGATTTTACCATTTTTACTTAAATTTGTCACTTTGAAAACATTTTAATATCAGCTGTGTCTTCTGTTCTTTGTTAGAATGTTGTTCTGAAGGAAGAACAGAAGGAGCTTATCTGGCACTTAGTAAGGCAAATAGAAAAAAAGGAGAAAAAACGAGATGAGAAGGAGGTTGTAACTAGGGATAATGTGGAAGAGTCACTGAAAGCAGTTTTTCAGTTTGTGAAGGACAAAGAACAACTCCTTCAAGGTATGTTGTGAGTCGGGGAAGTGTGGTTTGCAGTTTACACACTTGGGATTGAGTATGTGTTGTTGTTTTCAGTTTAAGTAGAGATTAAACTTCTTTGTGGTATAAAAAGTATAAAGCTTTTACTCTCCCAAATTTGGGCTCTCTCAGTTTTGTATGAGATTGTGGAAGGCTTATCAATCAATCTGTCCCTTCCAAGTGATGTATAGTATTGTGCAAGTACAGAGGCTTCCTCTTTTTTGAAACACATGCAAGTCCTAAGAACTAGCTCTACTGAAGAATTAAAAATAAAATCATTGGTGGGAAAAAAGACCAGTTTTGAGTGTTGAAAATTCTGGCTGCCATCCCTGTGATTCTCAGTTGGAGACAGAGACCTTAGTTGCAACAGAGTGGTGAGAACTGTTGTCTGTCCTTGGAAGAATAAGATGAAGCTTTTTTCAGCAATGGTGGTGGCCCTTGTAAATATGTATTGCCATCAGGTTGTAATGTATTGTAGTGTGGAAGAATCCTCCTTCCTTTTTCATTACCTGTGAAAGCGCCTTTCTTAAAGAAGTTGACATTGTAAGAATTACCAGTTCAAGAAATCAGTAATGAACTTGTCTTTTGGCATTCTAATTTTAGATCTGCGTTCCCAAATTGAAGAAACTAAGAAAAAAATTTCAGAAAAGCAGCATGAGAGAGATTATTGGTTGGAGTACAAAAATGTCGGAAGTAAAATACACGCTGAGAGGATTAGCAGNCTCCCTCCCTTCTTCCTCCCTTCTTCCTCCCTTCCTTCTCCCTCCCTTCTCCTTTTTACAGAAATGATGACACTTAAGAAACTGATAAACTGGTCTTTTAATGGTTTTCTTGTAAAATACAGGCAACCCATTAAAAAAATGTTCCTGAAAAGGACAGCAGTTTTTAGTACAAATAAGTACACATATTTAGGCCACCTACACAGAGGGCTCCCTTAGCAGTCATACTTGCAAATGCTGACTCTGCTGCTGTTACTTCTCATCATCTACAAGCACTTCACATATTGAANAGTTTACAGCTGGTGTAATGTAAGTCTTACAGGGTCTTTGCATATTGCCTACAGGAATTAAATAATAAAATTCATTTTATGTCAAGTTCTAGTGACTTGTATCAACCTTTCCAGTAATTTGCATGAACTTTTCTAAGTGCACCTAAGATGGGCTGCATAATTCTGAAAAATATAAGGACTCC
>VWYI01035002.1:0-22117 GCA_013399455.1 Anthoscopus minutus | reverse complement strand
ATGAAATCTCTTCCCTTCTGCTTGTCTCACTGAACACTTAACAGTTTTTACACACATTAGCAGTGCCAACAAGAGAGCACTTTTGAGTACTCTTATGTCCTGACAGGCTCTCGCCTCAGAGCTGCGGGATTTGGATATCTTTCCTCTCAACAAGGAGTTTCCTATGTTATGAATTGCTTTCCTATGTTGCTACTTTCCTATGTTATGAATTACTGCTTTGAATTTCGGGGGAAAACAAAACTATTATCACTAACTTCTCCAGTCCTCTGAATTCACCCATTCATTTTCTCTACTTTTCTTGCATGGATGACATATTTTCTCTCAGACTATTATGTTTATATGTAGCTGACAGACTGTTTCAGTATTTCCTTTGGGGGAGATAAACCAAAAATTTTAGTTTTGTCTCAGTTCTTTTTTTTTTTCTTTTTAAGTTTGGCCACTGAACTGAAAAAGTAATTACAAAAATAGCCCTAGACGAGTTACCTCCAAATTTAAACAGATTTGGAGACTTCAGTCACATTTTTCCATGGTTACTGTGTCACACCAAGATGGTGCAAAGCTACATCACCTCACTGTGCCAAGCCACATCCTGTTACTGGTTCATTTCCAGTCATTTTCACCTTTTTAATCCTTGGGAGAAGTTGGAACTAATTTTAACTGCAAATTTGGATGATTTTAGCTGGCCTAATTTTATTTTGATGAGAATGGATGCTTTCAGATCATTGGGTACTTCTCTTAAACATATGGATATGGATAAGTTTTATGGGAAGGTATCTTTCCCATAGTACATTCCTCTCCCCAGTGAAAGGGGTAAGAACTTGCTTGTGTTTCAGCAAAAGTGTGAGGAATTGTGGGAGCTGAATAACCAGCATCCTTTGGTCAGTATACCTCCATGGTGATAAAGGGCAATTACCAGTCTGAAAGCAGTAGTACCTAGGCTTAGCCAATATCTCACAACCATAGAAAATCCTGAGCTGGAAGGGGCCTTCAAGGATAATTGAGTCCAACTCCTGGTCCTGCAAAGCCCCAACACATGCCTGAGAGTGTTGTCCAAATGCTCCTCGAGCTCTGTCAGCCTTTGGGCTGCGACCATTTCCCTGGGGAGCCTGTTGCAGAGCCCCACCACCTTCCAAGGGAAGAAATGTGGTAACTTGGACTGAAAATGTCTCTAATTCTGGGTAAGAAGGTTTTGTGTATAAGAAAGAATTAGAAGAACAACACTTGTTAAGCAAGACCCTGACTTTACCTCTGCAAAGAAGCTTTTCCTCTCTCAAAGATCTGATGTGAAAGCAAGAAAGAAAAATCCAGAGCTCCTGTCTAGCAGATCTGTCTGGCCATCCAAGAAGGTTTTGCTGTCAGGGTTGCATAGCCCAAATGTGTGGCTGTGATTGACACATGTGGCTGAGACAGTAAAAGGGTCCTGATAAAGGTGTGAAAGAACCAGAGATACTTTCACTTTGTCTGAAAATGTGTCACTATGTTTCCTGACCAAATGTGCAAAGTTGATATAGCATTTTTTCTAGTTATATGCTGGTAAAGTAGATGCTATCAAAGCTTTCCAAAATGCTAATGTTCTAAAATAGAAAATAATTCTATTTTCTTTTACTCTTTTTTTAAATGTTAAAAGGTTAAGATCTACCGAAGGGAAGAAAAGGATTTGAAGGCTTCTGTCCAGCTCCTGGAAGAAGAAAATACCAGTTTATTGGCAAAACTGATTGATATCAAACTTGAGCATCTAAGAGTATCAGGGTAAAATAATGCTTTTATGGACTCAAAAGTGATAATGCTCCTGTCTGCTTCTAGAGCTATTTGGGCTCTCCCACATCAAAGCCAAGGTAGTTTCCTAGTTGAGGGAAGTCAGGATTTGACTGAGTATAAGTGGGAGTAGTATCTCTCAAGGATGACGGTAACATTGTGACTTCCCAAGTACCAAATTAAAGGAAAGAAACTGAGTCCTTAATTAATCCACTAAGACCTAGCACCACTCGCTTTCTATCACTGAGGCTTGGAAATAATTTCATTGTGTTGCAATTAGATGGTCTCAGCCCCAGCTTTTCAGTCTAAGTGCTGAGTAATAGATTTTTTCTTTACTGTTCACAAAATGTTTAAGGATGTGAAGATAAATTTGCAAATATAGGAGGTTTGCAATCTTGAGTGAAACAAATGACCTGACACTGAGAAAGGAAGATACCATGGGAAGTGTCTGTCTGCAGAAGTGTCTTTAGTATTAGCTTCTTTTGTATTGAAATGATTTAACTTTTTCACTAGAGAAAGATTAATTTAGCTACAAAATGTCAACACTAATGGTATCAAAAGCACAATGCAACAGTGTGAGAGATCCATCTTCAGTTTCCAGTCTCAGCTGAGTGATTCTAGCCACATTGCACAAAAAGTTCCAAGTCTTAAGAAGTGACCATTTTTCTCTCCTTTCCTAACTTTGGATTACTTGGAAGTGAGAGCTGCCAGCTGTGGTCTGAATCTTGGACTGACTGGAGACTATAAAATTTGTTTTCTTTTAGTCTCATGGACATAGTTGAACTAAGGCACTAAGAATAAAAAAGGAGCAGCTTATTAGCCACTAAGCTACCTGGCTGCCTCTATTGCATTTTTGAACCATTGCGCTATTCTGCCTTTGTGGTTAAGCAGCAGTGGCTCTCAGAAAGGGTGGCCTCCCTCTCACCCCAAATCATTGCACAGGACAGTTTATAGAGAAAATTCAGACCCCAATTATAGGTTTCACTTTATATTTTTTATTCCATAGGCATTTGTTTCTTACAAAGCAAGCTGGCTTGCAAGACCTTCAGGATGAAATGGAAAGGGAAAACAGAGAATATGCAGGTAATGCAAATGCCAGCAGCTTCTCAGAATTCATAAGTTACTGAACATTTTTAGACTTTTTATTTCTGAAACTTTTTAATCAAACTACCTGCTTGACATGGTGAACACTTTATTTTCCTCTTGACTGCGGCCACCAGAGCAATGATAGATGGTAATTTGCATAAGGAGATAAAATCACAATCTATCTGTAATACAGTTTTTAAATTGAAATTGGTTTTAGATTGCGGATTATAATTACTCATCTAGAGCTACCTTGGAATGCAGATTACAGGTTTGGCTATCTTTTATGAAGATATGAATCATATCTTAATCAGTTCTTTACTGATCCATATCATAACTTCATTATAGCTTGTCCCTGAGAGGACACTGTTAAACTCCGTGTTGGCTTTCACTTTAAGAGTACATGCACTTTGCAGTCATTCAGCCAACACACCAGAGTTAAATTATAACTAAATCCCTAGCAAGAGCAGATGAAGCTACATGAAGCTCAGCCTGAACTGAAAATCTTGGTAAGCAGTACTGAAT
Source organism: Anthoscopus minutus (assembly GCA_013399455.1). Lineage (NCBI taxonomy): Eukaryota > Metazoa > Chordata > Aves > Passeriformes > Paridae > Anthoscopus > Anthoscopus minutus. The sequence continues at coordinate 18,754 of VWYI01035002.1, read as the reverse complement.
TTTGGGCTGAATCTCCATCATTTCTGGTAGGTGTGCCCAGGGAAAGGATATACCATTAAGCAAGAAGAAGCATGAGCCTGTGCTTATCTGTTTAGGACAGTCTCTGTGGATTCCTACGTATCACAGGCTTTATTTTACATCTTTGAGTGAGTAGAAGAAAGAGCATGGAAAAAAGTAGAAGAAAGATAATTCTAACATATCTCTTTAATACAAAATTAAAGAGATATGTTAGAAAAATTGAAGTAATGGATACATGAAGTTTTGTTGAAGTTCTGATTAGTCCCAGCCATTGGTGGGCCTTTTGAAACCATCAGGCACCAGCAAACAGAACAAAGACTTCTGTATTAAATATATGTTTACTTTGAAAACCTTTGTTAGACTTTTAGAATAATTACCTGGAGGAGAAGGCTTTGTTCCAATAAGCTGGGTCACTGTCCCAGGCAAACCTGTAACTTGGCAGTCTATGTCCAGAATCCTCTATCATCCTGAGAATGAGTCAACTACAGATATGATCTCTTTAGGGGAGTTATAAGTAGACTGAGTTTCAGGAACTTGTATTTATGTACTTAGAGATACATCAGCATGGGTGTAGAAGAAGTTTATTGTTTTTGCTGCCTTTATTATTATTTTTAACTTTTCAGGGCTCTACAGGATTTATGTTGAACTGATAAAAGCTTTTTTTCCCTGCCCCCTCCCACAGATTCATTGGTTCTAATTTCCAATCAATTTCAGTACCTGGGTTCTGATCAGGAATTGTGAACAAAAAACACATAAAACCCCCCAGCATAAATGAACATTTGGCTTGAATTGCCAATTAAAAATGCTACCAAGCTGTTCTTTGCATCACACAGGCTAAGCCATATTAAAGACTGCAGGCAGTGCTCATATCAAGTACTGATTCTGACTTCCATAAGGCTTAACAATTACATACACTTCATTTTTCTGCCCTTTAAAAAGCAAAGACAGATGGGAAGAGCCTCAGAAGTGCCTTTCCAAAGATTCAGTCTAAAACAGATTATGAGAAGCCTCAAGACAGTGATGAAAAGCTGTGGAAAAAAATCACTCCAGCCCTGGACAGCTTGTTGTATGAAGATGAAGAAGAGTTCCAGGTATGAGTTAGAATTATCAGGTCTTTCACTGACACAAACATCTTTCAGTGTGGAGCTTGAGCTATGGTTGGGAACATTCTATTTCCAGTAGTCATGGCATCCAATGTCCTTTTCTGGTGGACAATTCAGATGCTTGGCTGTAGTCCTCTGGTGCTGTTTGGAACAGTGAGGTCACCCAGTGTCCTTCAAATGCTGGGCCAGAAGAGCACAGGCTCTGTGTCCTACAGATCCGCCTCACGTGCAGGTTTTGCATGCCGCCTTCGGGCACCTCTGATACCATGATACATGTTTTGGCCATTGAATGGTGTGCTAGGAATCATCCCATGGAGTGTCAGGATGAAATTCCCCTAGAAAGAATTCTGAATGTCATCCAGTGAGAGACTACTTTGCTTTGATGGTAATGGACTGGTCCTTTAGAATCTATGTTGCACAGTAACATTAAAGGATCAATATTCCTTTAACCTGGTTGCAAACTACAGGGTTGAGAAAACAGTGCACATTGGCCTTTTCTGTAGCTGATTGACTGTAACCCAGCAGAAAATCTTTCCTTTTCTTTCTCCCCATGAATTAGTTTCTGTTGGGCTGGTCAACTGAGTAGACTCAGAGGTTTGGAGAAGACCAGAGCCAATGCAGATATGGCAGAAGCACATGGCTGGGCTTGGACCTCTCTCTTTTTGACAGGAGTGAGCGGTTGGATTAGTTTAATTATTCTCACAGAACTGAGTTTGAGATCAGAATTTGGTTTATAGAGAAGGTGATATTAGTGAAAACACACAGAAAAAGAAGAGCTATAGCCTCCTAAAATGAGTTGGCTTGCAAAAGAAGCCCATTATTACAGACATTATCAAACACAACCCCAGGGCAGCATCTCTACAGTTGCTTTAAAAAGAAAAGTTGCTGGGTTGTTCGGGGTTTTTTTTGAAGAATGGTTGCTCTCCTATGAAATCGCAAAGGAAACATATTCTTTCTTCTTAAGGCATATTCAAAACTGGGACCTTTGAAGAGAAAGCTGTATGTAGTTGGAAAAGCTGTGCCTACATGTGAGGAACCAGAAGCAATGACAAGGGGGAGCCACAGAGAAGAGGACAGTGTTGGTAAATCAGATAGGCATATCACAGCTGCGATGATCAAGGCCTTATTTAAGGAAAATGTCAATGAAAACTAGACAAGCTATGCTCTTGACACAGAAATGTAACATTCTCAGTTCATTAAATATTTGCTCTCTTCTGTGTGGCATGGGGCTTTGAGGAAACTATTTTAGAGATCCTGAATCATGATTATAAGTTTCATAAGAAATGTATGTCTGTGTGCAGAGGCTAATTGAAAGGTTCCTTTCCTCACCACTGAGAGAAGTCTTGTCCACTTTTTGGGGTATTCAGTCCACGTAGCAGCATATATATATCTACTAAAAGCTAATATTTAATTTGTGTGGTCTCCACTTGCAGATGTGGAATTCCCTTTTGATCAGACAGTGAATGGGTAAATGCAGGCTGCCGTAAAACATAGAACTGTTACAAAATACTTAATGCTCTGCTAAAGCAGAATTAATTTATGCAAGCATAATTCAACTATTACTATAAATTAAATGTTTGAATGCTTTTTTATCTGTCTCCACTAGACCCCTACTTAAATACATTGAAATAAACAAAAATTAATTTTAAAACAATTTAGAAAAAAAAATCTCAAAGGTCTTAAATATTTTATTTGTTTATAATTGGCCAAATATATTGTGTAGGTCCATATCCTTGGTTTGTGGCTGGTCTCTTTGCACATGTCTCTCAGTGAATTTATGCAGTGAGGGGAGTTCCCTTTGGACACCCTGTCAGCAGCACACAACAGGTCCTTCCCACATGGAGGCTCTGACCTGTGCATTTCTGCATTAGAAACTTGTGACAGCATTGAATAATCTGATTTAAACCCTTGACAGGATAATCAGCTGTTTGGAATAAAGCATTTTTAAAAACTTACGTTTTAAACAACCTGTATCTCTGTGCAGTATCTCAGTGTATCTGTACTTGAGTGCAAACACTTTTCATTTTCCAAGCACACTCAGCAGTTCTGCCCGGCAGGTGTCTCCTTGGGCTACAGGTGAGTGCCACTGGTCTCTGGGCTCCACTGACCAAGCTCCTCTGAGGCTGAGATCACAAGCAGACAGGTAAAGGTGGCAGACTCCAGGTAAAGGTGTCAGACTCCACCTCACACTGACTTTCACTTCTCTGCCATGTGGTGAACAGTAAAGTGAGTTTGGATGTGCTCCTGCTGCAACCCAGTGGAGTTACTGCTAAGGCTGACATGATTCCTATCCCTTGAGTGTCCAGGGAATGGGGATCTACACTTAGGCAGCTCCTGCTGTGTCTGCAGCCCAACAGAAGCCTCCCCTCTGCTCCCCTGCCTTGCTTTGAGTGCAACGCAAGCCCATGAAAAGGCTGACTTGAAAGAGAGATTAGTTCTGCTCAGTGATTAGTTTAGCTTCTCCTTTAGATGCAGAATTAGAATGTGGCTTATGCTGAATGGCTGTTCTGTTAAAGAAAGGCCTCTCCTTCCCACCACTCCCCAGAGGGGATTTACATTTTCTAGTGGTGTAAATATAAGGCCCATCTCTAAGCTTTCTCTTGGTTTATGCTCATAATCCATAACACCCATGTGCAGGACATATGGCAGGACATCAACCTGCACCTTGGAAAAAAGAACCCTTACCTCCTCCAGTCAGTTCAGCCCTTTCCTACAACAGACTTGCGGGTGAGAGGGAGTTAAAAAGAAATCCCAAACATGCTAATTAGGGTACAAACCACAGGCAGCCTGCACAAGCCAGAAGCAAAACATATTTAGTGAAGTGTCCCAAATCCACTTGATTTCTACAGGATTAGCATTAAGGCCACTGCAAAGCTGTGCAGAATATGGAGAAAGCTGGCTTTTCAGCGCAAGGCATCTGGATTTGATAAATTTGTTACTGGAAAAATCTCAGAAATGAGCAGCATGTTGTAAAACGGGGCTGATAGTCACTTTCTGGCAGCACAGCCAGTGCTTCTAAGCCCCGCTTGGAGTTCACTTCTCCAGTTAAGACCAAACTTATGGGAGTTACCCTTGTATTCCCAGCATTATGAAATACCTTTTCTTTACTGTGTTACTGTTGCACAAGACAACTCTAGGATGCAAGCAAGGGTCCAAGTGTCTCCACAACTATAATCCAAGCTGAGCTTCAGTTGAGCTGGAGTTGTGTTTAACTAGAATACAGCTCCAAGAAATTTGCAGTTTCAACAGGAAGAAAAAACCCAACAAATATTCCTTGGAATTCAAAATTAAAGAAATACAAGCATCACTCAAGTTGCATGGAAATAAAAACCGTTTTAATAGAACTGAAGTCCATGAGCCAAGGAGAGAAAGATCAATGCATAGAACATCTAAAACACAATGGGGAGAGGTGTGCTGAGAGCCTCTATCCACTCCAGTGATGAAAGGAGCTGCTTACCTGAGCACTCTGCTGGCTTGAACCCTCTCTGAGCAACTGGATTGTATTGCTTTATAGTCTGGCTGTGCTGGTATGATCTCCCCCTGCCTGAGCTGCAGGGAATGTGGGTGATTTCACTTTTGGTCTGTTTTTTGTGAGGTCTGCAGCCTCCACTGCAGCACAGTTATATAACAAGGCAATCTTTCCACACGTTTAGACCTGCATGTTTTGGGAAATGTGGGTAAGAGACTCGTTCTGCAGCATTTGTTCCTGTTTGGCTGTTTTCTGAGAGAGAAATCATTAAACACTCTGCTTCTGTGGGCTAAAAGGAGTTTGCCAGAATAAGGTCAAGGCAGAAGCTAATGGACTGAAAAGTTACACTATAGTGACAGAGAACAGAGAATCTACTGGTGTTAGCATCTTTAGCCACTGATGTTTTTTGCAGCTGGATGTTCCTCCAAAAAAAGGCTTTTCTTTGGATTTTGAGTCAACTGTGAAAGTAAGGATGTTTTTTGCAATACTACATTTCAGAGCTCATGTTCTGCAGTCTCCCACAAACACCATATTGTTTTAGGACATGACATGGCAACAAGATACCAACTATTCCCATCTGTGGAAAACTGAACACCAAGCCATGCTGAAAACTAGGATTTAAAATGGTGCTGGATCTTTGCTCACTTAGTGATTAAAGTAAAACAAGATGCTAAAATTATGTCAAATACTGCTTATCTAAAAAAAACCCTACTACCTGGGCAATTGCTGTAGCTGGCACAGGGAAGCTCAGCAGTTACTGCCAAGAACAAAGCAGAGATCCATGCTATGAAAATAAACCCAAGACTCCAGTGTTCCTTGTGTACTGCAGCTGCCAGATATCCAAAGCACTATGCTTGCATCCAACACATTCTCCATACCCATTATCACCTCACATAGAAATGTAAGCAAGCTGGGTCTTTGTTCCAAGGCTTTTTGATCTTTGCTTCAGGAAATTTTATCATCAGAGAAGCAAGAAAATAATTAAGTCTTTTACTCACTCCAAGACTGATCTGTTATCTCAGGGAGGCCATCTTCCATAGTATTACTCAATCTTCAGGTACAAAAAGGTGGTAAGTAGGTGGCAACAATATGACACCTTCAGGGAACCTGCCCAAGGTTCTCCTCCTCACTCATTCTCCTGATCCAGCCAGGATGCAGCTGAAAAATCAGCTAAATCCTTCTGCTCTCCAGTTTGAACTTGGAAAACAGCAGCATCTCACTGATTTTTCTTCGTTAAACTCAGTGAAAGATGTCAAGCCTGTTTCTGGTCTCTCCACTGTGGTGTGAGAGCTCCAAAGGTCAAGTCAAGAGATTGACAACAGGCCAAGGAGAAAGCTCTTGTTCTGTTTAAATATGCTGCCATTAGCACTGCTCTTTTGTCTGTATTCAGCACATTTTTTCACCGCCCCTCATATTATCTTGTCAATCTTCTGCTCCCACCAGCATTTACTATCCCTCCCAGTGTTTTTAGCACTTAATTCTCATTTCTCTGCCACAATCTTTATCTCAATTATGTTATGGCCTTTAAGTCACAATTCATTTATGTTGCTACAAAATTTGTGTCAGGCTCTGGAAATGGGTACTTTTTGTCTAATGAAAGATGCAGGGTTTCACCCTGTCCCTTTTTCTTGCTGAAGGGCTGTTTGGCAGCTGGGAACATCTGGCAGTTGGCTGAATGGAACCTCTGATGTCACAGAGTCATGCAAAGACAGACTTAAAACATGTCCTGAGGTACCAGCTCAGTTTAGTTTGTGACTTTGAAACAAAGAAGAGAAACAGCAAAGGAATTTAGATATGTCTTCAGATAAAGACTCTACATTTGTGCTGTTTGAAAACTCAGGAGCTGTTTAAGTTCTTGTTCTGGCAAGAGTAATTGTCTCAGGAGGTAAGTCCAGTTGTTTTCATTATATAATTCCCTTATTTAAAAAAAAATAAAAAAATATCGTAGTTATTCTGACACAGCAGTTCCCTACAGAAAGCTTTAAGAGGAACCACATCCCTCTAACAAAGCACTCCATGATCCTCTGCTTGCTAAGGGCAGGCAGCTTCCCTGCACAGTTTGCTCCTGTAGATTAAACAGCCTTTCAACTCAATTCTGAAGAGAACCAGATTTTCACAACCTCCTACTATTGAAAAGTGCCAGTAATTAAAAAACAAAATACATCTGTGTGCTGTGCTTTTTTAATTAAGCTAAACTGAGTGTTGTTTCAGTGATACTGAAAGCAAACACTTACTGGGAAGAAAATGAGAAAATACTACTCATGAAAATTCTCAAGCCAGTTTGTCTCCGAAGAGTAAACCAAAGAGGAAGGGTTTTTAGCAAGGACTTCAGCAAGAAAACCTAATCTGCAAAGCAGATGTCATGCAGAGCTGTTTCAAGGAACACAGAGCAACAATGAGTGAGCAGTAAAGGGTAACAGGAGTTTGGCATCCCTGCAGAAGACATGAGTTTAGGTGTTCACAATTCTTTGGCGCTTTCATGATTTGCAGCCTTAAGTCCACAGCCACACAAAGATCCCAAGGGATCAAAGAGATCTAGGAAAACAGATCTATCCTCAGCCAAAAGCCTCAAGTTAGACTCTGCACAGAGCACCACCAGCCTAAAAAGAAGGTTGGCATCTGTTATAACCCAGCTCATCAGGCTTTGGAGCAGGATGAAGGTCTACCTTCTTCCTTCACACAAGGTCCGGACTGTATTTCAGAATATTCTGTACCCTCTTACTTACCGATGTAGCTAACAGGTCACAGATGTGCACCTTTTTAGCTGGCCCCCAAATCAAACAATTCACTTTTTTATATTCTAACCACAAACAAACCTGAGTTGCTCTCTGCACCATCCCACACTGAAAGCCTCAGCGGTAGGAAGGCAAAAATTTAGTCAATGTGTATGAAACTCCCCAGATCTGGGTGTGTGTATTACATACTCTGTAATAAGTTTAGAGGGTTTTTTTATTCATAGTTTGAGAAAGAAGTTTTAAATCTACTGACCTGTACTGCTCAGTTTATGATACCATGGCCTTCAGGACAAGCCTCATGTCGTTGTGAGGAGGAAAGTTCCACTTCTATCAACTCTTCCTATGTCTAATTACAGAAGATGGTCTCAGCAAACTGTTCATAGCTTTTCCAGCATTACCTTCTGCTGGAAGATTAGGGAAAATAATTACAATTTTTGGGGACATATTTATGCTTCTTGCTCATTGTAGAGTTATAAACAGTACAAGTTTATTGCCATGAATATTTTTAAAAAGTAGAAGATGGTGAAATATTACGTTAGGTCAGGAAGAAGGAGACACCTTGTTACTGGAACACTGAGGCTGTCTGTGACACGAGCCTGGGCAAGAGGCTGCATGAATCACGTCAGCCACAGGTTCAGAGTGCTGCACTTCCTCCAATACAATATGCACGTATGAAATACATTTGGTATTTTATTAAGTAAACAAAGCAATTATCAGTGCACATTTTAAGCAGCAAAAAGAAAAGAACCTCAGACTTTCATACCGTAACAAAAGTTCTGTGGAAGCTGCATTTTATTTGAAAATCCACCCATTTTTGCTAACATACATTTTAATATTTTAAACAAAAATAGAATCTGCAGAGACAATGCAGCAAGTATGCTTAATTCATGTACAGAATTGCTTTCGTATCATTGACTATCCTTCTGAAGGCCCCACTCCACCCAAAAGTTATGATGTATTTACACAAAGCACCGATCAACAGCGCTACTTTAATTACTCGTGAACTAAATACCCACTAGACATATGTAAGGAAGCTACTTCCCATTTTTTACTTTTAAAAGGTACATGATCATAAACATGGCACGAGCCAAATGCAAAAGGCTTTCCCCCCAACACATAACACCTCAATTTATTTTTTTTTACAGAAAAGAAGGAAGTCTTAAAAGTGAAAGCAATTCCTCACATTCATCTTGGAAAGGCCTTATAATGTCAAATGTAAAAATAATGACATGCCAAGCACAAAGCAATAAAGTTCCTTCCCAATGCACTAATGCTGAATTAAAAATGTAGTGCTTCTTCTAGTCAGTTAACTGTTCCCTTGCAAAATCCTAGGCACAGAATTGACTGTAAGGATTAATGTGTTTTACAGCTCTTCCCTAATTCCATATATACTGAGAATTCATTAGATTCAGACCTTTAAAATATTTAGTGCTCTGTATGTCAGCTGAAAAGCATTCTGAATCAGATTCATTCTTTGTGGATAAAAATCAGACATACTGTATACATCCATACTCATTTTCATAAGGAGGTTTTTTTGATACAATATTAATGTTAAATTGATAATCATAAATAAATACAAACAATAATACATAAGGAATGTCTACTGCAAACTGAATATATAATTTTTAAAAAAAGTTAATTTCCATTACTGCTGTGCCTACATTTGTGAGGACTGAAGAAAAGGTAACTGCAGAATTAAAAGTTAGGATTTGACCCTCCCTTGCCCAGAGTCTTGTTTCGAGTTACGGTAAAGGACACATCTTCAATCCAGATAGCATTTCCAAACACCAATATCAATTTCCAGAAGAAAGGCTTCATTCATATGTTACCAATTAAGGATATTATTAGAAACTGAGAGTATTGATGTGTTAGTCACCAGGACAAAAATAGGTCTTGGTCTTAATTCATGGCAATTCTTGACTTTGTGTTGTGTACTGATGTCTTCTTATGGAGGTGTCCCAGCTTCCTTCATTGGCCTTCATCATTTCACTGCATCACTTAATGGAAGAGGAGAGAGTTTGAGAGACTGAAGTTCATTTTTTTCCTGGAAGTAGGAGTTTACTGCTGAGCACATCTTTTTGGAAACGTTCCTTTCTCTTCCATCTAACACAGTTACATAAACTGAATCTGGAAAGATGAAAAACCCTGGGGTTAACATGCAACAGAAGTAGGACTTCACTCTAAACCTTTTTTCTTCAAAAATTTCCATTCTTCTGATACCCAAGCTACCCCGTGATCTAAAGTTTTGAATGGAAATAAAATATTATAAAAAATCAGGGCCAGGAAATAACCAAAAGCCATCAGGATGTTCTTCCAACGACACCAGCCTTTGGAATAGCTCTGCATTAAAAATAAAACCCACCTAGTTATCCATGCAACACTGTCACCAGCGGCAGCATGACACAGACCAACACCATTATGAAGAGAACTGAGGATCATTTTTTATGTTGAACCAGAGGACATGCACAAAGGAAAGCAGCTGCTGTGTGCAATAAGCATACTCTCTCCTTACACTTTGAATTTTTTTCACTCATGTTTTCATTCATTTTACTATTTAATTCCCAACTGGCCCTGACTGGTCAAAAACAACACCACTCCTCCACTGCACCTCTGTACCAAAATGGATCCCTGGCACATGTGAAACAAGCACCTCCTCCTCCTGCATGAAGGGCCCTCTCTGGCCAAGCCATGGGGAAGCGCACAAGCACTCTGCCAGCAGCGCTTGGGGCTCTGCTCCTAACAGGAACTCTCAACATTCTCCTAAGGAGATGGCAAATACCAGGTAGCACCAGTTCCTTCTCCCTAACAGCAGCAAGTACCACATGAGCTGGTTCTATTTCCAATGGGCTGAGGCAAAAACACTCAATCAGCCTCTAAACTGCTGACATTAAATACACAGAGTTTCCAAGTCACTTCCACAGTGCTTCCAACTCAACAAGACCTGGTATTATTTCCTTCAGAAACAGTTCTAGCCACGTTAATAAAACTTGAATTAGAACTTTTTTGTTTCATATCACAAACACCAGCATCTCCCCAGAATAATGGACAATACCTAAGTTGTTCTACAAGAAATCCTGGAGAGAGAGCTCTGCAAAGGGATCCTTTCCTGAGGCTCTGTGAGGACTCTGACTGGAAGGGCTGGATGCTGCAGACAGCTAGTAAGAAAGACGACAGAGAAAAGGAAAGAAAAAGAAAACAAGGTCTCAGAATGACAGAATATGAAAGCTGAACGTGTAATGAAAGGACAAGGGGAGGTTAAGAGGCAAACCTGGCAGAAGTCAACTATTAAAACAAGGTGTTTGGTCATATGGAAAACAAAGCCTCTTCAATGGTTGATGTAATGCAGAAACAAGCTGGACATGACCCTCCAGAAAGGAAATGCCAGTGGCATTTGCCAAACAAGCAGATAACCTCAACACTTTCGCAGCAGTTTTCTTCAGAAGAAGATACAAAACATTCAGCCTGACTCCTGTGAAACAGGTTAGTCCTCTCCCCGCTTTACAGGGAAAACTACAGCCTGGAAGGGAGAGATGATGCTGAGGTCTGGCCAGAGCACGGCAGCTTTCCAGATGGTTTTTCCAGAAGGAATAGCTCTCAGCATCTTTTCTTGTCAAAATAAGATGCATATAAAAAGAGGCTGGATAGCAGAGAATAGATAATTCTCAGTTTGGGACCTAGAAGTAGAACATGGGATATATTCTGTGAGTAGGAGAAAAAAAAGGAAAAAAAAAAAAAAGGAAGAGATGAGAGTTTCGACTGCTACTGTGGCCATTTTAGGTGAGAACTGAAGACTGTGAATGATAGTATGTACACTCATAAAAATTGAATCCTACAGTCATGTACCTAAAGCACCACACCACAAACTAATTCATATAAAGCATGCAACTTGGTGATGGGTAATATTGGCATTCCAACTGCTGCTGCTAGGAAGGGCCAATAACCTGCAGGCTGTACTGCTATCTGTTGATTTATTTTTCCTTCTGTGTTAGTACTTTTCCCATTATAAACAGTGTTTTATTAAATCCAATTTGCCCTCCCCCTGGGTAGAACATGCATGTTTTTGCAGCTACAAATCAAAAGTCAGCATCCTCCAATTTGGGTTCCTCACTGGAACAGTTTGTTCAGAACTGAGTCACTTGCACTCTGTGCCCATGACAAAAAACATTGCATGACGACCTTTTCCTTTAGAAATGCCAGGTACCTGCTAACCTAGGCATAACAGGGAATCTGCTTAAGGGAATTGCTTGCAGAAGGGCTCAGAGTGTATTGCCATTGCACATTTAAATTTTTCACATAATTGTCCATCTTGGAAACCACATGAGCAGAAGGACTTCCTTCAGGATCAGTACATGACTGATCTGCACTGGAATCTTCATCTCCTAAAACCCCACTCCCAATGGGGCACTCAGATCCAGTCACTATAAATAAATTACGGAAAAATCATGAGACAGAATGGGAAATGCTTGAGAAGCAGTTTCAGGATGTCAGAATTTCCCCTCTTAAACTTGGTTCTTCCCTTTGGAAAGCCACAGGCAGACTAGTGATAAGGTACAATAGAGTCCTAACCTCGGCAAGGAATGCCTGCTGCCACTTGATTTCAGGAGACATTCTTCCTCTTCAAATGTCTTGAAGTCACATACCAAAATTTCTATCAAACTGAGCTGGCAAATCTCCAACCCACATCAAGTCCAAAGTAATGTCACCGTTTGAAAGCAGTGTGGAAGGCTGGTAGGTTAGAGTCACTTGTGCAACATCAGCACATAACCAGACTCGGGATATTTCAGGAAGCCCGTTCAGGGTAAAATCTGAGGAAAAAACCTGACAATGCTATTACCTAGATGCCATAATTAAATTCAGACAAGACACAACATCTTGCAGTAAATACATGTTTTAACAAGATTCCTCTAATTATTGAAAAGAAGGCCTAAAAAAAGTGCATGAAAAGTATAGTTAGACAGTTTCCTACATTGCATGTCTTCAGATTGTTGTTTATAAATAGATCTAAAAACCAGAACTGCTCTTAGCAGTTTCTAAGGAGAAGCATTTAAAAGAACAGTACTGGCCATCAGTTTCTCTAGTGCTGATCTAACTGGAGCTGTGGATTTAGTGCCCCTCCTGCCCAGAGCTGGTGAGATGTGAAATGCACTGCACTGCACTGCTCAGACAACTTAGTCTCACCTCCAGCATCAGCTATCACTTCTCACTCTCACTCCACAAAACTCCCTGGAGTCCCAGTAAAACCTGAGCACCCATCCATAAGCGAGCATTGGGCTGATTGCCATCATTAGCTACATTCTTGTTTCCCATGAAACAAGTCTGTCAAGCTGTTTAGCATATATTTTAGGGGTAATGTGCCAAAGCAAGCATTTCTAAGGTCTACTTTCTGGCATAAGTCTGTCCTGAACTTCTTAATCTGTTCTTACAGTTTCAAACACCCCTCAAAAAAGCCCCCCTACACCCAGCCAAAAAACAACCACAAAACTCATCCACCAAACCACCTTGCTCATTTGCACATTTACCTGTTCTCCATCACCCAGGTGGTCACTCCTGCTACTTGCTGTGTACAATTGTCTGCGTTAACAACTTCATTGTCACATAGATATTGGCAGTAGGTAAGTGATTTCTTTATTCTATTTAAATCTTATATTTTGCACTACCCATCTCTTCCCTCTCCTAAGGCTATGTCCTTCTAGGGACAATGACACCAGAACATCCAACATCTGAAGGCACACAGATTTGTCTTAACTGTACCATTTTATATTGGCCAACACAACACTGTTGTTGGTTTATCAGCCAAGCCCTGCTGCTGCACACTGCCACACTCAGGCCTTGTGAGGGGCAGACACAGCCCCTGTAGATCAGTCAGATCTGGCTTGTCTGGAACGTTTGGCATTTGCTGTACTGTATCACATCTACCATCCCTCCACTTGAACCACTGATTCAGCCTGCCCCCTCCTCAGACACACACACATACACACTTCCCCCTCACCAGCTACAATGTCATCAAACAGCTCCAACCATTCTCACTGTTCAGGGGTAGCACAATGCAGTAGTTAGCAGTGGGTAATGCCTGCTATTTTATCATGACGAAAACTTGTTTTCTTTCTCAGGCAGGAAATACTGCAAGATAAATATTTTCAAAGAAAAATTACACACCTTTCAGAACTATGAATGCCTTCTGCACACAGATTTTCAAATAAGTGACTTTTTATTTCATTCTCAATTATTTCAAATAATTTTGCTCTTAAAACTCAAACTACCCTTGCTTTTGACTGCAACAATTAGAAAAAAAGTTGAGAGCATGTAAAGGGAACACTTGGAAGAGAAGCAAAATAGGTATGTCTAGAGATAGAAAAAACCTTATTTATTAAGACTAATCCTTGAGAGTATCAAGTTATGAACAGTCTAATTTATACAGAAACTGCACAACATTAAGATTCCTATTTTCCCAGTGTGTTCTCAACTCATCACAACTTGGCAGTGAAATTTTTGGCAACAACTTCTTATTTGTCATCATGCTTTTAAGTACCTTTAACTTTCTTTACTGTAGACAACACCCAAGATCTATCAGGAGACTAGAGGTGGTATAATCTGGTGCTTTAGAAGTAAATATGAAAAACAATTTAGTTTTGGCAGTGATGATGCCAAGGACAAAACCATTATTAGAATAATAGTGTTTATGGTGATCCATGTGGGCAGTTAGAGCTGTGTGCCTTTCAGACAACCATTATTTATTCTTTGAGATTTGTTTACTGACCCCCAAGAACACGTTTCTATTTCTTTTACTTTCCTTTTTCTATTTCTGGCACAGCGAGAGCATTAACTAACCTTAAACTGTGAAATATGCTCTCAGAGGAGCCTCAAGACTTGGCACATTGTAAATTCAGTGTGATAAAAGTGTAATTCCCCTCTGTGGCTATACATTAATAAACTCTGCTGTGTATGGGGAAGCTCTCACATGCAGCCCTTGTTGAATTTAAGATGCTTTACTGATGTCAGGCTTCTGAAAACTCAACACCTTCCAGCAACACAGACTGTGTCTCAGGGAAAACCCTCCTTGGTTACAGCAAATGCTGACTCAAAGGGTGTGTTTTCAATGAAATTAATTCTCACAGGAGCCAAACATTGTCAGATAAGAGAATAAATATAGCTCCACACACCTCACTTGTGACTAATTCCTCTTTGCCTTGTTCTGACAGGCAGCTGGGATTCAACCTAGGCCACGCCCTTCAGTGTCAAATGAAGCAGAAAGGCTCACTGAGCTATTTGGACCCAGCTACCTGTTCATAACTGAATCAGGCAGGTGGGCAGGTTTGTTTATATTAAGGATCATTTAATTTTTTTTTTTTTGGTGTAGAGAAAACTTCTATCCTTTAGGTTCCTTTTACTTGGCCAACATTTAAAAACTGTCATAAACACTAATTGTCCTCTTGAAATGGTAAAAAGCCCATGTGAAAAATAAGAGATCACTTAAATGACAGTGAAGGTGCAAAGCAGCTCTCAGAAGTCCAAGAGAAAGCTAGTTGAAAACTGCATTTCTAGCTAAAGGAATCTAACAGCATCCCTTTCAGATAAAGAACTTAAAAGAAGCTATTTAGAAAAAAACCCTATCCACAAGGCTGTATTTTGAAAAAGACAATGGGCATACAGCCTGCTGGCAGCACACAGCAGAACCTTTCTTATTAAAGGATCAGACTGAGGCACTGGAAAATGCTTGCAGCTCTTTTTAGTTCCAGATTACTGCTGAATTCTCTTCCCTCCACAGTCCAGTCCTTAACACTGCAGTTACACCACCCTATACCTACCTAGAGTTACACAGGAATGCTTTTAAAGAGTCCTCTATAGAGATGGAGCTCTTTATAGTAAGATCAAAATACAGGCACAATATATTTCATTTTTCTAACAGAAGTTTGATGTACAGAGTGAACTTTGAAAAAGAAACATCTGATAGGTGAGTAAAACCACACTTAATCCCAGAGCTTCAGTCTGCCATCTAAACTTGGCTCTGCCTCTAACTGCAGTTCACAAACACAAAATCGTAATGATCTCAGAATTTTCCAAAAATAGTATGAAGGTGGTCAGGGTTATCCATCCCCTCTTCCTCCTACTTTTTGAAATGCTTTTCCTACCATAAAAAGATCCCTCTCTTAAGATGCCTATTGGGTTATAAAAGTGAGTTCAGATAGAAATTTCTCAGTGACAGACATTTGTAAAACAAACCAGTAACAGGTATGTATTTAACTCCAGTATTGATGCAGTCAGTTCAGAATGGCCCTTTGGCACACTCATTCCAGTAGGTTAGGTAATCAATCTGGACACAATACATCCCAAGAAACAGGTAACCAAGGGATTTAAGGAGTATTTCATCTAAGGTAACACTTAACAAGGAAAGGCCAGGCAGATCAGTATTGCTATTGCACATCTTCACTGTGCTGCAAATGCAGTCTCCTGCAAAGCCATGAAGGAACACAAAAACCAGTGGAGACTACCACCGTTAAGACTAGATGGATGTGCCATGTGCACTGAGATGGTCAGGACCAACAACTGAGTGGTGGGTTGAGGCTTCACCAAGTTTGATTTAATAATTTTTTCAAACCCATCTAATGCAGTCATAGACATAAAAGGCTACACACACCCTGTTTGGCCCCTGCAAAATGCTGTAATACGAGCACACACCTTGCACCTTGGGTACTTTATAATCTAATACTGTTAAGTGTAGCAGGGGAAAGAACAGTGACACAGATACTTAGGAAAAAGCTGTAATAGCCAATCTCACAATTGCCACACACTCTGAGGGTAAAGTAGCATAGAACATGACTTTGGGATAAAGCTCATCTCAGCAAAGAGCACAGACATCAGCTTTTCCTATTCTTTGTCATTGCCACATTCCCAGAAAAACAACACCTGAAAAACGCCTACCCTCTTTGCTTTGGTAACACAAACTTGCTGCTGTCAACATGGATACAAGCAGACAGGAAGCAAACCTCTCATGAACTACTGGGCTTGTGCAATAATTTGCCCAAAACAAATAAGAGATGTTAATTACATCTATGTATAAAATCAACATATTAAATAGATTTCTAAAGAAACTGCCTTGTGTAATTCATTCCCAGCACCAATAATTTGAATATACACACCTGTGCTCCCGGTACAGGGCCAAAGGGGTTTGGTGGTCTCATGACTGGCTGACTGTATATCAAAGTTGGCTGTGTCATTACTGGTATGCCTCCCATCTGTGATGGCTGAAAAAACCCAGACAGCATCAAATCACACACAGCATTAATACATTGCAAGTATTTAAGGAGATAAAGGAAAATGGCAAATGGGTGAAAAGTCTTGGTCATATTTGAGATTTGCAACCATGTGAGAGCCTTCTACAATATTCTGCAAATAAAGGTTACCAGAAAGGAACATTAGAGCCTTTCAAAGGAATTTTCTCAATAACAACTGAGCCCATTTAACCTCTTGCTGCAAAGATCTGAAGCACTAAGAACACTTGTTAGACAAGTATTTGCGCTGGTCTTTCTGCTCCCAAACGCGAGGTCTGACAGCACTTCCCTGACTGCCTCTAAAAGCACAAGCACAGTTTTGCAGAGAGGAGTGCAGAACTGACAGAGTTTAGGACAAAATTGAAAACTGAGAGCTGTATGTGCAATTAATGTTAAGTCAAAATGCGTTCAGAGTCAACACTCCAGCTGAGCCAAATTACAAGCTGTAATTGTACGTGTATTAATTGTCTTACAAGTCAGGTTATATTTATCACAGATGCCCATCTCTGGCACTCCCCTTTCTGCATTCCCCTCAGGCTTGGGTTGACAGCCAGCAACAGTCCTCCTGAAGCAATCCCCATTCCAAGTAGTTTTTCCCTGACTAATCCTGGTGGTGGTGGTCCTCCTATCATGCCAACCAACTGTTTGGGTAATCACAGGGTGAACCCATTCAATAAACTGATGACCCTAATAAAAACACCCTATAAAAAAACGTAAGAGCAACCAATCAACTGCTGGTCCAAGACACAGGAAGCAGCAGCCAGGGAATGCCCAGGCACAGTGCTACAGTACTAAGCAAGCTGCCTGTCCCAGCACACTCATATAACATAAGGGAAAAAGGCTACACTTAGAGAGGACCATCCTCAGAACTCTGGTCTCCACTACTGCTTTTATGAAAAACTACAAGGTTTTACAGCAAGGGTTGTAAATTGAGTCAAACATTTCAGAGATTCCTCATGGTAAATGTCCTGAGTAAAGTCTGAGTGAGCCAGAGCAGATTCCAGGATGTGCTATGGAGCCCAGTGATCATTCTGCAATGGCCCACCTCACCCACCTGGTCAGACACTGCCCATGTTTGAACAAGCAGCAGCAACTCAGGGTAAGGAGTTATGGCTCCTTAATTCCAGTTTCCATTTTACATTGGCATTTAAACTCCACAATTAAACATAACACAACATAACGAAACAAGCAAGATTGCTTCTCATACACTAGATATGTTACCTTCCCCTACTGCTGACTCAAAGTAAGTATGAAAATGCTGCTGCTACTGTAAGAGCAAAGTTGTGCAGATCAAATTTGAATCCACCCTAATGCTAGTTTAACCATAACAGCTTTGATCAAGAATATGGGAGTTCATGGATGGGTAATGGGGAATGATATATGATATTCTCCTAACAGGCCCTCAAGAATACAGTTGGCCACTTCTGCAGTTCATGTACTGAGTGTATACTAGTCATTAAACAATTTGGTTATATAATGAAACATTTAACTTATGTTTTTTTTGTTTAATTTGTGAGGCATTTAATGGAATAAATACCTGAAGGAAGTTTTCATGCATTTTATTCACCCAGGAAAGCTGAGCTGCGTCAAAATCATACTAAAAGAGCTAAGGCATATAATTTCAGAAATATTTAAGGTAAGAATAAAAATTTTCAGATCAAAAAGCAGGAAGGTCAGGTTGATGTCAAAAGCCCTGAGGCACTGGTGTGTCACTAACAGATC
Organism: Anthoscopus minutus; assembly: GCA_013399455.1. Taxonomy (NCBI): domain Eukaryota; kingdom Metazoa; phylum Chordata; class Aves; order Passeriformes; family Paridae; genus Anthoscopus; species Anthoscopus minutus. The sequence goes on along the minus strand of VWYI01035002.1, from coordinate 438 downwards.
CAATTCTCAACCAAAATCACACCATATTGCAGTGTCACAAACTTGCACTTTTGTAGCATTAATCATCACGGATACTTGCTCCCAATACCTCAGCAGAAGGTATTTAAAGAAGGCTTCACTTCACCAAGAAAACATTTCTGTTCTGAAAGCAGCTATTTATATTGACATGATAAACTTACTTCTATGCCAATAAACACCACCAAGAACAGACACTAAGTTAATTTTCATAGAATCACAGAATGGTTTGGGTTGGAAGGGACCGTAAACATGATCTAGTTCCATTTTAAGAAGTTTATTAATAGAACAAATGAAGTAATGAAAGGCAGACTTAATTTCAGACAAACAGCATGATAGTGGTTCAGAAAACCAGAAGTTGTTAATTTGTTGAGGAATAAACGAATGGGAGTTGAAATTCAGTCTTCAGCAGAATAGTTCAGG